>CALSBZ010043590.1:109671-158185 GCA_943591055.1 Gobionotothen gibberifrons | reverse complement strand
ATGAAACCGTTAACGCTGACTTCAGGACTGTGACCAATTTCTACATTTAATCTTTTTTATAAACAACAAAACAAAAAACTGAAATCAAAGCTATGAACTAATTTGACCTTTAAGGCTTGCAGTTTGATGTAGCCTATAGGTTTGTAGGCTTTAAATTAGTAATATTCAAAGATGTCGATGTAATGAAATTATATGACGGACATGCATTGATAGTAATTAACTTTTACCTAACTCTGTCAAGCATAAGAAATGCATTTAGGTTTCACATGTTAATAGGATTCGGTATGGTTTAACCGGAGGACTGGGCTTGGAATCCGGCTCCGGACCAGTCACTACATCTGTCTCCCTGTTTCAACTCTGTCTCTACAATGAAGGCACAATACCAGTTACAATGCCAGTACCCTTAAAAGGTTGCAATACGAAAATACAATCAGGGAGAGAATCTCCATGTAATTCTCGAAATTGCGACAGCTGAGCTAGCTGATAGCAACGCTAACGGAGCTTGAAGCAATATAGTGCAAACATAAATTAAAGTGCTTACCTGGCTAGAATTGTTAACTGAACTAACCGGAATACTGGAAGATGGCGTTACTTTCCCGCAGCAACACTATAGTTCAGAAAATGCTGCTTGAAAAAAGTGGTAATCTTTTGGTATTGGTATCACTTTAATAGAATAGAATATATCTTTATTGTCATCATACAAAGTACAACAAAACTTATTTGGCAACTCTCACTGCAGTAATGTGATTCCTTTTGTTATTCTACTTCATTTTCTACCCATCAGCGACCAAGCGCTACTTCACTTCACCACAGCGAGTTTGGGCTGTAACAACTGCCGCGGTACTTGGCCAATCATACAATCGAGCCAGTCACTAAATAAAAGAACCTTAAAAATACACAAAAAGGTACAAATGCAGGCGTGGTTTAACTGGAACAGTTTGATTACCACTTGGTACTGGATTATTTTTCATTGAAACTTTAAAAGGCGTTAAGAACACTTGCAACGTTACAAATGTGTCAATCGACATGCCAAGTCTAAGTTACAAGAGTTATTAAATAGTAAAACACCAGTCCCTTGCTTACATATGTAGGTGCAAAAATCCTTAAATTCAGACAAACTGATTGAACATCCTGCTGCAGGATGCAAGATCAAGGTTCTGTAAGGACTTCAACGGAAACAGAGAGGGTGAATGAAAAGAAGACAGTTCTACAGAAACTGCATTATGCAGTAATCTTTTTTAGTAATCCAACAGTAGGAAACAGCATCCAGAAAAGTAAAAAAAGCTAATTTGAATATGTATCTGCTGCTTGCTATAGGATTTGAAGCTTGCCACTTTGAAGAACTCAGAGATAAAAGAAAGACATTCAAAAGAGTTTGATGTTTGACAGGACTAAAGATCAAGGTTGGGATTTTGCTGTCCGTGTATGGCTTTTATGTGTCACATAAACATTAAACAGATGACTTCATTTTTTTATAAATGGACATCATCTTGTGAGAACTATACAGGGTAGTCTTCGTTTAAGGCCCTTCAGGGGCCAAGTGAAGCACAACAAGAGGCGTACATTACAGCAAGACAATTTATTGCACTTCAAACCACAACGGCTGTTTTGATGCAAAAGCTGCTGCAGCCTGTTAGTTTGAAGGATTAACAACGTCCTTCAGGCCAGGCTTACATTATTGCAATATACTGCCTTTTTATGTAAATCTAAATATCTAAGAAGTGCTGTTTACAGATGCAAAAGAAGATTGATTAAGTCCTGCTAGAAGAGTTCCCCGGTACATGGGAACATGTATTACTTTTCAGTTAGGTCTGCTGGAGGAGGTGCCTTTGAGATTTCCAATGTGAAGGTGACAGCTCCACCCAATTAATGTGCTGCTGTCCCTGCTCCATCCTGTCTATAAGGCTCGATTTGTCACCTTCTCAGCAGAGCAACGCTCATAACAGGCTGCTACTGTCAGCCATCGTTGAAGAATGTACGTATGTGTGTAGGGAAAAAGTGAAACTTTTGTTAACTGTTCCTATGGAGCTTGCAGTGGCATGGAGCCAAGTTCAATGAATCTACATATATTAGGGCTATACACATGACATGTGCCTCTGAGTCAGGGATTCTATCCAATACACAATAGGAAATCTCCACAAAGTCCTCTAACTGTTCCTTCTGAGTGTTGGCTGAAAGGATGCGTTCACTATTTCAAAAACAATTCTAAATTATATTTGAAAACAACAACCAAATAAATACATCCCTCCCGTCAGTGCTCCTTTGAAACATAACCCACTTTACCGCCACTCACTCCCCCTGCCAGTTTTCGTTTTATATATTCATGGCATTCCCCTGTCAGGTGTGGAAAGTTGTCTTGTGGCTCAAAGTACTTTACCAAATAGTTGAAGCTTAATTTATATCTTCAATTTATATATTCAAATTATAATTTTAGGTTGATGACGTCATAAAAATATACTGTCAAACGTTCTATGCTTCCTTTGAATACCCCAAAGAACCTTATGTAAAAAAAAAAAAAGATTGACCACCATGATGATTGGCTGTCTGCAAAAAGTTGTCATGGAATTGTGCAGGAATTAGTGAATTATGGCTCTTTGAAGGGAGCCGGAACTTATGGCTCCGTTCCTTTCAAAGAGACGTTCAAAAGAGCCGTTTTTTAAAAGGGGGCGGGGTTACTAGGTTTATCTGCAAAATAATCACCAGGATAATGATTGACTGTATTGCCAGACCTAATGTCAATAATCTGCATTGTAAACATGACACAAGGTGGCGCCATATCCGTGTCATTCATGTCAGTGAATGTACTTTGAATTTACCCTCTGTATGTGTTAAGTAAATAAAGTTGCCTTGCCTTGAATGAAATTCATGCAACTCTTAATATTAGATACTGTGTATTTAAGTGGCGATGGAGATTATTTGTTGACCCTGCTTTAAAGGATATTTTGCCCTTACAAATGGTGCGCTTCATCACTGCCTGGCTTTTGGTTGAAGTGCATCCAAATGCTGCTGCGTTTTCGCGTTTGGCTCATTTTCCGTCCGAGAAACACGTCGTCTACCTGTCCTATACCACTTGTTATAACTTCTCTCTCTGGTGTATTCCATTAAGACCCACCCCAACTCACTCCTCGTGCTGAAACCTACCAATCAGAGTAGGGGCGGGTCTTCACAGAATACTGGGAACAAATCAAGCTTTTTAAAAGGCGAGTGGATTTTGGCAGGCAGTGAGTGCAGACCAACGATTGAACGATAACAAGAACGGCTCTCACCAAGTACGACTCGGTTCCCCTCGTTCGTACCAAAGAGCCGTTCAAAAGAATCGGCTCATTCGCGACCGACACATCACTAGCAGGAATGAGTCCTGCAACCTGAAATGAGTTGGTCACCATTGCCAGTTCCCCCCGCCCCAAAGTCAACCGTTTTAGAAAGTGACTTTGGTTAAATGCGTATCCGACGAAATAAAATGCATCAGAACATACCCAACTTTTAATGTCGGAAGCATTGATGGGGCTTAAAAACAGCTTTCTAACAAATCACTAAATGAGACTACTGAATGTCTCAAATCGGACGCTAGCCGCCTTTAGCTTAGCGGTTGTGATGCACAGCCATGCAACTGTGATGTAGTTTCCTTAGTTCCTATCGTTATCCTTCCAGGTCAACCTCAAAGTCCGCCATAACCGCAACACTCTACGGCCATTTGCTAAGCCAGGGCTCCATGTGCAAACCAAGGTTTTCTTTTCAGTAAACCCTTACATTACAAAGCTATCTGACTGTGAGGAGATACTCGCAAAATGTGCCAATAATTGTATTGGACTTACATTTGTAGACTTTTAAATTAGCTTTATATCCAAACCGGGGCTGAATATTCTGAAGCCTGCAATTTAAACTTCATAATGGGGTTCTTTGTTCTTGGCCAGCAGAAATGCCAACCTTTACTTACTGCATCCGTGACACGCGGGATTCTGACAGCATACGCAATATGTAGCCAACAGTGCTACAATCTGTCCCTCTGGTGTTTCCGTGCAGCCATAGCCATTCATTTGGCCCCAGGCTCTGCTTCCCACTGTTCGGCTTTACCCTCGCTTGAGGGATCTCAGACATTCAGTCATGCCCGGGCCTGTCTGGACTAACAGAACTGGGACATCTCCCAGCACCGGGTTGTGCTCTGAAACCACGACACCACATGGGACTGATACAGACAGACAGCGCCGTGATAACACACTGAGTGAGCAGGTGACAACGGGACAAACAGAGAGACCTTTATTTTGGAGAGGGAGCACAAAAGAGGAAGATAGGGTAGAAAAAGAGAAAGACAGAAAAACAAGACCTAAATATGTTTAATACACTGGAGATAGTTGAAGACATGTGTAACCCAAGTCACTCTTGCACCAGGATGCCTTTAAGGCATAAGTTAATACAAACATGTTAGCATATCAGTATTGTAATATCCGACAATAATCATTATTTTACTATTACATATTGAGTTTGACACAAGGATTTGCTTGCTTTTTATAGGTTTCTTATTCTTTACTTAAGGGGTTTCATTTGGTTTCATAAATTGTGAATAATAGTAGATTAAATAATAGTAGATTAAATAATAGTAGATTAAAAGTACAGTAATCATAATGAATAAGAACATTTTTATTGAGATTTTAAGAATATTATCATATGCTCAAAATGGACTTGTAGTCATTTTTTCTAAGGGACTATTATTACATTAAGTGAGTGATCCCTAGCCATGTTATTCAGTTACGTGTAGTGGGAGCTAGATTACCTGTAGAGCGAATGATTTCTTACCGGGTCCTGTCATTTTTTTTTAATGTGGATTTAACTGCTTGTGACACATGTAGAATAATACCGTATATGTTCGTGTTTAGTCCAGATAATTTGTTAATACAACATCAGATAGACACGTGTAGGTTGTGACGAACTACAGATAGACCGCATTTCTGCAGTTACACATGTCTAAAGAAATGTCTAGAGGGCAGTATTGGTGAAATGGCGGTGGTGGTCATCTATTTAATATGTCCCTTAATGAAGTTGACTATGGAATTTGACTGACACCCTACTTAAAGATATATGGCATGCAAAAATTAAGCTAAGCCAATCGAGTTTTGAAAATCCAATTGGTTTATAACTATGTCAACACTGTGTTTGAAGCATCAAGACACTTTTTCCCTTTGCACATTGAGCTGAGAACATCAAAACCAGCCCAGAAAACTGTGTCGTCACTGGGGTAAATGATCCGATCCACGCTGACTCTACTCCCACTGCATGAAATGGACCACAGTGTGGCAGAAACAGAAACCTCCTAATACAGAGTGTATATGCTAATTCAATGAACATCTGCACAATATCAAATACAAATTTAAGCTGCGAGCAGCGATAAGCGGGTCTTCGAAAATCTGCGCAGGTTCGCTGTTGTCTGCATGTCGACGTTGCGCAGATGTTTTCCGGACTCGGCCGTTAGCAAAAGTGGGAAGTTTCAGGCCATTCGAAAATGTACATGGGAGGTCCAGCAGTAACATAAACAACGTGTTTTATGGCGAGTGATCTGTATCCATGGCAACGGCATTTGATGACACCCCATAATAGGCTTACGGCCCCTACACACGGCGGCGTGCGTTGACGCTTGCCGGCGGGCGTGTCTGAAGCTCGACCAACAACCAATCACATGAATCTCCCGCCCCTGACACACAAGCAGCGGTTTGATTGGCTAGAGCTTGTACTGGCATATGATTCAATTGGCTGACGCCTCCATCGAGGCGTCAAAAGTAGAACATTGCTCTACTTTTGAAGCGAGCAACGCAAGAGAAGCTACGCTTTGCTCCCGCAATGCAGTTCGGCGAATCGTGACGTCACCCCATTCAAAGTGAATGGGCAGAAGCGTTGAAGCGTCAACGCATGCCGCCGTGTGTAGGGGCCGTTAGATGTCTTGAGGGCTGCATCATCATCAAACATGTGACATTTTGGGCCGTTTGGAGCATAATCACTGGAGTTATGAGAAAACCGTGTTTCATGGCGAGTGATCTGTCACCATGGCAACGGCATATGATGACACCCCATAATAGGCTTAGATGACTTGAGGTCTATATCGTTCACTGGAGTTATGAGAAAACCGTGTTTCATGGCGAGCATTGTGTTGCCATGGCAATTTGACGAAATCTCCAAAATTAAATCGATCTGTCTTAAGGGCTGGACTGTTAGCACACATGTGAAGTTTGACCAGTTTATGACAATTTTCTTTGGAGTTATAGCAATATGGTGTTTAACCGCGAGGGATGCGTTTTCATGGAAACAGATTTTGAGGAAAACTCACAAGTGGCACATAGACATGTTGAGGTCCGGACCATTAACCATCATCTGAAGTCTGGTGTTGTTTCGATCGTGCACCACTAGTTGCATTCATTTCTTATGGCTCTATCTGCAGCTTTTCCGGAGTCACAGGCCAACAACAGCTTCAAAAACTCTATTTCCCTCAAAGAAAAAAACAAACATGCCCTGCTAGTTCAAGCAGATACTTGGCATCTCATCTTGGGTGCAAGTTCATCAATGTTTGGGGTCAGGCTCTGAGCTGAGGAAATCCTCAGGATTGAGTGAAGGTGTGCGTGCAACATACCGGAGGGCCAGATCTAATAGTAATTAGAAATTATCCAGCGGGCCGAAATTAAATCCACCAAGGGCCTGATTTGGCCCCCGGGCCTTGAGTTTGACACATGTGCCATAGACCATAAACTATTAATTTCGAAATGACATACATATGGTGTGAGAGGAGTAGTTCTAGATTGCTTAAAAAGTTATTTAGATAACAGACAACAATATGTACAATTTGCTGGTAGTACATCTGAGTGTATTCAGAGTAAGTCGCCAGAACGCCGACACCTCTTCATCACTCCACCGCTCCCATGTATTTTTTTGTGTTGCCATAAGTTATTTATTCTCTCTCCGTTGGTGCGCGGGGCTAATGCTAATAATGCTAATGCCAGCAAATACAATGGCGGCTTCAAAAAACTTTTCAGAGTTTTACGGGCCGTGGTTGGCAATTCGCCCAGCCAATCGAAATTGGTACTTTTTTCTCCCTAGGATAGTCCCACCTCTCTAGCAGGCACTAAAAAAGGGGGTAAAAGTTCTCTGAACTAAGTTCTCTTTTTGGTGTGAACGCAAAATTCCAGGCACTAACGGAACTAAACAGGAAAAGTACGGGTAAAAGTACTCCGGTGTGAAAGTGCCTTATATGAAGCGGAATGTGAATACATTTATGTACCCTGGGCCTCCATTGGTAAATATTGTGATGTCTGTTCTTTATTTGCAGGTCCCATTATTATTATTATTATTATTATTATTATTATTATTATGCGCCGCTTTCCACCTTCACCTTCTTCTCCAGTAGGACTCAGATGAGGGTGTTGCACTTTTCCTTGTACATGTGATGTTTTGGTGTTGTTTTTTTGTTTTGTTTCTTTCCGTTAACTGTCAAGTGGGAAATAAGTATTTTTTGTGTTTCTCTTGGTATCCTACGATACTGTTATGTTTGGCTGTGAAAAATATATATGAAGGACAGACCATCTATTTCTATTTATTTTTGTTTTCTTTTTAGAAAGGGGCAGGTAATATAAGATTATTTTCTTCTCCCTGCTCCTTTTTGGTCAATGGTGTGTTTATGTTAACAATTATTATACATTAAGTTTTGCATACCATGAACGGAACAAATAAAAATGAAATGAAATGAAATATATCTCAGATATTACCCTACGTGAGCGATTAGAACAGGGTCTTCGCCGACCTCTGGTCTCAGACCCTAAAAATGAAATAAAGCTTACTGGCCCTTGGCAGAAAACAAGCAGAAGAACAGCCTGTGACTGCCGCTGTGGCATCCATCACAGCATGCCTGGCAATCTATCGTTACATTGATGTGGGGAAACTGTATCATCATCAAGTTCAGCAGTGTTCCAGTCCTAGCTACAAGCACCACTGAGATCACTTCAGACTAATCCATCTGGGCTACCTTTAGCTCACAGCCTTATGCTATTTATGGACTTTAATGGGGTAAACTAGCATTACGGCTAAGAAAAACCACAAAACTGCTTATACAAGTGAAGGTGTTGTTTGTTAGAAATAACAATTACCGGTACTGTGATTTTATTATAGTAGATACAAATCAACTAAGGACAGATGTTTTTTTCGGATGATTTGGATCAGATTTAGATGAAAGTCGTTAGTGAGAAAAAAATCAACATATCCCTGGAACAGCCCAGTTCAAAAACAGACTGAACATATATAGAAACAAATCATTCGTCTATTTAATAATATACTGATAATTCAACATTTTCTTGCTTACTCAGACGCTTTAGATCCAGAAAAAGAGGATCAAGAACGACCAATAGACTCACGGACCTGGGTCCTCATCTATAACGCCGTGCGTAGGATTGACGTGGGAAGGTTGCTTACGTAGTAGAAATCCGAAAAATAGGTCCATACATTTTCCGCCACTTTCCGATTCACCAAACATTGCGTACCGGCGAGGAAAGTGCGTATTTATAAATCATAACCGACTCGAAATGCGGTGCAGCTTTTGCGGGCTTCACGTAACGCCCATATTTGCCTATAAATAGTCAAAGAAACGCCAATTCATTCATTCATTTTGACTGACTGCATGAAGAAGATCGCAGGAAATGACGACAGAACAGCTAAAAAAAACATCTCACACCGTGTCAGATTTTGGTTATTTTGGGGAGGTCGAGATAAATCCTATTGTTTGGTGGATGCAGTTTGAACCAGAGTAGCAGCATGGAGGTCGGATCGTCACCAAAATAAATAAATAAGTGGTCCGAAAAATATTAATGACAAAGAAAATACACATAGCCTTCCTCAGGCAGTGTGTTTGTACCGGGGACAGGAGAACCCCCCCTTGATGAGAAACTGTAAGAAATGATCGGGGGAATCCCTTCGGAGTGGAGTCATGACGACTGGATCTGAATTATGTTTTTGTATTTGGTGGTTTGTGTCCCAGCTGTCGATCAGCTGTGCGCAGCGTCTCCACTGCAGCCTGTGCATCTCCACTGCAGCCTTTGCATCTCAACCCCCCCGCGCAGCAACTCTATATCCACCAGTTAAAGGAAATACAACTAATGTGTTGTGTTATATTAGCTGTACAATTTACCACATACATATGCTCTTAGTTTCCATGCCTCGTGTGTTTTACGAGCGACTTATCAAGTCTTGGCAAACGGCATAAAACACGATTACACGTGATATAAAACCATGCTCGTATCTACAACCAATAGAAATGCAACACGGCGTCAGTTTAGATGTAATTCTGTCCTGCTTACCGCATCATTTATGAAAAAACATTTCATAACATTAACACAACATATTCAAGGTGGTTTTAAATAACATATCCGTATTTATTTATTTCTCCAAGTTATGTGTTTGTGTGCACTGAGGAGTCTCAAACAGGCGTTTGTTTAATCATTTTAAGATTGGCTTTAATCAATTTGTGAAAATGAATTCTTCATATATGATACATGAGAGGTAACATTTTATTGATGGTATTATTTCCACATATTTCTCTCCATTCTTCCTTCTGCCAACGGTGTCGCAGTTTCTCGTCTCTCCCGTGTTTGTGCTTAGTGCCTACGCATGGGTCAGAGTTTGCGTCGAGGACCGCACATTTTCCCGTCAAGTTTGTATTTTATAAATCGCAAACATTGCGTAGAAACTGCCGTACGCCATTTTTTTTGCGTATATCCCTTTATAAATGAGGCCCCAGAGCCTCAAGATATGATTCAGATTAGATAATGTGAATACAAATCTGATGGTTGCTACATGCTCATGTGTTGTGCAGTCCATGACAAGCAAATAAGGAAATATGATTAAATATCGCCATGACCAATAACTAACCGAGCAAAGGTGTAGGGAAATAGAAATAATGTTTTTTCTGACCAGTGTTTGTAAATAACCTGGCAATTCACTTTTATCAACCCTGATTCAACGTGCTAGACTCTTGACAGTTAGGCCCAATCCCAAATCACCCCCTCGACCCTACCCCTCCGTGACGGAGTGAACTCCGTCTGTAGCCACACTCGCAGCTCAACGAGGCTCCCTCCTGTCAGATGGAGGGAGTAAATACAGCAGCAAGCTTTGGGACGGCCTCCCCTCTCTCCGGCAGAAACAGGAAATGCCGTAACTGTATGTAACAACGGTTTCAAATCAGCATCTCTTTGACAAAAAATGTAAATTAATAACTCAAACAAAACTCCAAACATCTTTAATCTTTTTTGTAAAGCTCTTTTAGTTTTAAACCTGATTTTTATAAGTTTCTTAGTTTTTGCAACAGTCTGTAAATATACACAATTTTATAATAAAATGCACACATTTACCTTTTTCTAGACTAAACACAGGTATGATCCTAAGTTCAAAACATATGAGGTTATCATGAGGTTGTTAACATCGCAGTCTATCAGTGGATGTTTGCTGGAACTACTTGTTAACAGCGTGTTTCCTGACGGACACACACAGCGTGACTCCGGTCAGGTAGAGACCGGTCTCCAGTCAGCAGCGGTGCAGCCTCGCTGTTTGAGGGCTTGATAGCCCACTCCCCCTCCACACTCGTTGGTTTGGAACAGCACTTAATATGGCGGACCCTCCGCGCGAACGGAGGGGGAGTGTGTAGGGGTAGGGTGTAGGGGGTGATTTGGGATTGGGCCTTAGATGACAGTGAGGGGTCATGGGGTTCATTCAGATGTGTAATGCTTTTTAATTGAACTATTCATATCTTAAACTGCACTGTAACTTGTATTCATGTGTTTTTTTCTTTTAATGTTTATTTTATTACCATGTCTTTCATTTTTGTTAAGCACTTTGAATTGCCTTGTGTTGAAAGGTGCTATATAAATAAATGTGCCTTACCTAAGCTGCCTGCAAATGGAAGTCTCTGCCATCCCCTAGTGGTCAAACTCGGGCAAAGTGAGCTCTCATCTGAAATTCTACATGTCTGATCTTCAGCTCCTGTACTGCTCCCTGCCAGGTGGGGTTAAAGCCATCTTCAACTTGTACTAACAATCAATCCTACACTCAAATACAAATATTTTGAAAGTATAGTCCTAAAAACCAAACGGTGTAAAATAATGCAGCCAATACTATTTGTTTTAGTGTACGTCTCCTGGTCTGTACTCGGAATTTATATCAGAGTAACCAAAACCTTTTAGAGTTATAATAAATGTTCCCATGCAGCCCTTAAAGGTAGTAGTAGAATATAGGTATATTTTATTTTTAACCCACTCGTTTTGGCATATGGCATTGGAATTAAACATGTAAGTCCTTCAACATACAGTAATCCTTTTTAATTAGACCATTATTTAATCATTTACAAAGTATTATTACTACTCATTACAAAAAGCCATAAGATAAACATTCCTTCACTATATTCCTAACTGATAGTGCTGTAGTTAAATTTAAGGAATTGATGCCATGTGTATACAATTAAATACCATGTCCTATTGTCACAGAGGACCACTTTGCTAACTTGAGTCCCCCCTGATGTGATGATCTTGTCGATAGGGCTGCAGGCTCACTTCACATTACGCTTGACTTTGTTGCTAGCTTTATGCTATAACCACTAAACCTGTGAACTTGAAAGGAAATGCCGCTCCGACAAGCTGGAAGCATCTCGTCAAGCCTGCCTAGATAATCTTATTATATATAGGAAATCTCTTTAATGGCGGACCAGCCAAATACTCATCGTGATTAGAAGAAAATACGAACAGCCACAGGTTTCTTCTCAGTGCTCACAGCTTCTCATCCTATTTCTTTCAATAATAGCTTTGTTATGAGATGATACAATTATGGTTATTAGAGACAAATGTATCACCTCCTTTCTTCAATGGGAACCACATTATTTTAAACCAGGATCCTTTGAAAAAGCTATAAAAAAAACATATTTAGACTGCTACACTGCCACCGACCTTCAACAACTGACAATCTCTTTTTCTAAGCATTAACCTGTCTAGAAACATCATTTTAAATCAATTCAACCCCAAATAAAAGCTTCTTTATTAAAAAATGATCAAGCTGTCTTTTTTAATCAGGCTTTGTAGCTTTACAATTGATGTACTACAAAGGAGCTTCTTATTAAATCAGGAAATTCACTTTTCCCTGTACTGATTAGAGATCTTATTAGATCCAAGTGCTGCATTCAAAAGCATTACCTATCACATTCTAATCATTTAGACCAGAAGTTTAATTGGCATTGAAGGAAACATGCAAGCTGGTTGAGGCCTTTTCATCTGTGCAATCTTAATATGTAGATATTAAAAAGGAAGCCAGTATGCAGGGTACATTTTGGTTTATAGAGTCTCAAAAAGTAGAATGAGAACTAGAGCCTTCAGCTATCAACCTCTTCTCCTCCTCTTCTTCTTCAGCTCCCAGTCAGTGTTCGGGAGGCAGACACCTCACCGCATTTAGAAGTAGGCTTGAGACTTTCCCTTTTCATTTGGATCCTTTTGTAACAGAGGGTCGTGTTATCATTTTTGTGGTATGGATTGTCTATGTTGTAATTTTAGTATGTTGCATATTCTGTACATTTCTATTGTATGTCTGTGTGTTCTGGGAGAGTAAACCTTTCTCTACTTCCACGCACAAATGCTTGTGTTTTTTAGGGTAGTATTTTCCTCTCGCCTGCACCATGGACAGAGGGTGTTCTCTAGAACTTGTAAAGCCCTCTTAGGTTCATTTGCGGTATTGGGCTATATAAATGAAATGTAATTGATTGATTATATACTATAATCAATAATGAGTGCATTTCACTTCAACCTTTATAACCTCTTCACAACATTTTGAAAACCTTACAAAATGTCCCGCTTATTAATTAGGAGATACATTGATGTTAAGAATCTTGAACTAAGCAGGAAATGACATAACTACCATCTTCCATCCAGGGGAATTCTCTTGTTCATACTTAATTCATGACCGAAAGAACGAGATCGTGGATACAAGCGGCCGAGATGGGTTTTCTCTGCAGGGTGGCTGGCGTCTCCCTTAGGGATAAGGTGAGAAGTTCAGTCATCCGGGAGGGACTCGGAGTTGAACCGCTCCTCCTTCGCGTCGAAAGGAGCCAGTTGAGGTGGTTCGGGCACCTAGTTAGGATGCCACCTGGGCGCCTCCCTAGGGAGGTGTTCCAGGCACGTCCAGCTGGGAAGAGACCGAGGGGTAGACCTAGGACCAGGTGGAGGGATTATATCTCTTCGCTGGCCTGGGAGCAAATGTTTAATCTACAAACTAATTACATCTCTACTGCCTTCTCTGTGGGACCAAATGAAACAAAAACAACAATTGTTACCAAGGAAATACAGTAAAATCGTCCTCCTGAAATCTAAGCAGGATGATACAAGTCATCAAGGCAAACCATTAGCATTAGCATGCTTAAATGTTAGAGGTCAAGATATCCTCAGTGCCTATACAAGCGACAAGTCAAGTGACTTATTCAGACCGTATTCAACTATATTAGATCATAAATCATTCCCAATTATGTTGAGAATAACCACAGCATATGTTCTCATCCTCTCCTCTTGGCAGTCTCTCCCTCGCTGAAAAAAAACACAACCACTAAGCGTAATGCAACTGAATGATGTCATCTTCCACCCTTTAGCCATTTTGGAGTTAGTGCTAGCTATTTTCATAACAAAAAAAGTTGGCAACCCTTCAAAGGACACAATGCATTTAGTCATTTGAGTATATGTGCCATAAATTGAGCCATAAATTGAGCCCTGATTTCCCCAGGAGATTGTCCCCTGCGGCAGTCAGAATTGCAAAGTGAAAGCGAAGCTTATAGGTAAGCAATCAGAACGCAGATGGGGAAATTAATCTCTAGCTATGTGTAATCAAAATGAACATCATAATGATATGTTAAGCACAAATCTTGTCTAATGCCACTTTTCTTTTAACCACACTGTATATTCTACATTTATATTTAATGTATAAGCCATTCCTTGCACACTTAATGTAAATAATATCCTACTTTGTGTTGTGTTGTGCTAATTGTGTTAGCTGTAATGTGGCCCTTCACTGTGTCAGGCAATCTACAGATTATTATCTTTCACGGTCAACTTGAACTTGAATTTTAGCTCCGTTATTTCTATTTTGGGATGTAAATATTTGATGTTTGTCAATTTTATACTCTTTTTATTTTTCAAATGATTGCAACGCCTTTGTTTTAACATGCTGCTGTAACGAAAATAAATCCCAATTTCGAATCAATAAAGTATATCTTATCTTAAATCTTTATCTTAAAGTGCACCTATCATGCTATTTTTAGGCAATAGCATAGGTCTCAGATATATACAAATATATAAAAAACATGTCTATGAAGTGTTTTGCTCAAAATACCAAACAGCTATAAAATCACCCATTCTAGCCATGCCTCATATCCCTCTATTTCACTTCCTGTTTCAAAAGTGCTGATTTGGGGTATAAAGCTTTTAAAAAATAAAAGATTTATAAAAAATAAAAAAGGAGGGGTCTGAGCTCATGCGGGACCCGGCAGCTACTGTCTAAACTAAATACTGCCGTGATGAAACGCCATATCATGGATTTTCAAGGATTCTTTCTGAAACAGTCTGGAGCTCAAAGGCTTTCTCTCTTGCCGGTTATACCACAAGGTGAGTTCCTTTTTATTTCCTGCTTCTTCACACACATGCTCTCTCCAGTGGCGGTTTTGCCATCACTTACTGTACGCGGGCTCAGTCACTGGTACATTTTCATTTACAAAGCCATGTTGGATAAACTACCATCTTATATCTGCTCCCTGATCTCTCGGCGAATTGAAAGTACTTATTGCCTGAGATCTCATGCTGTGGTTTTATTAAATGTGCCAAGCGCTAGGACCAGGGACGGACTGGGACTACAAATCAGCCCGGGACTATCGTATCGACCGGCCCACTTCGGTACCGCCGGCCCACCTTGGTACCACTACTAAATTGCCAACGGGGGGGGGTGCTAGTGACTTATCCGACCGGCCCACATCGTCCGACCGGCCCACATCGTCCGACCGGCCCACTTCATTACCGGTCCGGCCCTCCTCGGTATCGCAAGTAATTAGCGCATGTAAATTGACAGCGTCCCGAACGTCCCGATGGCCAATCCGCCCCTGGCTAGGACTGTCTTAGGGAAGAAAGCTTTTAGATGTGCAGCTCCACTAACATGGAACAGTCTGCAAAAAGAATGGAAAATTACCAAGCTGGTACCACTACATAGCATAGCTCGGTTGGATGCTACACAATCAGATGCTATTGGTACCTGTACATGTGGATAGATATGTACATTGTAATCCCTGTACATTTTGCTGTATGATGTCCTTTTGTTGTTCTGTTGTTTATGTTTTTATGTCTTCATGTGGAACCTACTGCTGCAGGTCTCCCTTGAAAAAGAGATCATTGATCTCAATGGGATTTTACCTGGATAAATAAAGGTTTTGAATTGAATTGAAGTACAGTGTTAGCGTTGCTAATGTAAACACCGACCATATTACGTCCAAAACAGTCGGGCATTGTTTCTGATAGCAACTTTCTGATCGGGCCGTGGGTCCACATTTCAGATATTACGTCATATCGGACGCAAATCTGGATCAGCTCCGTAGTAGCCCCGTTTTTAGAGATTTGGGTACGGAGGAAAAGAGAGAGGGTTTAATTTTCTGACGCTGCGTGAGTTCCCTGACTACAGTGATTCTCAAATGGGGGTACGCGGACCCCTGGGGGTACGTTGGGGTACTGCAACGTATCCCCAGGGTGAGATACAAAAAAAAGGTTAATTAAAAAAATACCATGCAAGATTACAAAAATAATCATAGTACAATCATTTAAATAGACGCTGAGCGGAAAGCCAGTTGCAATATTATATTATAACAAATAGACATTGAAATAGAATCGTGGTTTAAACGTAGCAGCACTACAGCAGGGAACGTGGACAACGGAGAAAAAAATTGAGCCAAAATTGAGCCAACAAAATGCCGTCAATATCAGGAAGCGTATGCTTTGATGGGATTCACGTCAACAAACGGCAACCCGCCCCAGGCATTGTGTTTTTTCTGTGGGGAGAAACTAGCCAACAGCTCGATGAAACCAGCGTACCGCCAAAGACATCTCAGCACCAAACACCTGTGTCATGTTGGTAAGCCACTGGAATGTTTCAAGAGAAGACTTGCCGAGTACAGATCCTCGCAAGAGATGATGCGAAAAGCCTCCACAACATCAGCCAAAGCATCGGAGGCATCGGACCTAAAACTCCTAAATAGTGTAATTGCAGTGTTATTACATAGTTTGTTTATAATTGTCACTCGTTCCTCACAAGTCTGTGAGGTGGGCGTCCTCGCTCTTACGCAAGCATTTGCTTCTCGCCTGCCGGGGTCTGGTGTCTATCAAACCATCTGCCACGGCTCCATCCATGACACCACTTCATCTCCTTTCTCAACACGCCAAGATTGGACTGAGGTGGTGGAAGCTTAATGCCACGATGGGGCCCCTCACAGACCTTAACGCGGAATCGCTGAAAATAAACCTGCTACATGACGGGCTCCGGTTAATCCGTTTTAAAATGATTCAATGATAACCCTTACTGTAATATTGTGAAGCAACGACTGTAAATTCAACTCAGATCTTCAAGTATACTACACATCTCTGAAGCTCATTATGATTATGTTCTTTCGTTCTGTAATGTTTCCTGAATTGTAGTGGTTTTCTGAAGAAAGGTAAAGGTGGAAATAAATAACTCCTGTCAACTGAGCCACAGGAGAATCGATGTATGCTTGCGTTGTGTACTGAAAAATAAGTGTTTCAGTTACTAAATGTGTACACAGTCTGACCTTTGCTCTCTTGAAACTGTTCATGATGTTGCCCAGATCCTCCATGTCGACCACTGAACCTGATGTTTTCTCATCCTGCAGGCCAGACTCCTCCTCATCACTGCTGGACTCCATCAGATCCTCCTGAAACAAGAAGAAGCCCAACATATGTCAATTAAAAGATGTTTTTTTTTTTTTTAAAACAAAAAAAGACATAGTGGCAAACGTGCTCAAATGGAACAATAAATGATCCTCACATATGCCAACCAATAACTATATAAAACTGTGTCTATGAGTGAACGAAAGAGGCAACATGGAACACATCGACATTGCTATGACTTTTTTCAGCCAAGACGGAGGTTAACATTGCAAGGGCTCCATCGACAAAAATAATTGTTACATTGGATTTGGAATATTGCAGAAAATAAGATCTGTTGCATATTCATGTTTATGATACTTACACTTTTTTGGGGCAGAATAGTGTCCACATATGATTTTTGAAGCTAAATGCAAGGGCCAGAAGTATAAAAGCCAACTTTAATGATGATTTAATAGCACTACTCTATCTATTGTTGGGCTGCCTGATTACATGAGAAAACTACAGAAGAGGATCAGGGTCAAAATATTTGTTTGCATCTGACCAAAAGTAAAAATTGTATTTTAAACTCAGAATTCGAAGATTCTTTTTAGAATTTCAACTTCATTCTCATAATTCTGACTGTCTTCTATGTACAGTCCATTTACTCAAAAAAAGTGACTTTTGGTAAAAAAATGCACATGTGGCCCAAATCCTCTTCCGTAGAAACCATAGGCATGTTTACCAAGGATTTATCACAATGTGTGTTGCGTATTCTGCCCACATGTGCAGGATCAGCATGAGCGGTGGAAGATAAATCACGTATGGACCTTGCTGATTCTCTCAGCTCCTCTTGGAGCCGGTTGAATGTCACCTCTGCTGAGTGCAATCAGAGAGGAAGAAGAATCAACTAGAGTTGGCTCTGAGTCGCCGCTACCATGACAACTGGTCAAATGTGTGTACTATAGGGGTGTAACGGTTCACAAACATTTCGGTTCGGTACGTACCTCGGTTTTTAGGTCACGGTTCGGTTCGGTACGTTTTCGGTACAGCAGAAACATAAAATATTTTTTATAAAACAAACATTAAGGTGCAGCATTTCGATGAACTGGAATAACCTGTATTTGAACTTTACTGTACTAGTACTCCCAAAACATAAACTATTAGTTTTGGGTTTTTGATTATTATTAAACTGTGAATATTCACTCAAATAAATACAAAATATAATAACATAAACATTAAGGTGCAGTATTTTGATGAACTGAAATAATCTGTATTTGAACTGTACTGTACTAGTACCTAAGCAGCCAGTTTGACATTATGACTTGCTTGTCATTCTATTTTAATTTTTTTAAAGAAAAATGAACTTGCTTGCCGAAAGGGCAGATCTGCTGGCACTAACAATGTCTCCTGTTGTGGAGAACACCCTCTCGCTAGGGACAGAGGTAGCCGATACAGCCAGGTAGCGCTTTGCTAACATGGCAACATAAGGATATTTGGCATTTGTAATAGCTTTGGCTCGATCTGAACTTTTTGCGAGTGGTGGAGGCTTAAATGCTAGCGGGAGTTGGGTTTGCACTTCAGTCTTTTTTCTTTTGGTACCGGTGATATTCACGTTCGGGTGATGCCTTTGCAAATGAGTGTGCAAGTTTGATGTATTGCCAGCCGCGTAACCAATTTTAGTTGAACAATGCCGACAAACAGCTTTGGTTCGGTCCACCTGTCTTTGTTCGTCATCCTTGTACGTAACTGCGAAACCAAAATGTTCCCAAACCGGAGACTTCAATGATGCTGGAGGATTTTCCAGCTCAACCTTATCTGCGTTCGCCATTTTGACAGTTCCTCAAATTACAGACTAAATTTGAACGCATCCCATCTCATAGTATGCCTCTCGTCCAATTAAATGACTTGGTCGCTCCATGACGCCTTGAAATTACACTGAACGCTGCGTTCATCCAGCCCCGCCCGGAGCATGGGCTGCAGGAACATGCTACTCAAACGCTGCGACGCAGCACCTGAGATTACTTCCAAGAAGTTGTTCACGTTCTCAACCGAAGGGCCCGTACCGAATAATTTCGGTACGGGTACGTATACCGTTACACCCCTAGTGTACTATGATGTGTATGAAAGTTCTCTGCATTTGTGTGCATGTTATATAGGTCTGTGTTTGTAAATAGTCAATGAGCTGCAATCATATTGCGCTTTAATCCTGGACGCGTTACAATTGTTGCCTCATTCATCCACTCATCTCATTCACTCATTTTTCTAATCAGCTTTTCTGCTATTTTGGCCCCCCCAAAGGTGCCAAAATAAAAACTAAGTTAATCATTACAGCATTTGGCAGGAACCAGGAACATATTTTAGGTTCCTAATCCAATCTTGATATGGACAAGGGCTCATTGACATATTTTGTCCAACTGGCATGTACAAACCGGAGACTGATGAGCAACAGCGTTGTTCTGAAAGCAAGACCTAACGTGCAACACAAACATGTAAAACCACTAAGACCAAAAGGAAAACAGTTTACGGTGTGCAACAAAAAATGCAATGTTGAGAAACTGCTCTACCTCAGAGCTGTTGTCCTGCGGTACAGGCGCTGCCTCGTCCTCCTCCTGTTCCTTCTTCTTGCTCTTACAGGAGATTCCATTCTTAGAGTTCCCGCAGCAGCTCTTCTTCTCTCCCTTGGCCAGGGCCTGGAGGCGGGTCAGGAACTTCCCCTTCCAGGCCAGGAAGTCTGCCTGAATGCTGCCATGACGGCTCTTCACCACATTACAGTCGCCCTCTCCCCTGGTCATGATGCGCATGCCACTCAGCTTCCAAAGCCACTTGTCCACGTTTGTACCCACCTGGTTAGGAAAAGAGAACAAAAAGAATTACTGAATGCTGAACAAGTCGTCAACTTCTTCCCTGGACTGTTCTTCCCTGAGCTACATCTGTCAATTTCTAGTTTTCGATAGTTCTTCAAATAACCGATTGTATAGCACATCTTTTTGATAATAGATTACCGTATTATAGTGGCCGACATAGACAGAGTTGCCGAGACCAAACACTGCATATCTGAGGCCCTTCAGGTAGGTCTTCCCGTATCTGAAGTCAGTGGACGCCTCCTCCAACCACTTGCAGAACCACTCTGCGTTCACCGTGGGGGTTCCGTCAGTGTACGTGGCCACGAGGAACACACAGACAGACATGTTGGTGCACTGAAGGCAGAGGGACACACAGTAAACAAGAGGAAGACGGTGAAACAGTGAAGTAAGAGCAAGACATTTTACAAGTACCCTACTCCTGTAAGGCTTATCCAAATAAAGACAAATCTTGCAAAGCAATGGAGCAGTAAGAACAAGGTGCTCCTGGAAATACAATTAGCATACTGTACACATTGGAATTTGGAACCTAGAATTTGCTATTTGAACCTGCAATTGATATTTGAATTTGGAACTTAGAATTGGATTTTTATTTATTTTTTATTGGAATTGGAATTTGGAACCTGGAATTAGAATTGTAATCCGGATCAGATGCTTCTAGAGAATATCCGGAGCATGCAGTCATTTCCATACTGCATGCCTGTCCTTTTCTGAATAAATAGATATTTTCTTTCCTGCTGTGCACTAGCCCACCAAACTCCTATTCATCTCTCAATGCACCTCACTGTGCCTGTGCCCACAAAAAAGAAAAAACGAACACTGATGAAAATATACATCTTTTTCAGCTGAGCTGGATTTGTGGAAGACATTTGTTTTCTGTGCCAGACTTGAAATAACAAATCTGTGTGAAAAGAAATGAAGGGAAAGCTAAGCAGGCACATTACAGAACTCGGGGCTTACAGCACTGTTTGTTGTCAAGCTTACAACAAAAAAAGCCACTTCTGATTTATTTAACTTTGATTCATGTTGCTCTAATTAAGCCTTGCCTGTAAGCATTGCTGGGCCTTACACTCTTGGAGATTTAATTAACACCCTGGAGCAAGTTCTTAGTACATAAGGCATACTGCTACAATTAATAGAGGCATTAATTAGTCTGTGATATTATACAGCGTTTAAATTAGGGGCAATGTGGAGAGGATCGGTGCTAAAGTTCGCAGTCGTTTAGGTTCCTGTTCGAGGACAAAATCTCTTAGACTGATGTGTTCCTGTTACAGGCGTTATGTCTCTACACACTGATGTCTTTCTGTCCTTCACTTGACTGGAGCGACCTTACCTCATCAGAAAGTCGATCGTCTGGATCGTAGTCTTTGATGTCGATCACCTCAGCTGGTATGCCCAAAGTCTTCACCTCCTCCGACAGCTCCTTTGCAAAACCCTGAACAAATGAAGAGTCTAATCCAGGGGGGGGCAAACTTTTTGGCTCGGGGGCCACTATGAGTTTTAAAATGTAATAGGCGGGCCGGGCCAGTAGCAGATCGGTGAAAATATATTTAGCTGTCCACTCCTCATCATACACTCGGCACTCATTGTCAACTTTTATTTTCTTTGGTCCACTCATTAGCCACGTTCAAACCGAGTACTTTGCTGTACTTAGTTCCCGGCACTTAGTGCCGCGGCACTTAATACCCCAGGGCACTAAATACAGATTGCGTTCACACCGGAAATAAGTCCCTGGGGGACGTCACTTCTTCTTCTTCTGCTTTGGGTTTACTGGCAGGCCGCAAACAACTTCACGGCGTATACTGCCGCCCAAAATCCCCGGCCGGAAGTCCATGGAGTTGGGGACTGGCTTCAGTAGAAGCTGCTGGGACTCCCAGCAGCTTCTACTGAAGCCTTCCGAGTAAACGGCCAGAACGCCGACACCTCCTCATCACCAGCGCTCCCATGTTTTATTTTGTGTTGTCATAAGTTAGTCTCTCTGCGTTTCTGCGCGGGGCTAATGCTAATGCTAATAATGCAATGCGAGGATAATAAAATGGCGGCTCTACAAAACATTTCAGAGTTTTACGGGGCGTGGTTCGCAATCGCCCAGCCAATCAGAACTGGGGTACTTTTTTTCCACAGCTAAAAATGGGGTGAAAAGTTCCCGGCACTTAGTTATTTTTTTTGGTGTGAACGCAACATCAGGGGTACTAACGGAACTAAACGTGAAAAGTACGGGTGAAAAGTACTCGGTGTGAACGCGGCTAAAGTTACAGATGCAGGTTCAAAGGTGAATTAGGTTCAAAGGTGCGTCATTGCGTCATCGTTTGCGTCATGACGTAACCGTTTACGTGCCTTCTTATGACCCACACCGAGTTTTACGCCGCTGATTTTCTCCGCAACACCGCTCACAACAACCGCTCAAAACAACATCAATAAAGGACTGCGTTGGGTAGTTTTTAATCATACGAAGCCAGATTAAATTAAATAACTACTTCTCCAACCTTATACCTTTCTCCAGAGTGCCGTGGTGCATTGTTAAATGAATGTGGTCTTTACTATAATTTGGAAAATGTTGTACCAATATTCGGCGGGCCGGATTAAAAAGCCCAACTGGCCGTATATGGCCCGCGGGCCTTAGTTTGCCCATGCCTGGTCTAATCAGTCATCTCAGAATGGGACATTTAGTATGTGAGCCGCCATCGCAAAGAGGCGATCCACCACCTTTATCTTGTGTAAGAAATTCATAAATAGTCTAAATTCAGCTAACACATTCACCAAATAGTAACACAGGTAAACAGATAGCTGGGTTACGACGCTGCCCACAGACATTTAAGGAGACATTATTGCTATATATAGATTTGTATTGTTATCAGAAGATTTTCAGTAGAACAATCCTATTTACAGTACTAAGCAGTATCTGTACCTTTGCTGTTCCAGTTTGAGAGCCGTAGAAGATCTTAACTCCTGACAAGAGGACCACGGCGTCAGAGCCCTCACTTCTCTTCACTGCTTTGGAGACCAACGGGCCGACATCTTTGGAGAAGCTTTTCTAAAAGCACACAGACAAGGATAATTATTGCAAAGACAAATACCTGTGTTGCATGTGGAGGTTCCTTATTGCAAGGACAATCCAAATATCATAAGCACTACACATTCTTATACACCATACTCTACCCTGCTGTTTACATATCTTGTTTATTTTTTTATCATGCAGAACACTTATTCTGGGAAAGGAATTGTACACTCCTTTTTTTAATATATGTCAGCCTATGTTTTTACATTTTCTGATATGCTAGTTGTATGTATGTATAGTTTCTTAAAGGTCCCATGCCATGCTTTTCCGGTTATTACCCGTCCCCTTGTGTGTTATGAAGGTGTTTCTGCATGTAAACGGTCTGCAGAGTCACAAACCCTCAAAGTACACCCTGTAGCGAGTACAACTCTAACACAGAAAATACCTGTCTATGCTGCCCCAGAACGTTCTCTTTTTCTTCCTGGGTACAGTGACGTGACCATACCCAAATGGACCAATCGGTGGAGCTCCTCACACACACACACTCTCTCAGAGGCGAAACTGTGACACGCTGGGTGGGGGGGTGGTGCCCTTACACTGTAGGTGCGCCGCGTTTGGGGGTGCGGGTGCTAGTGGAGCCTCGCAGATGGGGGTGCTGTAGCCCCCTCAGCACCCCCCCTTCCCGCGTCCATTCGCGATGTCTCACGAATGACAGACAGCAGCACCTCCCACTTTACTGTCCGATGTTATGCCGGCTTTTCTTGGCTTCTTTGAAGGTGAGTGTTGATGAACAAATGACTAAACTGCCAGTGCCTTGAGTTTACAGCTAATAAGCCAAAAGACAAAAACAAATATAGTTAACTAAGGTAGGCTATACTTACATTCCACCAGAAACGTATATTATCTGTCCTGGGATTGTTACAGTGAATACAAATTATAATCCATAAAATATCTTAAAACTGATGAGATGGTAGTGTTTTGTGAGTTGTTTGTACATAGGTCTGTGATTCACTAGACTAGGGTTTCAGGTGTTTTTTTATTTATTTAAAAACACTTTTGAAAAATAGTGTGGCCTGTCCCCAGCCAAATTGGAGAGAGGGGTTCACATCTAATTAGCTAAAAACTTTTATTTAAAAAAAAAAAACCCGTAATTAATAACACATTTAACTTGTTATCTTTTACGACAGTTAATTGAAAACATTGAATAATGCTTACATTTGACCAAAAAATTGTGTTTTACAACAGTCCCCATGTTTTTGGTCAGTCCGTCACGCTTCATAAAATACTCCATAGTTTTACATCATTGAGTTACATCATCTGACTGAGGAGGAGCTGACAATAAGTGGGTAAGTTCTGTCCTTGAATTTTAAGATTTTAATCTTGTTTTTACACCTTTTTTTTTACGTGGACAAGCTAAAGGATCAGGCGCTGTCACGTTCAAATATCCCAGAAAAGGATTATATTGTTTTTGTTTTTCAAAAATGTATTGTGATGTGGGCACTGATTGATTGGACTTGGAACAGGTGTGTTAATCAGCTGAGAGACTCACAGCTGAGAGACTCACAGCAGAAATACAAAAGGCAGTGGGGAGGTGTGAATCAAGGTTGGAGGACGCTACATGTGACTCTGCACTCTTTTGGGAGGGAGGGTGTCGTTCGCAGCGGATAGAGCTGCCGGCGACGAAGACAGCCAGTGCAGGATAGACGTTCGAGTGTCAGGAGCGGGAGGTCTGCTACCTCCTATAGATAGTCAAGGCCGGGGATTTAGTGTGTTTTAGAGTGCGAGCCCCGATCCCTCCTTACGCATGGCGGTGCCAAAAGCAACACAGACACTAGCTGTAGTGACTCAGTTCACGTCCTAAGCGTAGACCCCGGGGGAGGGTCTCGCCGACTGGCGAGTTACGTATATATTTATATTGTTGTATGTCTGATATTTATTTATAGTATTTTAGAGTATATGGAGGGAGAGCAGCAGGGGAGAGGCTACCACGAGTAGGAGCTCTCGCCCTAAATTGTGGGTTGGTTAAGTGCATGTGTGTGTGCCGTGTGTGTTTACAATTGCCGAGTTGTGTGCCTCCGGTAGAGGGTGTTCGCGTGCGGTGTGCCTTGCTAAAGCTATTAAACTAGCCCTGTTTGAATTGTATAAAGTGGGCTCCACAGTCTAGTGGGGGTTCCTTGTGTCCCATTGACTCGCTTCCTCTCTTATTCTCTCCCCTCCTCTTATCAATGAACTGTTGTTATAATAAAGATTGTCCTATATTTTGTACATAGCTGTGTCTGTATTTATTGGAAGGTTCTGACAAAGTGGTAGTATTTCCTGCCACACCTGAGCGAATCCAACATATATTACAGAATAAAAGTTCAGTAAAAACGCTTGCTAGCAAGCTAACTATTTTTAAGCTAACATGTTGAAATGCTGAGTAATGGCAGTTAAAATGGCCGACGGTCAGGCCCTGTCACGTCAAGCCCTGACCCTGTCACGTCAGGCACTAGGTTAATCTCAATAGAGAACCGCAGTGACGCGTCCTAAAACCCGGAAGTAAACTCCTTCCTGTTCCTTCGTCAAAAACGCAATGCAATTTCTCCATAGGATTTTGGAAAATAGCTCGAAATAAGGTCTGTGTTTGACACACATTTAAGAGACGGATCACGTTTTGTTCAGCCGGATAATATCCACATGTCTACCCTACTTTTATAATTTTCGAATCATAAATCTAGTCGCCAGAAGCAAAATGCTAACGTTATGCTATAAACGAACTACAGCAGGGTCGCTGCTTCAACGTCACGCCGACGTGCGCACAGTTTTATCACCTGTCACTGGACTTCCCACCACATAAATCCCTTCAAACCTGGGATTTAGTTTCACATTGAAATGATTTCGTCCATCTCTTCCATTCATCTCTTTTATTATAGTTTTATATGTATTATTTTCGGTCCTGTATTGGTTTTTCCAGGTATAACATTTCATTTAAGTTATAATTATAATCATAACAATAATAATAATTGATGGATTCATTTCATTATGGTATTTGAGCTCATACTGCTAGCTAACGAAATCCGAAATGAATCTCTACCATCCTACAGAAATTATTGACAGCCATGACGAGCATCAGCCTAGCCTAGATCTGCTTATGAGGAGCCTAAGATATTGGGCAACATCCTACTCAATCAGTCTGGTTGCTTTGTCTGCTCTGCTGTCCATCTTAAAGCTTTTTCACCGGCTCCCTAAGGATGGAAGAACTCTGCTTAGAACAACATGATGTTGCAACCACTCAAATCCAAGGTGGCGAGTACTACCATTATGGATTGGTGCGAGGGATACTTTCACAATTGAAACGTTTGAGTTTACCAGGGAGCCTCAGAACTCTTACTTTACTGTTCAACATAGATGGTCTCTTTAATGCTGCGTTCACACCGGACGCGATGTGAATATTCGCTTCGCTCTAATCGCATCGCTCGAGTCTAATTGTGCGTTCACACCGGACGCGATGCGATATTCGGTTCGCTCTAATCGCTCGAGTTTCACCGCGGCTGCCAGCTGTGTTTACTCGCATCATTCAAACAAGACACGCTGGCTCGGGAGCTACAACTACAAAAAAAATTAACATATTTTACCCTGATTAAAATTGTAATACACGTTTCTAAATGATGCCGACGTAACAACATACTGATACCGGTTAGTAAAAACCATGAATTAATGCTTGACAGGTCTGCAGACAAGGCGGCAGGCGAAAAACCTTTTAAAATGTTTGTTTTCTGAATGGAGATTGGGTCGACCAGGCTAAGCTAACGTTGTATATGCTCACTCCACACTCATAACAACGGCCTACAGACATAAATAAACCAGTGACTGTATTCGCCATGACACAGACAGTCTGTGGTTTGTACTTGTTTACCTTTTGTACAGTTTCTGAACAGATATGAGGAGCTGTGAGCTCTGTGTGCTAACTGCTAACAGCTAACGGCTAACGGCTGATGTTTTCTGGTAGAACGTCAGTAACGGCAGGCTGAGATCCTCACCGCTGATTGTCTTCCGCGAGAACGAGTCACGTGAATTTGACGCTCGAGTTGAAAAAATTGAACTCTCGCGTCCACTGCTTCATGCTCGCCGTCGGAGCGAATTCGCGTCTGTCCGCATCTCTGCATTGACTTTACATGTAATCGCGCCGCCCCCAAACATCGCATCGCTCTAAACGCTCCTATCGCATCGCTCTAGTCTAATCTAGTCACCGCGGCTGCCAGCTGTGTTTACTCGCATCATTCAAACAAGACGCGCTGGCTCTGGAGCTACAACTACAACAAAATGAACATATTTTACCGTGATTAAATTGTAATACACGTTTCTAAATGATGCCGACATAACAACATACTGATACTGGTTAGTAAAAACCATGAACTCTCGCGGCCCCCCCCTTCAATCGCGTGATTCGCGCCGCGTCCAACGTTTCATGCGCGCCGTCGGAGCTAATTCGCGTCTGATCGCGTCTATGCATTGACTTTACATGTAATCGCGCCGCCCCCAAACATCGCATCGCGTCCGGTGTGAACGTAGCATAAGAGTTCAAGACTTCAATTCTGGCCTATACTTGCAATTCTGAAATGTGATTATACTAAGTCCCCATTTATTGTTGGTATCTTTTGTGGTTTAAGCAAGCCCAAGTGTGTTGTTGAGTATCTGCAGCATTTTATTAGCGACCTTAAAAATGTACTGGCTAATGGCGTTGTTCATAACGGTAACCGATTGAAAGTACTGGTTTCCTCATTTGTGTGTGATGCTCCAGCCAGAGCCCTTATACATTAAGAATATCAAGTCACATAATGGCTATTCAGGATGCGACAAGTGTGATCAACATGGTGTGTGGAGGAAGAAAATGACTTATCCTGAAACAAATGTCAGGCTCAGGACAGACTGGAGTTATTGTGATATGATTGATGAAGAACATCACTTGAAACAGACACTCAGTCCTTTAACAGGGACAGTAAATATGGTTTCTTCATTCCAAATAGATATATGCACCTCTGTTGTCTTGGTGTGAGGACAAAACTGTTGAATATGTGGTTAACCTCTTAAACCCTGAGCCTGTTTTTCAGGTTTCAGGCTCGAAAATGACATTCCCAGAACAAATGACCATATCTTCCCTTCTAAAAGGGTTAAATTAATAATCTTTTTTCTCAAAGTAATGATAAACCTGTGAGTTGGATGTAGAAAAGTCAGAATCAATATAGATGTTTTTTATTTTAAAGAAAATTCAGATTGAACATAGTAAAAAACTGTAAATTATAGTGTCCATCCAAAAATTATTTTTTACTTATAGTGAAAACTACCCTTGGATGATGGTAAGTAGGGGTGTAACGGTTCACAAACATTTCGGTTCGGTACGTACCTCGGTTTTTAGGTCACGGTTCGGTACGTTTTCGGTACAGCAGAAAAAATGATCACAAAACATGAAATATTTTTTTGGGGTTATTTCATTATTATTAAACTGTGAATAATGTATTCACTCAAATAAATACAAAATATAATAAAATAAACATTAAGGTGCAGCATTTCGATGAACTGAAATAATCAGTGTTTTAACTTTACTGTACTAGTACTCGCAAAATATAACATTTGTTTTGGGTTTTTAATTATTATTAAACTGTGAATATTCACTCAAATACAAAATATAATAAAATAAACATTAAGGTGCAGCATTTCGATGAACTGAAATAATCTGTACTTGAACTGTATAGTACTACTCAACTAAGCAGCCAGCTTGACATTAGGACTTGTTTGCTTGTCATTGTATGTTTTTTTAAAGAAAAATTAACTTGCTTGCCGAAAGGGCAGATCTGCTGGCACTAACAACGTCTCCTGCTGTGGAGAACACCCTCTCGCTAGGGACAGAGGTAGCAGATACAGCCAGGTAGCGCTTTGCTAACATGGCAGTGATACTGAACTTTTTGCGAGTGGTGGAGGCTTAAATGCTAGTGGGAGTTGGGTTTGCACTTCAGTCTTTTTTGTTTTGGTACCGGTGATATTCACGTTCGGGTGATGCCTTTTCAAATGAGGGTGCAAGTTTGATGTATTGACAGCCGCGTAACCAATGTTAGTTGAACAATGCCGACAAACAGCTTTGGTTCGGTCCACCTGTAGTGTGCGAAAAAGTGCACGTCCCACCGTCCGGGATGTGTTTATTAACAATATCGGACAAGTAGATCTTTCAATTGACTTGTCCGGCGGACAAGTGACGTTTTTCGCCCTCATTTATTGATAAATTCAGTTTACAAAAGGTAGAACTCATTCGCAAATTGTACATGTCCGCCATTGTTCGTTTAGAAATGTTAGTTTCGGTTCTGCTTGTCGATTCCTAGGAAATACATTTCGCCGCTGTCTGTACTGTTAGATGGGGGCGGGGCAGGGCAGGGCAGGGCGAGGCAGGGCAGGGCAGGGCGCGGCGGGGCGGGAAGCACAGTGGCAGGGTTGGGAAGCGAAACTCGGTTCCGAGTAGGAACAAATAACAATTGTCCGGTCCCGGGATTAATAAGAGTTGTGAGGACAGGTATGGAAAGGAGGTGAGGCTGAGCCCCGCCAACCGCAGCGCTCTCTCTCTCTATGCTCCGGATCAGCTGATCGCTGCACGGTGCAGCTCAGCGTCTCTCTCTCTCTCTCTCGCTTTCTACACACAGCGGATCCGCTGCCCGTTTAACAGCCTCATCTTTGTCAAATTTTCTTATGTTCTTTCTCTAACACGTAATGAAGGTTATTAAGCGTTTTAGCTCCTGTGTTGTTAATATTGACGCCATTTCTGCAGCCTCCCTGTCTGTGTCCTCGCGCTGTCCTCACATCCCCGGACCCCCAGACTCGGAGGAGCACAGGGATGTCAGTATTGTTCGAAGCAGGGTAAAGAAAGTAAATTATTGAAATGAAAATACTATTTATTTACTTTTACAAACAGTGAGCAGCTGGGCAGCTGCAGCATGTGTATTGCAGGACATGTGTAAGCGTGCAAGCGTCTTTGAGTTGTAGAAAAGCGCTAGGCCTATAGGCTATAAATCTAATGTATTATTATTATTATTAGGCCTATGTGTTGGACATGTGTGGTTGGACTCTGTCTCACAGGCAGTTTGCAGTGTAACATCAGAGGAGACTGGGCCAATTGTACATTCTCAAACTGCACTGCTTAGAACTAGCTAAACAATGCAGAGATTATTTTTATATAATTGTATTCAATAACCGTAAGAAATTAAACAGTATGATGTGATTTGTAAATAGGAATACAGATTTGACTTAATGTTTTCATGAATATATTTTTCTCCCAGTTTGTCATGGGACTTATTTTTACCCTCTCAAAGAACCGTAATCGAGAACCGAAAATAACCGTAAATCGAAAAAGCAGAACCGGAATCGTTAAAATCCAAACAATACCAAACCCTATGTGTGATGCAGTAAAATCTTACCGCTCACTTACGTTAGCGGTGTCGTAAAAAACGTGGGAAAATGTAAAATACGATGGCGAAGAAGAAGATTCCAGTGGCCCCAATTTTTGTCCATTCTGGACAAGTGAAAAATGTATTCGGACAAGTAAATTGTCAAAGTCACTTTGTCAAAACTTTTTCTCACACTGACCTGTCTTTGTCCGTCATCCTTGTACGTAACTGCGAAACCAAAATGCTCTCAAACCGGAGACTTCAATGATGCTGGAGGATTTTCCAGCTCAACTTTATCTGCGTTCGCCATTTCGACAGTTCCTCAAATTACTGACTAAATTTGAACGCATCCCTGTGACCAGCTCTCATAGTATGCCTCTCGTTCAATGAAATGGCTTGGTCGCTCTATGACGCGTTGAAATTACACTGAACGCTGCGTTCACACGTGTACCGCACCGAAGGGCCCATACCGAATATTTTCGGTACGAATACGTATACCGTTACACCCCTAATGGTAAGGTAGACTAAAAGCTTTAGGAATCCAAAGTACAACATATAATAAGTACCCTGTATCAAGATTGATGCAAAACAAGTGACCTTTTTAGAGAGGTTTAGCAAAAAAAACTCCACCTCTGAGGTGATTTGGGTGGAAATGAGGGTTTTACCGTTTCTCTGGAACCCATTGGTCGATTTTAGTGATTGACATCTCTTTCTAACCGTTAGAGCCAATAGAATCGAAGGGGAATTTCCCCATACACACACATGGTAAAAAAAAAGGTGGGGGCTTTGCGCATGCAGGTTTGCATCAGAGTGAACCTATCTCTTGCGCTGACATCTGGAAATGGAAAAGCAGGAAAGGGACACAGACACAGCGTTTTTATTGTTTTAATGCCATTGAAGACCACTTTTGACCAGACAACGACAAAGGTGAGCCATTTTGCCGTTTTTAGCTACCTATCGCCACATGTTTTTGATGGCTGTTCTTGTTAATAGCTTTGCGAGTTCTTATGGAGTGATGATGTATGCACCCATCGATTCTGTGTCATCTCACGATCAGATCGGATTGAACGTGCAGCTACGATAAGTAATAAGGGTGTAATGACTGAGTATCTGTTCAACACTCAGTTAGCATTTTTCGCTCGTGGCTAATTCATAGGCTCAGCACTAGCTTTGTGGGTTTAAAAAATAAATAAATAAAAAAGATCAGTTAGCTGAGTTTCTTCCCGATGCATGGATATAAAACATTCATAGTTTATTGAATATTAAGATGCCCTCAGACGCGTTTTCCCCCCCGGTATCGGGGGTGCGGTGTAGAAGAGGTTAAAGGGCAATCTAGCTAGGGCTGTGCAATTTAATCGATCCTGCGATATACATCGATATTTTGTTTCCCGAGAAAGTATCGATATTTCAGCCGCGGGTATCGATACATTAAGTCCCATTCAAATCCCCCGTGTTCCGCCTGGCACTCTGCTCGCTGCCCATTCCCCGCCGTTCGCTTTGCATGAAGAGCGATTACGTCAGCCAGCCGAGCCGCTAGTGTCGCTGTAGAGCATTTCTAGATACACAGACGCCGGTGTCTTCTTCTCGCAGTGTTGTTGTCCTCCTCCCGGCATCCAGTGGCTGATAACAGCTGAGCAGCCGGCGTGTTGTTGTCCTCCTCCCGGCGTCCGGTAGAAGGTGAGCAGCCGCTCTCAGCGTTCGATAAACGCAACGAAAAATGTCCTCTTGAATAACTCCAAAAAAGGCTAGGTTTTTGACTATATGTAGAGGCTAAGCCAACGCTTTAAGCCTCTGAGGATCCGCTTTGTGGGTGTAATTGACGCACACAAAGTTTGCTGCTGAATAAAAGTCAGAAACAAAGTTTCCAGTTCGAAACAGTCCATTTATTTCCATTTTTACTGGTTTCCATTTTACTTGCTTCTTTCCATCATTCACCACACGATATTACCGTTTACACAATACCTTTTGCATTTGTTTGTAATCCCGAGTGTGTGTGTGTGTTCTCCTTGTGTGTGTTCTCCGTGTGTGTGTTTTCTCCGTGTGTGGTCAAAAACTGTATGGCCAACAACAAACATAGGTTCCTACCTTTATACCCACAGTGTTAATTGGCTCCTACAGTTTCAATAAATGAAACTAATTTTCTCACCACATCTTTTGATTAATTTTGTCCAGCATTTGCAAGCTGTAGACTCTCTGTCTAGTCAGAGCCATATACTGTATAATTGATGCTTTTAGTTTTCAGTTGAATTAATTCAATCCAAGTCAATGGAACACTCACAAGAGGTCACCAAAATCACACAAATCTTTCAGAAAAGGATGTAAGTGTATCGAATTATATCGAATCGTATCGTTGGCTCAATATCGTGATATATATCGTATTGTGAGCTAAATATCGTGTATCGTATCGTATCGTGAGATTAGTGTATCGCTACAGCCCTAAATCTAGCCACTAGGCTTCCTTCACAAACTGTTAACAGTATATCAAGCAAACTGCTGGGGTTACATTCCCACACCCCTTGTGAATTAATTTGGCGATCGGAGCATGCCTAGAAATAACCTCTGCAATTGTGAGCTTGGAGGTGGGGGGTCATATCCACATCAGCTGTTCTGAAAAATTATTGGTGTAAAAGTATAAAAGACACCACCTTCAAGACACCATCTGCGGTCACCGAAGCCTGATAAGAATGTGTGTGTACAAAACGCAGCAAACTCTTACTGATATGTGCTGGGTCAAGGCTCAAGGGCGTATGGCACTCTCAACTCTTTCCAGGACATGCCGGGGCCCTGCCTGCCAGTAGTTTTGCCGATATCTGTGTTGATATGGGTAATAGATTGAGATCGGGGAATCAGCTTAGAAACAGGAAGCGCTCAAACGTTTGTGTGAGTTTATCAAATTTAGCAGTGACTCCATGTCAGACACAGCTTGTCAAAAAGAAACTGACTGTTGTGTATTCAACAAACTTAAACTAGCTTTATTAAATGTCAGGTCATTGGCAGGAAAAACGTTTTTAATCAATGATTTTATCACTGAGTGCACAATCTCGATTTTATGTTTTAACGGAAACTTGGATTGAACAAAATAACAGTGCAGCTGTTCTTATCGAATCAACCCCTCCCAACTTTAGTTTTATGAGTCAGGAAAGAATGCATAGGAAAGGAGGTGGAGTTGCTATTTTGTTCAATGATTCCCTTCAATGCAGGAAGACATCTTATGGGAACTTTGCTTCTTTTGAAAATGTGGCCCTTCAGCTGAAATGCTCCTCTCGAGCTCTGTTCCTAAATATCTATAGACCACCCAAATACTGTGCAAGCTTTTTTGATGACTTTACTGAACTGCTGTCTATAGTGTGTATTGACTTTGACCGTCTAGTCATTGTTGGTGATTTTAACATCCATGTTGACAACCCCCAGGACAGAGGGGCTAAATAACTGTTTTGTGTTCTTGATAACTATGGACTGACTCAGCATGTGGAGCACTCTGGACTCTATTATCTCAAAGGGTCTGAATATCTTTAAGGTTGTGGTGACTGATGTTGCACTCTGTGATCATTCCTGTGTTTTCTTTGAGAGCTCTATTTCTGTTCACAAAAATGTTCCAAAAGAGGTAACCACAAAGTACTAGGGAAATGTTTACTCTTTTTCTTCCACACTTGCCCCTGCTAACATCTCAGTAAATGAGCTAGTAGATCATTTTAATAAAAAAATTAAAAATATTATAGATGCCATTGCTCCAAATAAGGTAAAGGAAGTGACTGGCAAGAAAATATCTCCATGGAGAAAGGCCATGACCGTCAGAACAGCAGAAAGAGTGTCGAAAAGCTGAACGTAGGTGACGAAAAACAAATCTCCAGGTTCATTTTGAAATCTATAAAGAGAGACTTGGCTTTTATAATTTGGAATTGAAAATTGCACGACAGTCTTTCTTCTCTGACATCATTGCCAAAAACAAAAACAACGCACGTGCCTTGTTTGCTACCGTTGACAGACTAACAAACCCCCCAGTGTCAGTAGCCTCTGAATTTCTATCCACCAGGGCCTGCATGCCTCCTTCTTCACTGACACAATTCAGAAAATTAGCAGTCAGTGCCTCTGCATCAGGCACAGCAAATGTGTTGTCCCTGTGTCCACTTAAAATCTATTCAAACACCATGACACAATTCCATCAGATTAATGATAAAAACCTAGAGGACATTGTTCAACTTCTGAAATCCTCCTCCTGCTGCCTTGATATTATTCCAACAGGATTTTTCAAAAATGTTTTTCATTGCATGGCCTCAGATCTACTTCATATAGTAAACAAGTCTCTTCACTCAGGTGTTTTTCCACAGGCCCTGAAAACTGCAGTCATTAAACCGCTCTTAAAAAAAGAATATATATAGGCCCATATCAAACCTGCCATTTCTAGGTAAAATCATTGAAAAAGTAGTTTTTCAACAGTCAAGTTATTTCTCGCATTTAAATAACTGTTTCGATGTGTTCCAGTCAGGCTTTCAACCAAACCACAGCACTGAGACTGCTCTTGTAAAGGTCTTCAATGACATCCACTTAAACACAGGCAGTGGCAGAACTTCAGTGTTAGTATTATTAGATCTCAGCGCTGCATTTGACACTGTTGACCACAACATATTACTAGACCGACTGGAAAACTTGGTGGGACTTTCGGCAACAGTTCTACATTGGTTTGAATCCTACTTAAAGGACAGAAACAACTTTGTTTCTATAGGTAAATACACATCTGAGTTGACAAATATGACATGTGGGGTTCCTCAAGGCTCCATCTTGGGGCCTCTTCTCTTTAACATCTACATGCTACCACTGGCTCAGATAATGAAAAACAACAAAATAAGTTACCATTAGGGATGCACGATATTGGTTTTTTGAAACCGATACAGATACCGATAACTTCCTGCTTCTCAAGACCGATACCGATACCGATAACCGATAATAATATTATATATATATTTAAATGTACCTGTAGTTTTTGCACACCTGGTGGTAAAAAAAAGACTAGTAGTGAGCAAATGACATGAGCATTACTACTATGAACAAAACAAAGCCAAGAACAGTTTTGACTCTTCAAAGTGACCATATTTATTTTCCCAAATAAATATAATTGAGTCAATCAGTCAATGTTTGTAGTCTTTGTCCAGCCACTGCGCCGTCAGACCTAGCATGCTAACGGGGCTGACATCACTGGTCCATATGTCCGTGGTGAAACTTATGTCCCGTATATCGTTATCGATCAGAGTATGAAGGAGTGTGCATTGCATTTGTTAATACAAATAGCAAGCGAACTATCTAACTCTGAAACTTTGAAATAGTCCCATACTACCGACGACATGTTTGTTTACTGTCCAGCTAGGCATGAGTTAGGGAGCGCTGGATTTGTGAAAAACTCCCCTCTTCCTAAACCACTAATACCACAGTACTGGCAAAACGGGAGGAGCCGAGTGAAAAACAAGCTCCCCTCATCCCAATCCAACCACACAGCAGTATTTTTTTCTTTTTTTTTACCCAAAAAATATATTGTATATTATCGGGGCTATTAATACTTTTATCGGGATGACGTCATAATTCCTAATATCGGACCGATAATTATCGTGCACCACTAGTTACCATAGCTATGCGGATGACACATACATTTATATAACCATTTCACCAGGAGACTATGCTCCAATTCTAACACTGAGTACGTGCAATGATTGGATGTGACAGAACTTTCTCCAATTAAACAAAGATAAAACTGAGGTAATGGTTTTTGGAGCCAAGGCAGAACGTATAAAAGTTAGCGCTGAGCTTCAGTCTGCAATGTTCAAAACAGATAAAGCCAAATTTCCCCTCTGTGGGACGAATAAAGGTATTCTGATGATCACATCACTCCAGTTCTGAAGTCTTTACACTGGCTTCCTGTGTGTCAAAGAATTGATTTCAAAATATTGCTGCTGGTTTATAAAGCACTGAATGGTTTAGGCCCAAAATACATTTCTGACCTACTGCTAAATTGAATGAATGAACCATCCAGAACTCTCAGGTCTTCAGGGACTGGTCAGCTTTCTGTCCCCAGAGTCAGAACTAAACATGGTAAAGCAGCGTTCAGTTATTATGCTCCAAATATCTGGAACAAACTCCCAGAAACCTGCAGGTCCGCTGCAACTCTGACTACTTTTAAATCCAGGCTGAAGACTTGTATTTTTGCAGCTGCTTTTAATTGATATATTCATATCTTAAACTGCACTTTAACTTTTATTATCTTTGCTTTTTAATGCCATTTTCTTAATGTCTTTCATTTTTGTAAAGCACTTTAAATTGCCTTTCAAAAAGGTAGTTAAAGTCATTATTGGGGTTAAAGTCCCCTCGTAGGTGGTTAAAGTCCCCTACGTGTGCCGTTTTGGTTTCAAGACCCTGGTTCGCGGAGGACACCAAAGAAAGTCCTAAAAAAGACAACTTAAACTTAACTAATGTGCATTTAAAGAAAAGAGGAATAGTTTTGGCGAAAACTAAAAAGGTACCATGGGGTACAGGAATTAGTTTTGGTGTCAAGACCCTGGTTCACGGAGGATACCAAAAAAGTCCTAGAAAGAGAAGGTAAACTTAACTATGTGCATTTAAAAATAAACTTGGCAAAAACTAAAAAGGTACCATGGGGTCAGATTATAATTTTCCAAAGGGGGGTGTGTGTATCTCACACTGCACTGTAACTGTAATTCATGTATCTTTGCTTTTAAATGAGTGTTTTTAAATGCCATTTTATATCATTGCTTTTAAATGAGTGTTTTTAGATGTCTTTCATTTTTGTAAAGCACTTTGAATTACCTTGTGTTGAAATGTGCTGTATAAATAAACTTGCCTTGCCTTGCCTGGTGATTATTCTTTCCTTACCGTCCACTACAGTTAACTGATAGGTTGTTAAGAATTCTTAAAAGGATTAAAAAAAAAAACATTTTAGATACAATCAGGGACATGTGATCAATGGGAAAATGTTATTTGTATTAAAAATGGCCTGGCATCTTAAGGGTGAAAACTCATTTAAAAATTGATTTTATTCAATAATAAAAACATGCTGGAGCAATATGTGTTCCTAACAGTTTAACATGTTCTCCATATGACCTGTTATTGAAATTGAAATAAATAAATAATTTGCCTTCAGTATATTTAGATGTGGAAATATACGTTTCTGGTAGAATGTAATGGATAAGTTAGCTCAAGGTTTAGCTAAGGCAATTTATCATGGGCATATAGGCTAATGTACTGTAGGACTTAGGGGAGACACTAAAGGTGAATACAGTCAAATGTGTATCTAATAACGTCATCACAATCGCCACATTGATATGCAAATTAGGTGTTAACTAGGCCTAATTCAAATGAGCTAATTTGCATGCAGTTACCAAGGCAGGTGAAAAGGATAAAACAACAAACAAACATAGCATCTCACAACTCCCCCAGATAGTTACTTACGTCAAGACAGTATTTTCCCCTGAAATGTTATGTTTAAATGCAGATTAGCTTTACATTTATAAATGAATTCAGACATGGTAGTAAAACGAACACCATTTATATGTGTTTTTTGGAAGCTTTCTTTCCATTAGAGTGACGGCCCGTCCACACTACAGCTTCGACAGCTTCAAAAACGGCTTCCAACGCGTCTGCCCATTCACTTTGAATGGGGTGACGTCACGTTGCCTCACTTTTCGCCGAACTGAATTGTGGGTAGCATGGCTGAGCTTCTCCGGCGTCTCCGGCTTCAGAAGTTGAAGCCAGCGCCAGCCAATCAAATCCCGTTTCTGAAAATCTGACTCAAGTCCTAGCCAATCAAACCGCGTCTAAGCTGGGAGAGATATCCCGCCGTTCATTTCTATATTTCAAAAACAGATGGAGGATAAACTAATTATCGGCGTAGCAAATCACCCGGTTTTGTATGACCAGTCCCTATTAACTCACCGGGATACAACCGGAGGAACCAGGCATGGGGGGAGGTGGCAGAGACAGTGGGTGAAACTGGTAGGCTTTCGCCTGTTTGGGGATTTTATATCCAGTTTACGTAGTGTTAACGTAAACACTACGTAAACGGGGCGGGACATTCATGTGATTGGTTGTTGGTTGCGGGGCTCGAATAAAATCCCCAAGCTTCAGACACGCCCAGCTCCAAGCTTTTTTTGAAGCTGTAGTGTGGACGGGCCGTGAAAGAAAACATGGAAGCAACTTCATAATTGTGATTGTTGTGTGCTCATTTAATAACTATTCATTGTAATAGTTTGTTGTCTGCTCTTGTGCGTAGTGAATACTAAAGAAGACCATTAGGCGCTTTCACACCGGAGTACTTTTCCCCGTACTTTTCCCGTTTAGTTCCGATAGTTCCTGGGATTTTGCGTTCACACCAAAAAGAGATCTTAGTTCATGAGAACTTTTACCCCCTTTTTAGTGCCTGCTAGAGAGGTGGTACTTTCCTGGGGAGAAAAAAAGTTCCAATTTCTGATTGGCTGGGCGAATTGCAAACCACGGCCCGTAAAACTCGGAAAACTTTTTTGAAGCCGCCATTGTATTTGCTGGCATTAGCATTATTAGCATTAGCATTAGCCCCGCGCACCAACGGAGAGAGAATAACTTATGGCAACAAAACAAAAAAAACATTGGAGCGGTGGAGATGAGGAGGTGTCGGCGTTCTGGCGATTTACTCGGAAGGCTTCAGTAGAAGCTGCTGGGAGTCCCAGCAGCTTCTACTGAAGCCAGTCCCCAACTCCAGGGACTTTCGGCCAGGGACTTCGGGTGGCAGTATACGCCGTGAATTTGTTTGCGGCCTTCCAGTAGGGGTGCAACAACTAATCGAGTTAATCGATTAAAATTGATTACCAAATTAGTTGCCAACTAATTCAGTCGTCGATTCGTTGGTGACGTCATCACGTGTGTTTTACGCGCCGTTAAGCTCCAACGTTATTGGTCTTTTTATCGGTACTGGACATTTTAAAAATATATGTCATGTATTATTGCTACATAAACATTATATCGCAGTCTTACCCCCTGATCCCACCGAGCGCTTCTACGCCACGCCACGCCACGCTACGTTCCGTCTCCTGGGTTTTTAGCGTTCGCGGCCACTCTAGTCAATGGGTGCTATTCCATCAGACCCGCTGCGCCACGCTACGCCGCAACTCGAAGCGTCCCAGAAGCTCCTCGCCGCAAGGAATTTCTAAAATATAGGATGAATCCTATTTTTGACGCGGCGCAGCCGTAAGGTAATGTCGGGCAGGCAGGAAGTGGAACGTTCAGACCATATATAGCATATATACACGCACACTTTTGCAGCCCCTATCCCTCCGTAGTCTTTCAAGTAGGAGGAGAAATGCCAGCGTTCTCCTCCGGTTTACAGGCACTGTGTAAATTATATATATAGAATAATTATGATGATGAATGCATTGTTTTACCACTAAAATACAGCAACATATCTTTGATTCATGTCGTTTATAACTGGGATATTACAATTATTCTTAACTTTGTCTGTAGTCTACAACACAACAAAATAGGAAATAACAACAATAAACACGATTTAAACAGACACAAACATAAACGTAACTACGTAGCCTACTTGTAGAAGTACAAATGTCCAGGAAATATTCCAAAATCAACAACAACTGCGAGGCTGCACATATGACGCTCCGCTTCCACAACGTTTTGAAACGCGCCAGGTGGGTTACGACGCAGGAGGAGGTCGCAGCACGGCGTAGCCACAACGTAACGTAGCACAGACGCTCGCAGTGGGATCAGGGGGTTAGTGTCGCCAACTCGTTTCTAATATGCAAAAAGACAAAAAAAATGGTCTATGATGTATTTTCGATCTTTCCAATCCAGACGAGATCTCTCTCTCTCCCCCGCCTGTGTGCGAGGGGGCGGGGCAATTTACACACACGCAGCTGCTACATGCATGCGTGCAACACACTGCGGAGATGGCGGAGAGAACGCGCTCCGAGGTGTGGTTAAGCTTTACCCGTCTCGATGTGGACAATGCTCGTTACCTAAAGTGCAATAAGAGTTTAGCATGTAAGGGCGGTAACACGAGCAACTTACATCTTGCGAAAGTGCACCACATTCAGACGGAGGAATGCACCGTGTTCGACTGTCTTTATAGTAGCTCTGTAGCCTCATCCACAAGTAACTTTTCCATATCAGGTGTTATGTATGCTAGCAGCAACACACAGAGTTAACTCAATTATACAAACATGGGTTAATGATTAGAGGTAACTGAGTTATTTATTTTGTTAAAGTTTCAGCTATTCTGTTTACAGTTCTGTCATCACATTATTTAATATGATTTGTTAAAACATTGTTGTTTCTTTTGATGTGAAATATTATTTATTTTATTTAAATAAAAAGCAATGTTAATTTTGTTCAAAATGTGTTAATTTTAGGGCCGGGACTTTAACGCGTTAAAAAAATGTACGCATTTTAATCGCACTTATTTTTGCACCGCTGAACGTTTCTCACTGGATGAGTTTCAGGCGTACCGACTATACTGGAGCACCAACTAACGTGCATGACTTCAGACAACGACAAACCACAGTGAACAATAGCCAAACATGAACGAAGAAGCTGATGAGACCGCTTTGGTTGGCCCCGTGGATGGGACATTTTTTTTTTTAAAACGGACGGATGGAAGCGCCGATAAGAGCACGGTTGTGTGCAAATTATGCAAAAAGGAATTCGCATATCACCGCAGCACATCAAGCCTCAAGTATCACCTCAATGCAAAACATATAGCAGCTAGCGTGGAAGCTAGCGTGGACGTTAGCCCGACTCCGAGTACAAGGACCCACACCCAACCCACACTCAACCAGATGACTGGTTTCAGGGCCAGGATAACTAAGTCCACGTCTGAAAAAATAACCAACTCCCTGGCTCACTGGATTGCACTCGACTGTAGACCACTTGGAGTGGTAGAAGATAAGGGGCTGCAAAAGGTACTACAGATTGCATCGTCTGACACAACATATGAGCTGCCATGCAGAAAGACGGTGACAAAAAGCATCCAGCAGCTTTATTTACATGTGATTAAAAATGCGATTAATTTCGATTAATTAATTACAAAGCCTCTAATTAATTAGATTAATTTTTTTTATCGAGTCCCGGCCCTAGTTAATTTAATAATATATGTATTTTTGAATTGTCTTCATTGTTAGTTTCCACATGCCTAAAACAACCTCAAGCTAAATCTATAAGTTGATGGCTAAATAAGAGCGTTTGAGAAATTGTGCAAGGCATAATAGTCCGAATAGTCGATTAATCGTTTCATTAATCGATAGATTAATCGATTATCAAATTAGTCGTTTGTTGCAGCCCTACCTGCCAGTAAACCCAAAGCAAAAGAAGAAGTGACGTCAGCGGCTTCATTTGCGTAATATTCCCTCAGGGAACTTATTCCGGTGTGAACGCGATCGGCTAAGTGCTGGGAACTAAGTGCTGGGAACTAAGTACGGCAAAGTACTTGGTGTGAAAGCGGCTATTGTCTCTGTGTTAGCTGATTATTTTTGTAGAATTCTGTTGAGTATTAAACAATTACTTGAGTGTGAGGGTATTAAAATAAATTGGTCAGTAAGTCAGAGATGTGCAACAATATTTAACTTTTTGTTTTAAAACATTATGGGAAAATGATTATGGGAAGTGCCCTTTTTCTCACTTATGCTCCCGCCCCCCAAAATGTCTGTGCACGTCCCTGTATACAAAGTCATTCAAACTAGCTGCTTTAATTATCAATAATTATAAAACATATCATATATATTATTCTGAAATGTCTGTAAATCTGCACAATGACTACTTGTACTTTTGGTACTTTAAGTATATTTTGATATTTATACTTTTTTACTTTTACTTGAGTAACATTTAATTAATTAATTAATTAATGCAGGACTTTTAATTTAAACAGAGTATTCCTACACTCTGGTACTTCTACTTTTACTTAATACAAGATCTGAGTACTTCTCCCACCTCTGGTTAAACTGTATACAATAAAATACCTTGAATCTTGAACTGAGTACCAGCAACCACTGACTAAACTGTTAATCAATGCAAACAGGAGCACTCAGGGATGTGAGCAGTAGCACCTTACCTTGTTCAGAGCCACCTTCAGGAGGAACCAGACCCCGAAGAGGAGAGCAGCGGCGGAGTACAGGTACAGCCGGTGGTGCCATACCGACAAAAGATAGCTCTCACCGGGACTGAGAGCATTCTGTGAGCCTGGGGGGGAAATACATCAAGTTTGGTCTTCTTGTTTTTTTAGACAAATAATATGAATAATAAAGGTTAACAAGTTTCCCTAAGTGTACACGTTCATTGAACAATAGTGGCTTATATCAAAGCAGCAACAGGACTTAACATAATGTATCCCCAACCTTAGTTCACCTGCCTTGAATAAAGGCGGGTGGCTAGCAAACATGCTAGTTAACAATAGTACAAACACTAGCACAAATATGATGCTAAACTCGTTTCCTGTTCCGTTAACACTTTTAATTAACGTACCTTCAGTTTCCAATGCAGACACACTGCTTATGCAGAGCATAATAACTCTGAAGACACTCAGCGTCGCTGTTAATTCTGTGTTCAAATAGAAAGTCATTTGCAGCTGATGTTGTGTGCAACCATGTTTTGTGGAATGCCGGGAAGTGTAGTTCTGTGTGTTTTGTTGTGACGCTAAAGGCGGTCCATGCGACATTCAAAAAAGGGGATATTGTGTCAAAAATACTATCTATTTCTCGCATTAAAAACTCCCGTTTCAAGCAAGCAGGGGGTTTCTTTTGCTATTTTAACTATTAAACACCCATCTCAAGCAGTCCATTTGTTTCGACTTGGTTCAGTTTGGTCATTTAATTTTGAAAGTAATGAGCGGAAGTGTACGGATAAAAATCCCCTCTGTATTGATTCTTTTTGACTATTTTATTGATGCAACTTCTCACCATGGCCACTTGAGGGCAGTAGAGACTGGTATTTTTCAATACACTCGTCAACATTTGAATCTGGCATCAGCCGCCTGTCTGAATAAATGTAGAAACGGACACATAAGAAATGTTTAGGTCTCTGGACTGTGTTACAGCTCCTGCTGCAAAGTTATTTTGGTCTTCAATAATGATCTATTTACAGTGGGAACAAATCCTGTTGTATTTGAAATAAATATTGTCTTCATAATAAAGTAAAATAAGTATCTTTTAAGATTTTGTAAAGAATTTACCCCGAGGTATTGGAAATACATAACATTAATATTAATTATTGATATTCGTTATGTCATTTCGGATAGAGAAACAATAGCCTATGTCGTCTTTCTTTTCACTGTGATTATTCAATGGTATTTTTGGACAGATATTAAAACTTTATAAATTGTAAATTGGGTATTCATTTATATATTCGTTTATTTGATGTGATGTTGTATTTCTTTTTGTATGGAATTGATAACAATATGAACTATATTATTCAGCTTCTAATTATTATCGGCAAATATCATATTCACAAATCCAAAGGGTCGGTCTCAAAACCCAGCTTTAGTCGTGTTACATATTGGACTTTCAAAAATCTTCAACATTTTAAAAGAATGACACTTAATTTGATTTCTAAAAGGATTAATTTTGGACTCGCTGTAGTGTACAAAGGTAGAGATTACAACTCCAAATTCATAGATAATCAGAAGCAGCTCTTTCCCTCTGGTGGTCAGAGTGTGGAAATGCATCCCACTAGTTAAGGCGTCTACACAATAAGATAGAAACACTTCCGTTTAACACTTTCGAAATAAAACGTTTTTAATAGACGTACCTGCGTAGTCACAATAACACGTTGTCTCATCAAACCAACATGTTTTTTTAAACTTATATATTGATTTATAAAATATCTTTAATATTTCATTTAATTCCTTTATTTTTAAAACTAACATAACCCACTAACTGAGTTTAAATCGACCGAAGAGGCAAAGCGGAACTGTTGTTTAACGTCATTGTTTCACAGCGGACACTTATTGGAAACGCACGTTTGGAGCGCATTGCCGTCGCAGCACTACTTGTTTTTGTCAACAGCAGCTTCAGACAGAGCGGTCTGTCTCACTGAACTTAAACATGTCTATATTCACGCCAACAAATCAAATACGGCTGACTAATGTGGCGGTGGTGAGGATAAAGAAAGGCGGGAAGCGCTTTGAAATCGCGTGCTACAAGAATTCAGTGATAAGCTGGAGAGCAGGAGCGTGAGTAACATTTATATGAAAACCCAAAATATTTAAAGGATTTGGCGAAACATGTCTTTTGTATCATAAAATCAAGCAGTTTTTCTTCATAAATGTGAGTTTGATGCCTGTCATTCTGTGTTATCCAACTCTGAATGTCCATTTTTATTTAACTTTCTTCCAGAGAGAAAGACCTGGATGAGGTTTTGCAGACACACTCAGTGTTCGTTAATGTGTCCAAGGGTCAGGTGGCTAAGAAGGATGACTTGACAAAGTCTTTTGGGACAGATGATCTGACGGAAATCTGTAAAGAGGTCAGTAATAACTTCCTGCCATCCTCTTATTCATCATGATTACCTGTAAAGTGTTCCCATAACCTCATCTTCTGTTTCCTTTCCTTTTCTGTGGGACAGATCCTGACCAAAGGAGAGCTCCAGGTGTCAGACAAGGAGAGGCACTCTCAGCTGGAGACCATGTTCAGGGACATTGCGTCTATCGTGGCAGAGAAGTGTGTGAACCCAGAGACGAAGAGGCCGTACACAGTCAGCCTCATCGAGCGGGCGATGAAGGACATCCACTACTCTGTGAAGGCCAACAAGAGCACCAAGCAGCAGGTGAGGAGAGGCATTAGTGTCCCTTCACAAATACGTGGAATGTATTTCAGCTGCATACAATTGATTTGATCTGTTAGTTTGATGTATTACCATATCATTATGTAGACCTTTCAAAGACATATGTATAAACGTACGTAAAATGATGTTGGATGGATTTCAAAAGATGAATCTACACCGACAGCTTTTTCCTGGAGCCAATAAAGACACAAAAACAGTTGGTATCATATATTTCCACATCTGGAGGGGGATTCTTTTCATTTATTTTACAGGCGTCATAAAAAAGATATTGATTTTTGCTCACCCCAAGTGGAGCAAACCGGCATTTCCTCTGCAGCTAAATCTCATTTCAACATCTGCTGTCTTCTGTGTGCAGAGAAAATGAAGCCGTACAAGTGTATTGACATATTTGTACTGGGAATAGGATATTGTGATACAGGCAGGATTGATTATTTTTTGCCGCATTATCACTGAGAGATATATTAAAACAATCATGGTGAGATCTGCACCTGGCAAAGAAGTTTTTTTGTAGGTCTAGATTTCGCTGTAGCTCCACAAAACTTCATTCAAAATGGAATTTTATCTTCTGGAAATGTAATATTTGACTATACATTTATTGTGCAGCCCTATTGTACACATTTTGACTAACTGACCCGGCTGTTCCCAGGCTCTGGAGGTGATCCGGCAGCTGAAGGAGTCCATGGAGATCCAGAGGGCCCACATGAGGCTGCGCCTGGTGCTGCCAGCCAAGGAGGCCAAGAGGCTGAAGGAGAAGCTGAAGCCGCTGCTGCAGGTGGTGGAGAGCGAGGACTTCGACGAGGAGCTGGAGATGGTGAGGGGGACATTAGATAAATACTGGTACACACTATTAGTCCCAATTCCAAACGCACTCTTACACACGAGTCTGTAGTGTCTCTCTCAGCTGGATGAGGCCCCTTCTTTAAGGTGGAGGGTGTAAATATACAAAACTATTTATAACACGTATGCTGTGTTATTGACACAGGTCCTAAGTTGAGAGAGAGAGAGAGGGGGGTCTGGAACTGGGCCTTCTACTCTGCCTCCTGTTTGCAAACAGTGTCTATTGTTTTTGTATTTTGTTTCTAGGTTTTTTTCATTGACTTTATCAGGTTTAGTTTTTACAAAAGAAAACTAGACAAAGAAAGTCACCTCACTGTTTGCCTTGAATCCTAGCACCAAATATTAATAATAAATACATAAGTTTAATAATTACAAATGTTATTCCCCAGGTGGTTCTGGTGGACCCCGGCTGCTTCAGGGAGATTGACGAGCTGATCCGCTGTGAGACTAAAGGCCGGGGGTCTCTGGAGGTCCTCAATCTGAAGGATGTGGAGGAGGGAGAGGAGAAGTTCTAGGAACCCCCCCCCCCCCCCATCAGGACTCTCATCCACACTGACACGCTTCACCCCCCCTCACAGACTGCATCTCTCTGAGGGACTATATTTTTGAGGAAAGTTCAGCCAATCCTGTTCCAGAGTGTTTTAACAGATGTGTTTAACTGAAGGAAAGGTTTTTGCCAGATGTGTGTGTTCGGTGGAATGTATTTTGAAAATTAATTTGAGTATGTCAATTAATTTGTTACATTTGACTGAAAAAGTAAAAGCTCTGGCCTGCAGTGACTTATTTATTCAGCTTCACAAACACAACTGTCAGACTGTGTGCGCTCTATATCCCAGTTCTATGGATAATTACCGTAACCCAAAAACATATATTTTGTCATAATGAATGATCTTTCTCTGTAACAAATAAATATATTAACTTGACATCTTCTTTGTGGTGTTTAGATGGTGAGTTTCCTCCTACACACACAGTTCATTTTCAAATCAATTGAAATCAGAATGTTGCAAAAAAGGACAGAAAATAAGAGTTGTACTCCTTATGAAGAAGAGCTACACAATATAAAACCCTACAGGTATTATCTTGGATATTGTATTCTGATTTATATGCAGTGTTCCTAAAAGGCTACCATACTTTTTTTGTAAATATAGCTTAAAAGGAGTATTTTGACTAATTTAAATGTGTATTTTTCCTACGTAGTAATTCTAAACACGGCTTAGAATGGTATAACTGCAGAAATATGAAAGCAAATAAAAGTGTCATTCTTTTTGATACTCAAGTCGATATGAGCATTTGAAGTCAAGTTAACTTAGTTCAGAGGACAGAATCAGAAATGTAGCTTCCCCGATAAAACAGAACAGCAATTGTGTCATCAGTCATTAAAAAGCACAAATGTGCAAAGACAATTGGTCAGGTTCCGTCTTTTTATTTTAAAATACAAATACTCTAGACATCTATGTTGTTTAAATTGGCTCACCCCATTTGATCCTTAAGTGTTCTGTGGCATGAGTTACAATCACTGTAAAGCATTAGAAGAACTCCTGTAAACAAAGATGTCTGAGTCACGTGCAAAGCTTTATTCCAGTGTCCTTTTGTGCAGAAGAATTCACCTCGGGTGTAAACATGTTGAACTGAAACCAGCTGATGTAGTGCAATGTGTCTTTAGTTTTAGTATCAATATTCACTCACATTTAAGACATTATTAGTGATCAGAGGGCTGTATGTCTTCATGTCAGTTTGGTATTAGTAATGGCATTAAATATAGCTACACAGTGTTAGCTTCAATAGAAATACAAAACAGGATGCAAATTAAAAACACTAACAATAAAACATGACACAGCATGTCCCCCCCCCCCCAGTCACTTCACATGTTGATGGTGTTCCAGTTATATCCAGTCCCCTCACACGGGCCCTGCTTGGCGCTCATACTGGCTCTGAGTGAACGCAGTCCTGTGGATGCGGCTCAGCGGGTGGGCGGCCTCCTCCTCTGGACTGGAGGGCCCGCCCCCTGCAGGCAGCTGCACCGGACCCCCTGTGGGGCACCTGGTGGTGAGAAACACACCCCCCGTCAGCATCAGAGCAAAGGAGATCCACCCGAGGTAGAGCGCAGGCCCCCAGGCTCTCCTCAGCAGGGCGGCCCCCTCCAGTGGCTGACTGGTGTGATGGCACGTCCATGCAATGGGAACCAGCAGCAGGATCCCAGACAAAACAAAGAGCGCTCCAGAAAACACTTTGACCTGTCCCCTCAGGGGGAACCACACCGCCCCCACCCCCCCTATCACCACAGCCAAAGCCCCGGCACCGACAGCCGCCATGATGAGGGCTCTCCACGAGCGAAAGTTTCCAGAGAGAGACAGGAGAGACTGGTAGAAGGAGCAGTGCAGGCTTCCATCGTGGGCCAGGTCCCAGTGATCCCATTCCAGCCACACCCCGTCCCAGTAGGCAGGCAGCGTGGCCGTGTTGTTGTCCATGGTGCCGCTCACCGTCCACAGGGCCAGGCAGCGGGTCAGGATGGCACACAGCCACCCGGTGAATGCCACGCCGAGGGCAGCGAGCTCCAGCTGCCGCTCCATGACTGCGGCCGTCTAACCAGAAACAGCTGGCTGCAGGGCGTGGTGTGTTTTGTTAGACCTGTGTGTGTGTGTGTGTGTGTGTGTGTGTGTGTGTGTGTGTGTGTGTGTTCGG
>CALSBZ010043590.1:83462-102960 GCA_943591055.1 Gobionotothen gibberifrons | reverse complement strand
TGTGTGTGTGTGTGTGTGTGTGTGTGTGTGTGTGTGTGTGTGTGTGTCCTTTGTACAGATATTTCACAAAAAGGTTAACTTTTCCTTAACAACTTCTCCCTTTAAAAACTCTCAAATATACGTCTTGTTTGGTGTGTAAGATCCGATTGAATCCACTTTGCTATCTCCAGGCTTGTTCAGGAGGTACTTCACCGAGGGGGTCTCATCCTCTTTGGGGGGACAGCTGGTACACAGAAGCGCTCCTCCCAAAACCAGTAGCGCCCCGGCCCCCCAACCGATGTACAGAGAGGCCCCGAGCTCTCTCTTCTGGGCGTCGACCAGCACCGGGTTGTAGAAGTCCCTGATGATGATGCTGGCGGTCCAGGACACGGGGATAAGGCAGAGCAGTCCACTGATGATCAGCAGCACGCCAGCCGCCACAGTGGCCCTCGCCTTGGCCCGGTCATTAGGAATGAAGTTGGTGCACTTTCCTCCAGCGAACGCTATGAGGATCCCTGCGAGCCCTGTGACGATGGAGACCACCACCAGGGCCCGGGCCCCCTGCAGGTCAGTCCCCAGGGCCAGCATGGAGTCGTACACCTTGCACTGCATCTGGCCCGTGCTCTGGACCACGCAGCTCATCCAGATGCCCTCCCACATGGTCTGTGATGTCACTATGTTACTGCCAATGAAGGCCGTGACCCGCCACATGGGTGCGCCGCAGATAATGATGACCCCGATCCAGCCAAAAAGTGCCAAGGCACATCCCGCCATCTGCATCCCCATGGAAGCCATCGTGTTCTCTCTCCGAGCGTCTCTGAGAGAGTACGAGGAGCTGATGGGGTGTTTATGTTCGTCTGAAGCAGCATGAGTATAAGGAATGGGAGGCGTGAAAGAAATGCAATTGAGAACCCATTAAGGGCCTGCCAGAGAATACCAGCTGTGCAGGATTCTTTGTGCGTCGGGACAATACAGATTTAGGTTTCTGGATACAGATGAGGATTGTGTTTCACATGGTTTTGTTTATTCTCTGAACAAGGAAATGATGCATGTGTGAAAATGCATCGGCTTTAGAGTGTATTGATTGAAAAGCGGGGGGGCCTTTGAAGGACAGAGTGTAAGAGTATTGTTTATAAAAGGGACATTTAGTCTGTCAACTGTGAGATATATATTAATCCACACTGTAAGTTATTGCCAATTTCTATGTGTGTATGATACAAACAAGGAGATCGAAATGCCGTTTCTCAGCGTCACAAAGGATAGAAATACATTCATAACACCATTACAGGCAATTATTCGATTTCCCCACCAATTTTAGCTTAGTTTAACCGAACCATTTTATTTTTAACTCTGATTTGATTTTGTGTACTTTTAATCATCAAGCTATACTGTCTGAACAGGTGTATCATCCTGTGCCTACAACAATAATATACATTAAAAACTTTTTTAAAGTAAAGTTTATAAGCAGGTATACTCTACTTATAGTCATACGTTGTACAGATTGTGAAGTCCCCTGACTCACATTTTCTATTTGTAATATTGAGAAAAATAATAAAATGTGATTCTTCAAACATACTCTTCCACTTTCAAATGATGCACCTACTGAAACCTATTTTCCAGTCACTGCTTAGTAAGACTGCAATGCATTTGTTCCATTGTGTTCTCTGACATCAGTGAGCCAGGCACACGGTCTGTAACAGGTTCAGTCAGATTCTGTCAGTGGACAGGTAAGGAATGTGAAACCAGGTCCTACAGGGTGTGTTCCCAGTGAAACGCCTTGCAATCTGTGCTGACATTATGTTTGTCATTATATGTCTGCAGAATATAATAGATATTCCCTCTCTGCTCCATAGCTTCTCTTAATAACTGGACTTAAAATCCCACTGGACATTTTACATTCATATTCTATTTAATATTGAATAATCCATTCTTGCACAATAATATCCTGCATTATATTTGTTACTGGAAATGTGTATTTCCACATGTATATTTTCCATATGTATATATATCTTTTATTTTTTATTTTGTATTCTCTGCTATTTTATTTCTATTTCTGAAATATATTGGACTGTTTATTTCTGTGTCTTAATTTCTCTTATGCACATTGCCTTGTGTTTTTATGCTGCTGCAACGCAAACATTTCCCATTGTGAGCTGCTCCTCAAACTATTAACACATTGTTTGTAACTGCTTTTTTGAATGACACGTGGTATTTCTGATCTAACACTCAATAAGCAGAAAGACACAATTAGTCTGGGGCTTTGATGTTACAGTATGTTACAAATAACTGTTCAAAAATACATGTTGTGGAGCCTTGGTTTGAAGGGTTAAGTGGTTGAAAAGGTGATTTGCGTAGTTGGAAAGTCTTGAAAAAAATAGGTTATGGTTTTGTTTAATTTAGGCACAGATATATCACGCTAAATAATATAACTGCTTATCTAAGGTAGGGGAAACTTTTTTGTCGCGGTCCCAACATGAACTAATTCTAACCAGTTTTATAAGGTTATGGAATTACCTTTTGAACATAAACTGTTGGTTAAAATGAGAAATGAACAGTGTTTTCCTGAAAGAATGTATATAAAAAGTGGGCATAGCCACCATTGCACTTGAGTTTGATATTTTGACCGTCGCCATCTTGTTTTTTTTGGGACCAGAAGACAAGGGGGTGGAGCTAAGCACTAGCCCACACCAGACAAGACATTTTCTAAATGTTACAGTTGACTTTAATAAACTACAAAAACAATGTGAACAGGAAGACAAAAACATGGACAACACCCAAACACGACAACACTGTGGTGGTGACCTGTCAATCACAAGTTAGCCCCGCCCTACATGTCGCTTCACTGCTATTTTACTCTAAATTTGACCAGAATTTAGATTATTTTGACTATAAACTAGTGAGTGGGACCATAAAGTAATTAATAAAGTGAGAATAAGGATCATTTTCTCACTGGCTTCTATAAAATCTGACTTGGCTTCACTTCTCAGGCCCAGAGGTTGCCCCTTGGTTTCACATGTTAATGTCACGTCATTTCCTCTATAGCTACAAATTGACAAGTCACAATTACAACCGATACTCAAGCACTCAGTCACAGGAACATAAACTCATATTGATTTGGGGCTTTTGCTAAAATGACTGATAGTCTCATTTGGAAAGTTATACTTTTTCTCTTTAAAACTCACATTGGATTTTAAATTAGAACCATGAGGATGACATGCTGTATTTCCTTTGGTTTCATTAAGGGTGTTATATTAAATATATTGTTTAGAACCCATACCACTTGTTTAACAATACAATATTGTAATGAACTGAATTCAATGTGTAGAAGTTTGTTTATTTTCTTCAGTGTCATAACAATCCTAATAACATCTACTTTGAATCATTGCGATAAAACCATATCAATACAAATATTGTACATATTGTTCAGACAGTGGTACAACTGTTGGTCCAGAATCTTGATATCAATCCCCTGAAATGATCTTACTTCTTTGTGGCCTTTCTGATATGATTTACATTTTTGTAACACATAATGTTACTTATTAATAAGAGTATGCCAAGCCTGGTATTAAACCTCTGTGCCATTGTTAGTTATTGTGTTTTTATTAAACGTTTCAAAATAAATGTTGAGTCTACATTTTTGTCCAAAAACCTTTAAGAACGCTAATGAGCCACACGTTTATTCATTATGAACAATGGCATTATTGATCAGTTTGAGTCAATCCCACCATTTATTTCCTGCTGTTTTAAATGCTCACTACAACACCAAATGGGTAAGTATTGACTAGGAAAATAGTCGCCTATAAATGCGAATTTGTTTTAATGTTGCTTCTAACTACAGTGGAAGCTGAATGCATTTGTTGGCACACCCTCACCTTCTTCCTAACGATAAGTGATTAAAATCTCCAGCAACACTGTAGTAAAACATGTAGAGCAACTGTATTGTAAATAAAAACTACAGTTCCCAGTGAGTAAATCATTTAGGCTCTATTGTAATTCAAGTTTAGTGGAAACGTGTGTCCCATATTTAAAAAAGTGCATCAGTTACAATGAGCATGGGCGTAAGTGCCAGATACCAAACAACATATTAAGAATGCACTTAATGTTAGTTAAGTCTTTTTATGGGATTTTTTGACTATAAAAATGTAGGATGGCACCAGAGGCCTTCACACGTCATGGTTGAATACAAAGCCTGTTCCCTGCTGGTGTTGTGAGTGTTTGGCTTTGATTGATTGACTGTTGAAACAAACACACTAAAGTCTGTTCTACCAGTTCAACACTGTACAACTTGTTGAACTGGTTTAACGCCTGCAGGAAGATTTCAGACATACTGCAGAATGCACATTGTTGTGACACACTCTCTGGCTCCATCATACTCACTATAAACATATTCTAAACCATGAACATTTTGAGAACAGAAAACTTTCAAATGAAAAAAGGCACCCAAAAGAATTTCATTTAAGCAAACGTTTTATTAAAAATCTGTGATTTTGGTAAACAAAAACAGTATTGGATAATTTATTTGCCAATAATCCATGTAAAATATGTTATATGGTACATTCACAAAATATCAAGGGTACTGTACAACTTTCCCAGCTTGTGTTGACCATTAACATCATTCTAGCACAGCTTGGATACATTCAGAAAAAATTGAAAAGTTTTATATAGAATAGCTTTCATTCAGTCCAGTTATTATGCTGCCACAGAAATAGTTTCACAACTCTCTTTGTACTGTGTTCCCTTTAAAAAAAAAAGAAACACTCTTTCTTGCCTCCACCAAAGAAATCTGAATTTCTCACAAAGTCAGTTCTCACTGTGTAACTTCAAAAGAAGTAAGACACAACTTTTGGTGCTATCGGAAACTCACAATGAAGGAGGATTACTCAAAAAAGTAAATTACTTAGAAGTCTTTTTCAGGAGAACGCTGCACTCAGACGTAGGCACGACTGGTGGCATTTGACCTGGCGCCGGAGTACTTGACGGGATATTCCGGGCTCTCTTTGGGGGGGCAGGAGCTGCAGAGGAGGGCACCGCCAAGGAGGAGAAGCCCAGCTGTGCCCCAGCCGATGTAGAGCGCAGCCCCCAGCTCTCTCCTCTGGGCGTTGGTCATGATTGGGTTGTAGAAATCCCTGATGATGGTGTTGGCAGACCAGCAGATGGGGACGAGGATGAGAACACCGGCACAGATGAAGATGACCCCAGCAGCAATGGCCACCTTGGCTTTGGAAGTTTCATCCTCAACAAAGTTGGTGCATTTGCCTCCAACAACGCCCAAGATGACTCCGAAGGCAGAGACGATGATGGCGATGACCACGAGAGCTCTGGCGGCCTGGAGGTCCTGGGGCAGAGCCAGCAGGGAGTCGTAGATCTTGCACTGCATCTGACCGGTACTCTGCGTCACACAGTTCATCCATAAACCCTCCCAGATGACCTGCGCCGTCACAATGTTGGCTCCGATGAAGGCCGTGACTTTCCACATGGGCAGAGCGCACACAATGATGGTCCCCAGGAAGCCAATGATGCCCAGGGCAAAGCCCAGCATCTGTCGTCCCATTGACACCATGATGAGGTCTTGATAGAGTCACTTGAACAGAAGCGTTGTAGTTTTCAGGAGCAGGTCAGCTCAGTTCAAGTTGTAAAGTCGAATAAAGACGGCTGATCCTTTCCTTGCTTTATAAGGACGTCTTTGTTGAAGGTGGAGTCAGAATGTCCTTCCTTCTGACCTGAAACCAGTGTGCAGAGTGATTTACCCACCCAACCAGATTCTTCACATTATCCACACAGGGACCCGGGAGTAGTTTCGACGAGATGAACATTAGCCTTATACGACTATGTAAATGACGCAGCAAAGAGCAACACATTCCGGAACACTGGTTTGCCAGTGGCCAGCCTTTGATTGAGCACGTTACCGGAAGATCAGGTCCAGTCACTTGATTCACATTTAAAAATAAACCCTATATGGGAGGGAGTATCACCGGATGTCCAATGTTAACGGAAGGAGCCTACATTTATGTTTTGTATTATTCATGACCTCTATTTAGTTATCATCTCATGAGATTAAACTTTATATTTTTTAGGAATTGATTTCGTTTTTTCAAATCAGAAGCTCGCATGTTGATTGCATCAGTCACTACAAAGAAGTCTTTCCTTTTGTATTTTGTGTCTTTGTTTATTTCAGGGGTAGTATTCTGATGTTTTATCAATATATTCACAGAGTGAAGTGAAGTTGCAAAGGGATTCAAATTCAATAAAAAAGGTTGTTTTAGGACTCTTTTACCCAAAGATGGAACTGTGTTAAAAGATATCTGGATGTATCGCTGGTTGAAGAGGGTTGTTGAAACCGAACCGAACTTTAGGTGAATGATATGGAAAAAGTCCCTGTGTATCTGATCTTGCTGTGCCAAATATGTCAGTCCCTGTATAAAATGCTTTCATTAGTATTTATTTGATTTTACTTTATTTATTTATTTGTATTTCCCAGTTTGTATTTATTTATATTATTTACTTAATTATTTCAATTTATACTGGATTTGCTTTATTTAATTATTTACTATACTTTGCTTTGTCATGTAACCATCTGTCATTTGAATGAAAACGACCTATGTCAGGATATGTCTTGTCTTGTTTTGTTCAAATGAAAATAAACAGTTCAACAAAAAAAAAAGGTTGTTTTAAAAAATCATTTGCTATAGATTTGAAGAGGGAAATGTTTTGTCTATTAATGTATCATGTTGGTCTCTCAGTCACCCATACACAGAAGGCCTCTGACCTTATACAATTAGATAATATTCATAAAATTGCTTTAAAATAATAAAAAGGTGTTGTTATAATGACTCCACAAACAGATCATTGAATATATCAAAACATTTTATTAAAAAAAAAAGTGGCATTTACAGAAAACAAACATTACAAATCATCACTATTTACAAAATGTGCTTTTAATGACAAGAAAATAAATACAGTATCAGCAGGGACTTCCTTATGAACACATTCATGTTGACACAATATTCCTCTTATATCAGACTTCATAAACTAGGAACATTTCTACCATAGAGCATAAAAACAATCCAAATCATATCATGTTAGATTCAACAAGTTTCTGAAGTCATCCTGGCAGATATCTCAGTCTTTATCCTGTTTCTGTTCTTTCATTTCAGAGGTATTGTCTAGCAGAGTATGCGGTTGGAGCTCCATAGGGTTTGGTCGGTGCGTACGACCCGGGGGCCGTGTAGGGCTGGCTGGAGGGGGGGGCATACACAGGACCATAGTTTGCTGGGCCTGCATAAGGGTACATTTGTGCCGGTGGGTAGCCTGGGTATCCATACATGGGTTTCTGTGGAGGGCAGGAAGTGGTTAGGATGATCCCTCCGAGCAGAAGAAGTGCAGCAGCGGCCCACCCGATGTAGATGGAGGCTCCAAGCTCCCTCTTCTGGGTCTCGATGGTCAAGACGCTCTGAAAGTCTGTGATGGTGATGGCTGCCGACCAACAGACGGGAATCAGGACCAGGACGGCGCACACGATGAAGAGACAGCCGCTCATGATCACCACCTTGGCCTGGGATGACTCTTTGTCCAGGCAGCCAGTGCACTTAGCTCCAACGAAGGTGATGATGAAGCCGATGAAGCCCACGATGAGGGAGATGATAACCAGGGCCCGGGCGGCCTGCAGATCATTGGAGAGCTTCATCACAGAGTCGTTCAGCTTGCACTGCATCTGCCCGGTACTCTGCATCACACAGTTCATCCACAGGCCGTCCCAGATGGTCTGCCCCGTCACGATGTTGGCTCCGATGTAGGAGGTCACTCTCCACATGGGGATCCCACACGTCACTGCTACCAAAACAAGGCCTACGAAGCTGATGATCTGACCCGCAATTTCCTTGCCAATCTTGCCCATAGTGAAAAGGCTTGGTCTACGGCAGCAGAGAAGACAGCATACAGCTCTGGTCCTTTCCCCGAGTGACACAACTCTCTCGCTTGTTGTTTGTCAGAGAATGCGCTGGAGGAGGGCTCTCGTCACCAGGTGAGTTCTTCTGGTCAATCAAGATTCCTCTTCCTAGAGCTAGAGGAGTGGCACCCTTTTTTTCAAACGATGCTAGCTGTTGTAGTTTGAAAAACACACTTTCATATGCAGATTCCACTGCCGTAAAGATGGTTTTATTGGATGGACTAGAGACTTCAAAGGTCCTGAAACCAGTTCACTAAAGGACGGCCTCCTAAGACAACAATGAACCCCCACACACAACTGATAAGACAGCAACTAAGAGATAATGACATTATCTCTTCAATTTAAAGGTCATATTATCAGTTTTACTTAAATATGGAAGGCTTTGCAGGTTTCTAGTGTTTATCATTTAAAAAAAACACTTCTTAAAGACGTTTACACAATTCTGTTGAGACAATGTAAGGAAAAAGGAGGGAAGGACATTGTGAGCTGCTCTTTATACCTTCTACAAATTGCTTTTACAAGATAGGTTGAGTTTGTTTTTAGTTGAATCACTATAGCCATCAACCACAGTATCACATACAGACCCAGAGCAGAAACACAGAGTTATTTAGAAGGATGGCTATAGTATCACACTGAAAACGATTCAAAATCAACTAAAAGAATAATAAAAGCAAGGTGTCTTTGCTTGCAATAACTTAAATAAATCTTCCAATAGAATAAGTGAAAATTGCTTGGGTTCCTTGAAATTAGATGGGATATTTAGATAAATAAGATAAGATCTTGTAATTAGCTGGGAACACTTATATCGGACTGTATTGACCAGGATCAGGAAATGTTGTGTTACAAAATAAGCCAGACATATCCTTAAGTCTTCTGTTTTCTGATGTTTGTTGGTGATTCTCCATAAAAATGTATTTTCTCATATCAAGTTATATGTATTTCTTGAAACAAGAAAGCAGCTTCAAAACCTTGTGAGACGTTACTGCGACATGTTTCATCTGAGATACAACTCAAAAATATGTTTTCAAGAGTATTTGACTTAAAAAGATACTTAAGATGCATTGTCTAAATACAAGACTCTATATCCAGAGGTGGGAGAAGTACTCAGATTGTGTACTTGAGTAAACTTGTAGTGTAGGAATACACTATTTAAATACATGTACAGTAGTGGAGTAAAAGTACACAATTTATCCTGAATTATAATGGGGTAGAAGTACAAAGTAGCATAAAATGGAAATATTCAAGTACAAGAACCTCAAAATTGTAAGTACAATAGTTGAGTAAATGTACTTAGTTACTTTACACCTCTGCCTATATCTCACTGCATGGTAACTTCTTAAGTTATTACGTCTTACATCAATTGTAAAGACTTATTCTGACTAGAAATTAGACCTTTTTTACAGTGCTTGATGCACAGACCAAAATATGATATATATTGAGTTGTACAGACAGCATCAGTTGCTTGTATGTCTGATATATGATATATGGCAGTCTGAGGAGGAGGGATCCGTTTCAGATAACGATCACTTGATGGAGTGATGAGTCAGCTGATACAATCACTTTACTTTGAAAACAACACATCCTAGGACAGATACCTCGAAACAAACTGATGACACTCTCACACCTTATCCAGTCAGGTGAAACTGCACACACTGTGTGTTTGTTTTGCTGTTCAGCAGCAACACTTCATATTACATTTGGGTAACACACAGTGCTATAAGTCAAACACAACTCACAAATGGAGTGTAAACTCACTTCTGAATAAACCTACTTTACCTTGTACTTTTTGTAATGATTGTGAGTTTCTTTCTAACCCGTATTGTCTGAAAACAGATCATAGATTAGACTGATGCTTATACTGACTGGTCTGAATGTATATCTGTCTGTGTACATCTCCTTTTCCTTTTGTAAATGATCCCAAAACAACACAAACATAAATGGTTTAATATGGTGATTTGTCTTTTTTCCAGTTGTCTACAGAAACTACAACTCCTAACCTCCTTATGGTAATTCACTGCATGTCTCCTGAATTGCATTGCTCACAAATCATTTCCTCAGCCTACTGTGATGTTGATTTGATCACCTCTTCCTTATCCTTTCATCTCTATAATACAACTAAATGCTTGAGTGTCTCAGAAGTAAACAGTAATCATACAGTGAGTATTGAGTTTATTTACAGAACATTACAAGATTTAGAAACACAGAAATAGAGATACAAAATTGTTCAGCAGTGTGAAAATGAAAGAAAAATGCACAAATGTTGCTACAGTGTTTACGTGTTACTGACATCCCAGGCAGGCAAATCAATACAGACCCTGCGTAAGAAAAAGGAAGCTGTACTTTTTCTTCCTATATCTGTTCAGATGTTACCATTTCAATAGAATAAAGATGATTGCATTTTTAATTCACTATTAATACAATCTGACTAAATATTTACACAGATTTGATTGAATCGGAATTCATATTTTACTTATCGACTTGCCACAATACATTGTGGATTAACATTTTGAAAGGCTCTTTCATATTATTTTGTCTTGTTTTGTTGTTTAAATAGACAGCATTTTGGTCAAAGAAATCATGTTCTCTCATTATAGGAAAGCGCTTTGCTCACATTAAAGATGGCTGCCTTCCAGGAGTGACAGAGAAGCCCAGGGCCCCGCTGGCACAACTCCCTGTGAGGAAGTCATTGTTAATGTTGTTAGTTACACTTGCTTGACAAGACAAAATGTCCGCTCTGAGGAAGGTCACTTTGACACTAACCACAAAGAAAACTCAGGATTCAGCTCGAGCTGTATCTATGCTATACTTACAATACCGGTGAATATATGTTTTAGTTTGAGCAAACTATGATTACATTTTTCTGATGAACAGAAAAATGCTTCAGTCTTGTGATTGAAGGGGTTAGATTGAGGCATTTAGTTTACCACTCGATTCTATAATTAAATATGGAGTTAAACATGTTCAAGACCTTTAACGTACATTATTTGTACGTTAAAGGTCTTGAACATGTGATTGAATGTTCTGTTGAATGTCTGTTTGTTTCTTAAAATCTGTCCTTGTTGATGTTGTAAATGGAGCTAATGTGATGCAAGAAAGACATCAGACATGACCTGACAGTAAAGCATCATCCCATCGTATTCTGCGTTTCATTTCCTGTGACCCCAACAGTCCGTGTAGGAAGGGCTAACCCTCTCAGACGTATTCTCTGGATGTGCTGGTGCTCTTCACAGGGGTGAATCTTTGTTGGTAGTGAGGGTTTTCTTGTTTGGCGGGGCAGTTCCAACAGAGCAGGCCCCCTCCCATCAGCAGCAGTGAAGCAGCCGCCCAGCCGATATACAGCGCCGCTCCCAACTCGTACCTCTGGGACTCGATCAGCAGCGGGTTGTAGAAGTTGGTGATGATGGTGTGGGCGGACCAGGACACGGGGATGATGACGAGAAACCCCGACACGATGAACAGAACTCCAGCCAGGATGCAAGCCTTGGATTTGGATCGCTCCTCCTCAATGCAGTTGGTGCACTTCCCCCCTGCGATGGACAGGATCACCCCGAAGACCCCGGTCAGGATAGAGATGATGATCATGGCGCGGGCCGCCTGCAGGTCCTGGGGCAGGGCCAGCATGGAGTCGTACACCTTGCACTGCATCTGGCCCGTGCTCTGCACCACGCAGTTCATCCACATGCCCTGCCACACCGTCTGAGCCGTGATGATGTTGGCCCCCACAAAAGCAGTGACCTTCCACATGGGCATGGCACACACCACGATCACCATGAACCAGCCAATCAGGGCCATGGATATACCGATCATCTGAATCCCCTGAGAAACCATGTTGCCGGCTCTGTTCCTCACACGATACAATCCAAAAAGGAAGACAGGTGGAGTGATGTGAGCTTGTATTTATAGGTTGTTGTGTGAGAAGAAGGGACACACACATGAGGGTATGTGAGTCCTGGGCTCCTATTGGGTAGAAGGAGTTTACACACAAACAAAGATTCAGTGACCTTTAAGAGTGCTGACCTGCTCAAACCATACGTTCAAGGTCAGATACAAACAGAAGAAAACTTGTTGTCAACTCTTTATTTTCCAAATAACTGGGATTTCAAAGTAAAACATTTGGCCAGGTACATTTACAAATTAATTTAAATTTTAAATCTTCTATGACAATAATATAACACATAAGTAAGTAACCCTCTTTTCCCAGAGATTGTTGAATAACTGGGTGTGTTGACACAAATGTAGTTATGATCTAACTTGAACACCTGCCGCATTATGGATTAAAGTTTCATGTCTGTAAGAATAAATACAGGATGTGTTATTCTGTTTACAGCAAGGGGCAGTGTTGGACAGGTAAGGATTTAGTTATTGGGCAATGAAATACACAACATTCATCTCATTAATTGTGAGGTCGATACACATATAAGGTTCATATTTTAACACATTGCTGATGCTATTGCTAAACTAAAGAACATTGTGTTGCTTGTTACTTAAATGTAAGCTTTCAAGGAACTGTGGAGAACAGATTGTGTCTCATAGATCTAAGAATTATACTTTTCAGGCTGTAAAAGAGCTCATGGTCTTTGTTGACTTTTAGAGAAAAGCTAATCATTTTCTAGCTTTTAAGAGACTTATTCAAACATTGACAGTTTGTTCCCCCATTCACTCTGAGGTAAACTTATTGTCTTTTTACACATATTTGGTCACAGTTGCTCAATCATTATTTCTTGGATATCGAATGTGGTAAATAAGTGCACAGTATTGAATAAGGTCCACTGTGAAAATGACATGCTTTTATTGTCGATGTCACAAACAGAGACACATCAGATTGTTAAAACTTTTATCTTGCCCTTAATAAATGCATTCGGTTATTTTTTATTATAAATAAATTATTAATATAATCTCTGGTCTAGGTATATTCACACTTATGAACACTGAAAAACTGATTTAAAAATGTGTTTTGTGTGAATTAGGAGTAATTTAGGATATCTTTTTGTAATCTTGATAGTATGTATAATTCTGTGATACATCTATAAAACATTTAGTTTAGAGTCCTCATCTCTCATGTCACATTTTTAGCTTGATGAAGGTGCTTTAATGGCATGTTACGAAAAAAAAGAACAACCACAACAAGATAATTCAATGTTGATACAAAAAAATCTTTATTTACAGTTTCAGACATTCACATATTGTATAATACACATTTTGAAATGCAATAATATGTAAAAAACACAGATTGATCAAGTTTAAATTGTATCCAATTTCTATATGTATATTTCCCACCCTGGGATTATGTTTGGGTGTGGTCCACATCGCCTTGGCACTGAAGTAACACATCTTGAAGTGCTGTATCTCAGTAACAACTAAACAGTGAGCCCTATAGAAATCACTGTGAAATTCAAATCATACTCATTGTGGCAACATGAATCTCAGGCGCCACAGAGCATTCGACCCAAGTCTTTGTTCAGTCCTATCATTTCTCTCCTCAGACGTAGTCCTTGGGTGCGTTTGAACGGGGAGCGGTGTACTTTGCAGAGTAGGTATCCTTGGGAGGGCAGTTGGCACAGAGGAGAGCCCCACCCACGATGAGAAGGCCTGCGGACGCCCAGCCGATGAAGAGTGCAGCTCCCATCTCCCTTTTCTGAGAGGACATGGCGAGGGGGTCATAGAAATTCTGTATGATGGTGTTGGCCGTCCAGCACACAGGGATGAGGCACATGACCCCAGTGATGATGAACATCACCCCGGATGCCACGCCAATCTTAGCTTTGGTGCTGTCGTCCTCCACGCAGTTGGTGCATTTCCCCCCAGCGATGGCGAGGAGGAGGCCGAAGACGCCGACCACAATGGCGAGGATCATGAGGGCGCGGGCCGCCTGCAGGTCTGAGGACAGGGCCAGCATGGAGTCGTACACCTTGCACTGCATCTGACCCGTACTCTGCACCACGCAGGTCATCCAGATGCCCTCCCAGGTGGTCTGAGCCGTCACGATGTTCTGGCCGATGAAGGCTGTCACTTTCCACTGAGGAAGAGCGCAGACCACGATGCACCCAATCCATCCAATAATGCAGAGGGCAGTGCCCAGCATCTGCACACCCGCTGACACCATGTCTCTTAAAACGTTTCCTGCAGTCGTCCAAAGAAAAAAGGTCCAAAGGTTTTTCTGTCTTGCTTGAGAGAGATCCCAAAGAGTAAATGTTTGGGTAGGGTTGGAGCGGGTCTTTTATACACTTAACCCGGGAGTGGCTTGACACACACGCTTTGTCAGCAGTGACGTGAGGACTACCCCACCCCCCCACCCCCAGCCGTGGGCATGTGTCCTCATGTCAGTAATGGTCTCTGTCAGGTTATCGCCGCAGGTGGAACGCGTGTGACTCACAGGTTTTGGTTTAGCAGACAAAAAAAAGCACCAGCCACACCTTCAATCTGCAATGAGCTTAATGCTGTTTTTCTCTTTACAGGTTCTCTGTTATGGATGGAGGTAACAGAAACTGAAAACAACAAATAGGCTGTTTTAAGAATAGCTTTTTTTAAAGATGGTTCCTTTACTTTTTTTTAAGTTCACCCTGGTAGTTCTTGAAATGTATCCTTGATACATTAAAACCATTTTAAAGCACGATTAAAAGCAAACAAATCTACAGTTAGTCCTATTCAGGCTGTATATGAGCACATAATTAAAAGAAAGTAATTAATAAAAAAACAAATGACACAGCTAAGATTTCCCCAGAGTTTCACGGTTTTATCAAACATTGACTTTTTGTTTGCAAAGGAGTTAATGTGTGCTTTCAAACCTCTGATGTCAAGACAGTGACGGAGTAATATCTTTCATCTCCATTTCCCAATCAAGGGTGGAACACTCACACACACACACACACACACAAACACACAAACACACACACACACACACAAACACACACACACACACACACAAACAAACGTACAGCAGTTTTGCAGTTGGCCAATCGTACAGACTGAAATGATATGAGAGGAAATGTATGTCTGAGTGAAGGTACGTGCATGAAACTACTAATCTCCTACTCACTTCACCATATCTTAGTCTGAGAATAGAATGCTAGGTACACAATATTTCAAATTCGATTAGTTGAACCCAAATTCATGACCTTCACTGCAACTATTTTGTTGCTTTTTACCTTCATGAACAGGAACACATCATATTGTCAAAAAAATTGTATACCTTGTCCTGAATAAATGACTTACTTTGATAAGCTTTAATCTACAGAATGCATTTCGTCCCACTACCCAGAACCCTGTTCATTGAAAACATTTAACATTCAAGTACATCTGAAATGAGCAAACTGGTTCAAACAGGGTCAAAGCCAATGGACACACCCAGAAAATATTCAAAAACTAGATTTTGTGCAAATATAATGACCCCTATTTGTCCAGTCTCAAAGAAATAACTTATATGAGCGTGCATGAAAAGAAGATGAATCTGACCTTCAGTGATGTCAGTCCTTGCAGGTTGAGGGTTACAGTCTTCTCCTGGAAGAGGTCTTTGGAGAGAGATGTGCACTCTGCAGTCCGGGGGTCCGGCTCGGTTTATCGATAGTTTTCCGCAGCAGTGAGGGAGAGGAAGATGTTGGGGAAATGGCAAACACTACGCCAAGTGATTCCTATTGACACACTGTTGCAAAAAGAGGGAATAGTGAGAGGGGGCAAGAGAGGTAGAGAGGGAATCAGATTGTTTCAGAAATGAATGGAGGCAGTGTTTAAGGGCCAAAACTGCCGTTAGGACTATAATGCCTCTATTTTATCCAAGGTAGGATGATTAAAGCCTCTTTGGCCTGGCTATGGAGATTGGGTTCCACACACAGGGAGGCAGGGTGGAATTTCAACAACTAAGAATCTGAGGAGAGATGGCTTCAGGGGGGATTAGTCCTGATGTGCAGGGAGCCCACAAACACACGTCACATGTTTTTAAAAGATGCACATATTAATACGATAGTAAAATGTTGTGCTACATTTGTGAAGGTATGTATTTTTGAAAGGGCGTGACTTATGTAAGCATTTCAGAGCTGATACATTTTGCCAATGTAAGTTTACTCTGTGAAAGAGTTTCGCAAAAGGGCTCGGTGCAAACTTAGCGGCAACAGGTTGAGGACTCGGCTTCAGGAGCTGTGAGAAAATGCCAGAGGGGGTTGGAGTGACAAGTGGCAGCAGGTTGTTTGAGGCAAGCCCAGACTCACAGTAACGGCTGGCTCTCACTCAGGTGTCCAACCCTACCGTTAAACCGGCTGGGGCATTATGCAGATCAACGCTAAGGCAAAGAAGCTAAAGCAGCCTGCAGTCCTCATTCAGCTGCTAAACGTTTCCACTATGTTTATGGATCTAAAGATTAATAGGTTTGCCATATTGGTTCGAATGAATTCAACTCAATTTAAAAGGCACATATAAGTAAATGTGTGTTAACATATTGTATGGTAACGCTTGAACTGTTTTGAATTTCAGTGCTGGAAACTAAACAGTGCACAGTGACATAATTGGGTTCCACATTTTCGAACATTAAAGGTGGGGTAGGTAATTTTGGAGAAACCAGCTCGAGTGCGCTAGAATTTGAAAATACACAGCCGGAACAAATCTGCCACTTCCTTACAGAGCCCCTCCTCCAACACACACGAACACGCACATGACCAATGAGGGCACGAGATAAGTTTGTGCACAGATGGAAGGCTGACAGGCAGGTAGACCATCCAGTTATTTTAGCCGGGCCGGCTAAAATGATTGGTCGTGCTTTTTACAGTACTACGGCTTCCACAGATGACATTTTTTATGGATTTGTTGTCAAAGCACTTAAGATATTCATTGCTATCGGGATGTTAAGAGCATTCCATGGAATATGACAAAAAGTGTATCTCGAGCCGGTTTCTCAAACTTACCTACCCCACCTTTAACTACCATTATCCAAAAAAGAATCTTAAAATGTAGTTACATTCAATTCATTTGTCCCCTTTGGTATACATGATGGGCATCTTGGTGGACTCTACAGTACAAATTCAAAATGGCGGAGTAGCAATGTATTTGTATAGTTTAAAAAAAATCTATAAACTTTGAATTGAACAAGGCACCTTTGATATTGTTTTGAGACTGTTTTGTTCGGTAGTTTATTTGTGGAGGTTCTGCTAATATTTGTGTAAGGGAGAATTATTCATACCGTTGTGAAATAGTTAACAGTGTAATCTGAAGAGACTGTCAGTCAGATTTTATCTAGTAGCTAGATAACAAAATATGTGATATATGATATGATAAATGAAAGGCATTTTGTGTTAACCAAAGATGTAAATACAATTTAAAAAACAGTTGTAATTTGAATATATGAGTATTGGCCAGAGGTGGGACCAAGTCATTGTTTTGCAAGTCCGAGTCAAGTCTCAAGTCTTTGCGCTCAAGTCCGAGTCAAGTCTCAAGTCTTTGCGCTCAAGTCCAAGTCAAGTCTCAAGTCAGGATGGGAAAGTTCAAGTCAAGTCCAAGTCCTAAACTTTGACAAAACGAGTCATAAACAAGTCATTATGTGCTTTTCACCAAATTGAATGACATCGATCAACAGAATAATACTTAATAATCCAACTGCTCTTTATTAGTCACATTAATAATTTAATAATCAATTTTCTCTCTGCTGGTAAAGTAACATGTTTTTTTCTAATTTAAGAGGGATCAGTAGGGTAAGGCTACCGTGACGGTTTGATTCAGAAGGAGTTTAATGTACAAGATCCCTGATGTTAAGGTGACCAGAATGTTTATTTCCACTGTGTACAACATGTTATAAGGGACCCACAATCTATCTTTATGCAAGGGATAATTGGCTATTGGAGCTACAACGAGCCGTTAAAGGCAGAGAGTGAAATTCAGTGAATACACGTAGTTTACAGAGATGCTGTATGAGAAACCAATGTGAGTTTGGAAAATTGCACAATATAAATCTATTCTAGTAGACCTCAACAATGGAATTATGATCAGTGGAAATGGCCATGACATGGGAGCTTTAAGTATATTTTGATGCTAATACTTTTGTACTTTTACTTGTAACATTTTTAATGCAGGACTTTTTATTGTAACCGAGTATTCCTACACTGGTACTTTTACTCAAGTACAAGATCTGAACTTCTCCCACCTCTGACAATAAATCCTGGTAAATACTGCTCTGAATGTTATTTTCATTTTACAAATCCTGCACTCAGCTTTGCTTTCTCCAATATCATTGAAATGCAGCCATATGCTGCTTCTTTTTTCGGTTTTCGCTAATTTCTTGACTTTTTCCGACGCGCTTGCATTTAAATCCGTCTCCCCGTCGCTCTGTGCAGCTGGCCTGTACCACTACACCTGCTGTGCCCCCCACCCTTCTTTCACATAATGGTATGATCCTAGTGTGTCCTCGCATATGATTGGCCGCATGGTGGCCCAGCTAAATAAAGTCCCGCCCCTGCCTGCAATGATTCTCAGCAAGAGTAGAAGCAGCTGGAGATTCTGCTCTCCCCGACGGGAGTCTGCTCTTCTAGCGGCATCTCGCGATCGGCGTGTTGGAGACCTCTGAATTAAATTATCAAGTCACCTCAAGTCAGAAGGCTCAAGTCCAAGTCAAGTCCCGAGTCATTGGTGTTCAAGTCCAAGTCGAGTCGCAAGTGTTTTGTGATTGTGTCAAGTCGAGTCTCAAGTCATCAAATTGATGACTCGATTCTGACTCGAGTCCAAGTCATGTGATTCGAGTCCACACCTCTGGTATTGGCGCATAGTATATTTGAAGCAAGTTACTAAACTGTCACACATTTTATGTCCAAGCATGACATATGATAAAACGATCCATGGAAATTGTTTGTAATGAAAGGAGAATTTTCCTTACTTACACTTTTTGGGGGAAAAGCCTACACAGTTTCAGGTGTCAAGAGTGGGAATATGTGTGTGTGGGCGGACCATGTCCGTATTTGGCCTGTGATGTCATCACTGGGGGCCTGGGGCTATTGTCCAGGTGCCAGTCACAGTTTCAGTGGGTAATTTTAGCGTGGTGGTAACTATGTTTGTGGGATACTCAGTGAGTCATGCATGTTTGGGCATGACACATTGTCACATGACACAAACAGGAACCTGAAGACACGGCTCAGGTATAAACTAAATGTTTCCCTAAACAGCAATAGAGTTAACAATTAACTCATTGTGTTACTCTGAGGTAGTGAAGTAGAAGTAAAAAGAAGCTTTAAATGGAATTAATAGCGTGAAGCACAGAAGCACCTCAGTGCAGTCTTGTGCAGTTTAGATTAAATGTGACTTCTACCTGTTCTATTTTGTCCGATTCTATTATGAGGACATGGGCTGTGACCCCATGCACTCTTAGTTTGTTGTTATGTTGGCGAAGAAGGACTCATTTTGTAGCAGATCATATGTGATTCTTGTCTAATCTAAACCATAGTGTACTGACTGAGAACCTTTCAGTAAAATGTTTCCAGTTGCGTGTGTGTGAGGTTAATTTTCAGTAGTGTGTGTGCGAGGTGTTCAGTAGTGAATGTGAGAGGATTTCAATAGTGTGTGTGTGAGGTTAATTTTCAGTTGCGTGTGTGTGAGGTTAATTTT
>CALSBZ010043590.1:62133-83452 GCA_943591055.1 Gobionotothen gibberifrons | reverse complement strand
GTGTGTGTGAGGTTAATTTTCAGTTGCGTGTGTGTGAGGTTAATTTTCAGTTGTTCACTGGAAGGGATTAAAGCATTGTTGGATTTGTAAAAAAAACAGAAACAACTTTTGCTTCCTTATTTTGAAATGATTCAGTACGTTCCTAATGCATGTGATTTTCCTCATCCGTCACAACAGGGCTTTGAAAAGGAACTGTGCTCTTTTGAAGAGTGCACAAACACACCAGTGGTAAAACGAACAATGTCAAACAAAATGTAAAGAAATAAAAAGTTGTGGATTGAATACAGAATTGCTCACAAATACTTTGTATTTGTCAAAGCTTACTGTGGAGGAACAACAACCCACAGTTGACACCGTCTGATGGAAACCGGTCCGACTCGCTCCCGTTCCCATGACAGGTGAATGTTCCGCAAGGTGCTCTGCGAGTGGATACACGTTTATTTCCAGGTTATTTCTTATCGAGCGGCTGCACCTGTAGAAAACAAATGAGTTAACTCCCTAAATGATGGCCATGTCCGGTGTGGATAAAAAGGGCACAACATAGCCTGCTACTAAGAGATTAATGTTGTGCATCCACCAAGCCACATGTATGTGCATTAGATCTGATTTATATGTTTATTCAGATCCTCGTCTGATACTGCATTTCATTATTTGTATGGCGTCCCCATTTGTACTTTTCAACTATATTTCAATAACAGAAATAACACTGATTCACATCGTTAACAATTACACATAAAAAAAAGACACACAAGCAGGATCGGGAGGTAACGGGTTACATGTAACGCCATTATGTAATCAGGGTTAAAAAGAAAGGTGAATGTATTCTCTTACATTTACATTTGAAAAGGAATCAGATTACTGTTACATTTCAAAAAATGAGGATTACTATCAGGACTACAGTGTTAGTAAAAAACCTAAAAAGAGCATATAGTGTTTGTTGTAAAGGATCAGATGGTATCTCTTCTCTTAGAGCTGTACTGTTCTTTAGGCTACTTTAAGTGTGAATCTATACGCCTGAATCTGCTTTATGTTCTTCATTTGTTGTATATGTTCATAAAATCGTGTGTGTGAGTTTAACTGTGTGTATTAAACTAAAACGGATCATTTTCTGTCTGTTCACACTTTATTTCTGATTTTTTAAACTCTTAGTATGTGCTTATGTGTTTCATTGTTGGTGTATATTGGCTACGGCCTGAATATGCTGAATGAAAGGCAGGTTTCCAATGAAATAATTTTTGATTCTAAATATCTTAGTTTCTTCTTTTCTAAAGGAGCAGTAGGTACGTTTGAGAAACCAGCTTGAGTGCACACAAATTCCAAAGTACACAACCGAAAAGAATCCGCCCCTTCCTTCAGACTTCCTACAGAGCACCTCCTCCAACACACATGAACGTGCACATGCCCTCAGTGAAGACTTACATGGCTCAATCAGATGTAAGAAAACAACACCTAAGATCATGATAATGAATGTAAAACAAATGTATAACAAAGTTGAAGCTGTCTCGGCTCGGGAGAGTGTGGCTGTCTCCTCTCTGCTCTGACTGCTGCGGGAGGCAACTGTCTGCGCGCCTGTCAGTACTATGTGAGGGCTGAGGGGCTCACGGCAGCTCGTTAACTGCAGAACAATACGTGAGTCTCCAAACACCAGAAAAGTCCCTAATAACACCATTACAAGTCGTTAGATCAGTCGTTAGTCGCTTTTGACAAAAATAAGTAGCCGGAGGGTTTGGAAAGCCGCCGAATTTAACGACAAAGTCGCCAAGTCGGCAACACTGGAAGCGGCTGCTGCTGGCGACTGAGCAGGAGACGGGAAACACGCCCAATGACGGCACACGCAATGACTGCACGAGTGTGTGTGTGTGTGTGTGTGCACGAGATTGAAGGCTGACAGACAGGTCGGCTAAAATAATTGGTCATAGTTTTTACAGTATTACGGCTTCCACGGATGAAATATTTGTATGGATTTTTTTTCAAAGCACTTAGAATATGCATTGCTATCAGGATATTAAGAGCATTCCATGGAATATAACAAAAAGTGTATCTCGAGCCGGTTTCTCAAACTTACCTACCCCTCCTTAAGGTCACATTGTTCTGTTGCCTAAAAAACACTATCAGTATATTTTTCCCCTTGTGTTTATTTGTACTGCATCTGAATCAAAAAGTCACAAACATTTCACACATTAGAGAACAACAAAGATGAAAACAATAAAATACATTTTAAACTTAACTTAGGTCTTACATGAAAAATAGGACCTTTAGAAGCAAATCAAGAAACCTGAAGCCTAATAGAAAGATTAAAATGTCAAATATTACAGTTAATATCAACGATGTGATACAGCCGTAATATTCTGTGTGTTGGTTAAAAGTCTTTGTTTTGCAATAGTCGAGAGAATCTTAATGAAAAAAACAAGTGCAGATGATTGCCATAGTCAGGACAAGACTAAACCAAGTACATCAGAGTGGTTGTGTTATATTAAGGCCCAATCCCAAATCACCCCCTACACACTCCCCCTCCATTTGCGCGTTCGCGCGGAGGGTCCGCCATATTAAGGGCTGTTCCAAACCAACGAGTGTGTAGCGGTGTGGAGGGGGAGTGGGCTATCAAGCCCTCAAACAGCGAGTCTGCATCGATGCTGACTTGAGACCGGTCTCTACCTGACCGGAGTCACGCTGTGTGTGTCCGTCAGGAAACACGCTGTTAACAAGTAGTTCCAGCAAACATCCACTGATAGACTGCGATGTTAACGACCTCATGATAACCTCATATGTTTTTAACTTAGGATCGTACCTGTGTTTAGTCTAGAAAAAGGTAAATATGTGCATTTTATTATAAAGTTGTGTATATTTACTGACTGTTGCAAAAACTAAGAAGCTTATAAAAATCAGGTTTAAAGATGTTTGGAGTTGTATTTGAGTTATTAATTTACATTTTTTTGTCTAAGAGATGCTGATTTGAAACCGTTGTTACATACAGTTACGGCATTTCCTGTTTCTCCCGGAGAGAGGGGAGGCCGTCCCAAAGCTTGCCGCTGTATTTACTCCCTCCATCTGACAGGAGGGAGCCTCGTTGAGCTGCGAGTGTGGCTACAGGTCGAGGGTGTGGTTTGGGATTGGGCCTAAGTAAGATATCATGATCCCAACAAAAAGGGAAGTGTGAATGTGAATGTTATCAGCCTGCAATGCACGCATGTTGTTTTGTATTACAGGGTTTAACATGATGAGGTGTGCATTGCAATAATCCTGCCAGAATGGAGCAGCTTTTTTTATCAGTTGTATTGGTATTGTGCTGATTATTTTAGATTCGACCCATGATTTAACCACTTATAGTGTATTTGCATATGTATTTAGATGCATTTTGTAAAACAGCACTTTTGATCCACCACCAATCCACTAATCACGTCTGTTTTGTAATTCATGCTGTGTCTGGTTTTGTTTTATTTCATCTGGTAATCCACATAGTTGAACTGTGTTCTTACCATAGACTGTATATATAAAGGGTTCTTACGCTAAAGGTTTAAAAAAACATAAATGATCTGCTCCTTGATGAACTCCCTAATATTGAAAATCAAAACCAAAAGGAGAAAACAACCCTGATTATTATTGATCTTTTCTGATTTGATAATCATGATAGAGATTTTTAGACAGACTTTTCAAAACTCAAAATGGAGTTAAAAGCTTCATGCAAGACAAATGAAATCAATACATAATAAGGACATTACAGAATCTTAAGAAAAAACGAATCAAAACTCATTCAAGAATTAAAAGCCAGGCAGAAACAAAAATATACAAATAATAGGTAATGTCAAATCAGGAAGAGCTCTCAGATAAAGAATTTAAAACAAGAGGTTTGAAACATTTGACAGACTCCGCCAACCTGTTTTTTGGGTTGGGGGGGGGGGGGGGTTAAGGAGTTAACCCTTGTTCTGTACAGACTGGTAAAAAAGTGAACTGAACAAGGAGAAAGAGTGGCTCCCCCTGCCTGTAAAAACATACACTTACAGTATATTTCACATAAACAATCACAGTCTGTTCTAATGAATACGTTAAGTCTATGTCTATCCCAGAGTGCACTGCTGCATCATTTTATAGTAAAAAATGTCTTGGATTTAATATATATACTACTGTTCATAGTGTTTATACTAAAATATAATGTTCAGACGATAACAATTTTTTTTATATTTGTCATATTTCTATACTTTCCTTACGTACACATAATATATACATTACACTGCATTTGATGGTTTCTTTTGCACTGGTTAGATGCTACCTACATGTTGTTGACCCGGTACTCTGTCCAATGACAGTAAAGTTCAATCTAATCTATCTGTCTGTGTGTGGGAATGTGAGGGTGAGTTTGTGTGTACATGTGTGTCTGTGGAGGGGGTTAACCACAAGATAACAGAGACACTCATCCTAACCGCTGACCCCCGCTGACCTCTGGTAATTACAGGAAAGCCTGTAATGACAGAGCTCATCTATCAGCTGACCTCAACAGCCCTGTTGTCCATCAAACAACATGATATTCTAGATGTCCGAGAGAATAGGCCCACCTGTTGGGGAAGTCTTTGATTCATTAAGTGTTTAACATGACAACATGGGCACTCACATAAAGGCAGAACAGCTGTGATACCATTTTTAGATAAATAAAGAGACAATGGGCGTCATTCATCCATATCTTGAGAAGGGTCCTCAGAAAAGTCTATGTTGAATTGTTCTTTAAGAGTTTTTCGTTCTTGTGTTCACTTATTGATTAATTGCATTGTCCTCGTAAATTGAAAGCATGTGCCTGTCAATCTTGAATAGCAGGTAAACACACTGCCAGTCACCATAAAATGGACGAGACTGCAAGGCTGTGAGTACACAGAAACTGAAAAGAGATAATTAAGTCAAGGATGGCCAAAAACAACCTAAAGAGTTCTTAAGTGGAGGTACACAGTAAGTGAACCCCAAAAGAGCTTCATATTTAGATGAATGGTATGCTATTACTTGGTCAGTGGTGATGTGTTACTGTAGAGTTATTTTGGTTTAAAAGGGTCAACATTGATTAAAATTGAAATAAACCATTTTTCCCCACAAACATTTTCTGTACTCAAATGTGCAAATATGCTCTGGAGTTTACGTACATTCTGTTCTTACCTTACAAAAAGTGCAAATGAGAATACATTGGCGCATGTCAGAGTGTTCATGTATAGATTTGTTGGTGGAAAGGGTGTAATGCTCTTTCTTTTATTCCATGAACTGGACATTTCTGGACCTTTTTTGTGAAGATTTGTTGGCTCTTTTGTTAAGAACAGTTATAAGTTATCAAAAATAAATGAAATGTGGAATATGCACTATTTGATTAATTGTGTTGTCTTACTTTAACCCTAAACCTTAAACCTAACCCTAAAAACTGAATATGCTCTCTGTCAATTGATAATCCCCTTAAAAGGATGCTATACAAAGGTGATACAAACTACAAGGATTAGTGAGTGATGACCTTCCACCAGGTCCTGGGATATTATTTATGGTTTAACGTCTGCAATGGTAAAGCCCATAAAGATTCAAAGTATATTACCTGCTGCTCTATCAGGTTATACACTAGCAGCCTGATATTGGAAGTGCATTTGGTTTGTATTCATAAATATTTAACCATATATACTCCATTTGAAGAAACGCACCTGTCCAATGACTATGCGGCCTGTACGTTTAAATCTAGTCCCTTTTTTCCCTCGGGAGGGATTATGTGGCTGACCAGTAAAAAAGACAAGGCCCGTCATTGTTACTCTTTCTTCTGGCACAAAGATCTCATTCAGATTGTGATTCAGCCATTTCCTTCAAGGTTGTCGCATGTCACATACTCAGATACATACTCTTATATTCAAGAAATGTAAAAGGAACACTGGTATAAGCATCTTTATATATAACATTATCAGAACTGTATAAATGGTTTTGGAAATATTTGTTCTGTAAATGTACAACACTCGTCTGCAGATTCTATATATAATAAATATGTTATTGATTTCTGAGACTGCATACACTTGGAAAGAGAATGGGTATTCAGAAAGAATCCTGATGGTTTTCCACGTGACCCCAAATTACACTGAAAGATAATCACGTTTTCGCATTTGCAAGCCCAGTTCGAAGGTAAACACGATGCCACCTTAAGCTGACTCCACCTTCACTCGTCTAAGCTGTATAAAGAAGGTAGAATCTGTTTCTCCCTCTCCCTTTCTCTCTCACTAAAAGTCTTATGCAGGACCTTGAGCCAACGGGATCCGATATCGCCTTCACCTCAGGAGGGTTGAGCCAGCGGACACAGAGGGCCTTCTATCCCACCGAGCCCTGGAAGAGAGGATTTTTCCGCTCCTTCTTCATCCCCAGCTCCAAACATGTACTCTGCAGGCCTGGAGATCCTCGGGATGATCCTGGCCGTGGCCGGCTGGCTGGGGGTGATGTTGACCTGCGGCCTGCCCATGTGGCGGGTCGCTGCCTTCATCGGGCAGAACATTGTCATCTCTCAGGTGATCTGGGAGGGCTTGTGGATGAACTGTTCAGTGCAGAGCACGGGACAGATGCACTGCAGGGTGCACGAATCCATGCTGGGGCTGCCGGTGGACCTGCAGGCAGCTCGTGCCTTGGTCATTGTCTCCATGGTGCTGTCTATAGTGGGCATCGGCCTGTCGGTGGCTGGGGCCAAGTGCACCAACTGCAGCCGGGACGTGAGCAGCAAACCGCGGCTCATGGTGGCTGCTGGAGTGACCTTCGTGGTGGCGGGGCTGCTGCTGCTGGTGGCCGTGTCCTGGACAGCCAACGCCATCGTGCTGGGCTTCTACGACCCCATGCTGGAGGAGACGGGGAAGAGGGAGTTTGGTAATGCTCTGTACTTTGGCTGGGCTTCCTCCTGCCTCCTCATCCTCGGGGGAGCCCTGCTCTGCTGCTCCTGCCCAGCTCCAGCAGCGACTGTTGGTGGCTCCATGCCCCATCGGGTGGACTACTCAGCTGTCAAGACTATGTCCGTCAATGGATACCCCAGAAGAGACTATGTATGAACGTGCACACATGTCGCAGATGAACATAAGATGACTCGTGTTAGCCTATTTGTCCACAGCAGACGGATGTTAATGCTATCATGGGCTTTGGCATTAAGTACGAACCACTGATGCTATAAAACATGTTTTATATGTGTTTTAGATTTTTTTTACTCTAGAGGTGGGCATCTTAAATTGCTTTTAATATTTTATTTCAAATATTTATACATTTTAGTGGTTCTTTTTCTAAGATTATGATGATGTCTGATTTTAAATGTACATGTTTATCTAAATGACTGATTAAAGCAAGTTTTTTTTTATAAAAGAAGAATTTACAAGAATTTACTAAAGCCTTCTTCGCGGTGGAGATTCCATTTATAACCCTGTGCTTTCATGCCAAGTCAGAATTCACTGCTCAAATTAAGTGTAACATAGCAACTATGCACAACTTCTTACTATACAAAGACAGGGGCAGGTGCCAGCTGAGTTCAGCCGAGTCTGACCAATAAGAGGTGCACGCCGAAATGAGGTATTTTATTTCAATGTAGATGGAGGACAGACACAATGGGTGGCTTGTTTCAGAGGAGCACCTTATGCTTCCCTTCCATTGTAGCCTGTTCTCCATTCCCAGGTGAAACTGAGTCAGAGATAAAAGTCTCCCTCTGCAAGGGGAGGTAACCTCCACTGTAACCGAGTCTGAGCCACAAAGACCCCATTGATCCGAGGGGTTCCAACTGTTTACCACGGGTGAGACTCACTGTAATGAAAGTGTTTCTACATTTTCAAAGAGTCACCTGAAACAAAAAAGAAGACAACACAAAAGCATGTTCTGTAGGAATAATAATGCAACGGATTTGGAGAAAGATGGAAACACCTCAGCAGGCCCACTGTCACATCTGAGGTGTCACAAACCATTTAGAGTCATAATCAATTCCCTACAAACATTGGTGTAAAGTAAGTAAAGTAGATTTACTCAAGTACTGTACCGAAGTACACTTCTGAGATACTTGTACTTATTTCCATTCTATGCTACTGTGTACTTCTACTCCACTACAGTTCAAAGGTAAATCATGTACTTTTACTCACCTACATTTATTTAATACCTTTAGTTACTTTACAGATGTGGATGAATGATGTGAAATATAATCAAGTCTTGAATCAGACTTTAGTTCCACCTGGAGTACATTTTAATGATCAATAATTATAAAACATATCATATATATTATTCTGAAATGGATCAATCTGCACAATGACTACTTTTACTTTTGGTACTTTAAGTATGTTTTGATACTAATTATTTTGTACTTTTACTTGAGTAACTTTTCGATTGCAGGACTTTGACTTCTAACAGAGTATTCCTACACTCTGGTACTTCTACTTTTACTCAAGTACAAGATCTGAGTACTTCTCCCACCTCTGCTTGCAAAATACTTATTCTACCAGTTGTACATTTTTAATACATAACGGTATATCGTGAAGTATATTGGTAGGAGAAAAAAGCTAAAATCATTAATGTTAATAAAAGTGCATTATTTTTAAGAGTCACATTCTTAAAGATTCTTATTTTTTGTAAAAGACTCTGCTACCCATTAAGCCTTGCTTTAATTTCACACTATACAACGTATCTCCTTTTTACATCTGTCAAAGAGTAAACCGGTCAGGAGACTTTTACACTTTCAATTCTTGTTCAGGTACATTCAAACGTCTTCTCACATATTCTTACTACAATGTATAGATACAAACTTGCATGGATATTGGGAAATTCATAATTTACAAGAAACAAAGATACAGATTGAAAACATCTTCTTGACCTACTTTAGCTCGAAGAGGTTAATGATCAAGAAGAATAGGTTTCTAAATATCCTGAAACCCCCCTTTCAGTGAGCTCAGACCCTGCAGGCAGGATTGTGTTACTGAGCCCAGCCGTGCAGTCATGTGTTCATAAGAAGGTAAAAGAACCCGGTCAGAGGTGAAAACACTTTCTGCCGTAACAGCAGCTCCCACTTCACTGGAATTTCAAACATTTAGACCTCATGGCAAAGAGAGTTACCAACCAGTGTTTTGTTCTGATTAACAATCAGACACAAATAAAAGGTCTCCTGTATAGTATTAAGGGACTACAATTGGCAAATATGTTGTGCAACCCTGTATTGTAAAATGACAATATAAGAAACCTTGTCGTGGTGAGTCAGAAACTGAAGTGATGTTGGGTTTTTACACAACCATCAAATGCCTTTAAATACAGGCACTGCATCACATTGGTAAAGCAGAGACTTTCATTATTTATTTGTTGTTAACTGAACTGCAGATTCAGACTGTGTGTGTGTGTGTGTGTGTGTGTGTGTGTGTGTGTGTGTGTGTGTGTGTGTGTGTGTGTGTGTGTGTGTGTGTGTGTAGAAGGGTATTTTTCTACGGCACGTGCAAAAGTTAAATTGTGGTTAAAACCTCTGATGCACTACGACCTTCAGAGCAAGGACGCTGATAAGACACCCCCCACCAATAGCCTTGTGCACACGCACTCAGACAATTGTTTCAAATTCCAACGCACTGGCTGATTCTCTTTTTTTTTGTAGTAAGGCTTCCTTGAATCATCTCAAGGAATGTGTTTATGTCCAGAGAGAAATGCATGCTAATAATACAGATGTTTCTATGTGCCCCTTCCACATGCAGATGCATTACTGTTTGTCTTGTTTGCATTGCGGTTCTCACATGTGGTCTCTGTCCTTAACTTCCCATGGGAACCTAGGCAGCTTGGAAAAGCTATGTTCAAAACATATGTTAGCAGCACACACCCCAACAACATGAAGTAACCTTTTATCATATGGGGGTTTCTAAATAAAATGTAATGAATAATTACGTCTTCTGATATCTGTGTCAAAAGAAACCTCTGCTTGAAAAAATACGGCAGGTGATTTAACTGGAAATATTCTGGGTATCGTCTCTCCCAAAGATTTTAGAAAAAACGTTATATAAACATCTTCTTCCTAATTTATTATTTGTAAGCCATTCACTATTATAAGCCAGCTGCTGTTTTTATTCCCTGTCTTGCAAGATGGTTGATAACCCTCTCAAAACTGAACTCAAGTACATCCAGTGATGTAAAGTAAGGAGGCGTGTGGTGCAGTGCGTTGGTGTTCGGATGAAGGGAGCACAGGTTCAAACCCCACTGCAGTCAGCATGTCGTTGTGTCCCTGAGACACTTCACCTCAAAATGCTCCTGTGGGGATTGCCCACAGTATTGAGTATGTAAGTCGCTTTGGATAAAAGCATCTAACAAGTAACATGTAATGCAATGTAAAGTAACTAAGTACATTTACTCAAGTAGGCTACCGTACAATTATGAGGCTCTTGTGCTTTACTTGAGTATTTACATTTTTAGCTACTTTGTATTAGAAATCAGTGGTTAATCATGTACTTTTACTCAACTACATTTATTTAATACCATTAGTTACTTTACAGATTTGGATTAATGATGTGAAATATAATCAACTCTTAAATCAGACTTTAGTTACACCTGGAGTACAGTAAATTCACAAGCATCTTCTGGAGACTTGTTAAGCAAATTGTCATGTAAATATGTTAGTTGAAACTATATTAATGTAGAACAGTGTTTATTTCATCGTTTGATTATGTATTTCATACCTTTAATAGACGTTAAACTGCATCTGCACCACTAGGCCTAAGCTAACGCCTCATGTCAATGACAACGTAATACTATTAATCTGTTAGCATATTAGCTCGTCGTTAATTTAGCACTGTTAGCATATTAGCTCGTTGTTAGCTTCGCCCCGTTATCATTTTTGCTAAACTCTTGTTTCCTCTTCACCTATAAAAACGATTAATTTGTTAGCCTTCTAAGCTGTCTAACTAGTCTAGCATTAGCATAGCATGGTTATTTAGGTTGTGTTTCTGTACACTCGTCATGTAACATACTTGAGTACTGTACTAAATGTATTTTTCTTGTGTGTTACAGTTTTATAAAAAAGAATATAAGAATATTAAAGAGCTTCAAGTATCCTTCAATTCAGAATCCCGTTCTCCTGGAGTTATTTGAAGTTTGTGTTTATGCTGACTGAATCAACCCGGTATCACGGCAAGACGTGAAAATGTGACGATTTACCACGCTGGGAACTGAAAAAAGAGTCGTATTCTCCACAAAAATGTGTGTTATAGTGAACCAAAAGTTGTGATCGAGGCTTGCCAACATCCGGGTATTTCTGCACTGGTGGGCCATGTTAACAATATTGTAACTGTCACGTTTGAAGGGACGAAATCGTAACATCTTCACGTCTCCCAGCGTGGTAAATCGTCACATTTTCACATCTTGCCGTGATACCGGGTTGGACAGAATAGCTAGATTCCAGGAACATCTAGTAAGATCAGTACATACCCTGCAGTATACAAAGTCATTAAAACTAGCTGCACCTTTACCAGCTTTGATAACACTCAATCACTATAAAACATATCATATATATTATTCTGAAATGGACCAATCTGCGCAATGACTACTTTTACTTTTGGTACTTTAAGTATATTTTGATGCCAATACTTTTGTACTTTTACTTGAGTAACATTTTGAATGCAGGACTTTTAATGTAACAGAGTATTACACTCTACCACTTCTACTTTTACTTAATACAAGATCTGAGTACTTTTCCCACCTTTGAGTATCTAATAATTAACAATCCCTTAGCTGCTTACTAACAAAACCCCTAAAACGAATCATTATATTTGCGCTAAACAACTGCCTGAGGATCTTTCAGAGAAGAGTGCAATGAGAAACCTGTGGGAGTTGAAATTGTGTCTTCCACTTTCAATCATTCATCCACCATTATTTACAGGCCGTTATCCGTTAACTACTCCAGACCTGAGATACAGGCTCTCTGTTTACTCTCCCCTCACCCAAATAGATGGGGGAGCTACCGGGGGAGAGGAAGTTGAATGATTAAACTGTGGCCGTTTACATGCCAAGGCTGGGTTTTTGTACGTCGAGGCGAGGTGGGACTGAAGGCGATTTGAATTCCCCTCTGGCCAATAACCAGGTGACTCCACCCTCTGTGCTAAAGAAATCTGCTTATATGAGCAATCAGAACTCCACAGAAAACTCACTTTGTCCACCTCTGAAATACTGACGTAGAGAAGACTTCTGCTCACTTTGACTCAAAGATTCACGACATGCCTTCAGTGGGACTGGAGATACTTGGAGTGGGTCTAGCTGTCCTGGGATGGATCTCAGCCATTGTGTCCTGCGCCCTGCCCATGTGGAGAGTGTCAGCGTTCATCGGGGTGAACATCGTCACAGCGCAGACCACTTGGGAAGGCATCTGGATGAACTGCGTGGTCCAGAGCACAGGTCAGATGCAGTGTAAAATCCACGACTCCATGTTGGCTCTCACTGCAGACCTCCAGGCCGCCCGCGCTCTTACTATCATCTCCATCATGCTGGGCATTGTGGGAATCATGGTGGCCATTATGGGGGCAAAATGCACCAACTGTGTGGATGACGAGTCGGCCAAGGCTCGGGTGATGATAGCTGCCGGGGTGGCCTTCATCCTGGCCTCTCTGACCCAGCTGATCCCTGTGTCCTGGTCAGCCAATTCCATCATCATGGAGTTCTACAGTCCAATCATACCTGAGTCCCAGAAGAGGGAGATAGGGGGGGCTCTGTACCTGGGCTGGGCTGCTGCCGCGTTCCTGCTCATCGGAGGGGGGATCCTCTGCTCCAGTTGCCCCCAACAACCTGAGAAAAGGTACGGGCCTCCATCAAAGGTGATGTACTCCCAGCCGAGGTCTCTGGCCCCAAGTGGTTACGATAGGAGGGACTATGTCTGAACACACACCTGCTCTTTCTCACAACTTCGCCATCATGGAAAAGACTACTTGGAGAGAGCTCCAATTTGTTTATAACTTATACGCATCTTTCTTAATGTTGAGATGGTGAAAACTATATTTTCATATGCCATTTAGAACACAGCCTGACTTCAAAATGGTTTGCCTTTATTAAATCTATTGTGTGTTACTTTGATGCTGTTGGAGGCTAACAACTTTGTTAGTGATGCTGTGTAGCCTGTATTTTATACTATGGAAATAATTGTATAATTTGTGGTCCGAATTCAGAAAATACATGAATCTGCATTTGTACTTCTTTATTGTTTTTCACTGTATTGGTTGTGTATGTGTATTGACATGGAAGTTCAAGTAAGCGTGTCATGAAGTCATTTCATTTTGGAATCTATTCAGTGTGTAAATCAGTTAATCTGAAATGTTTCAATGTTCAACATGTTCCATTTTAAATTAAAGGTCTTTTTGTATTTAAGTTGTCTTGATCATTTAAACGTTTGACAAATATATTGGTTTAGGTTTGCTGTCTAACTTCTCTGTTTTTTTTTTTGTCATGTTCATCAACAATGCCCTGAATTCTATTGTCACCTCCTAGGTGGTATGAGCCCTCAGATTTAAAACCGCTGCTTTATTTCACAGTATAAATGTGCCCATAGTAAATATTTAATTGCTTTTAAGGTCATGGTACACTCATAAAACAGAAACGTTGAACCTAAAATAAATATTGAAACTTTAAATTATGGCCTTCAACTAACCTGATACAGTTATGTGAAATCTGTTGACATAATACATTTAATTAATGTCAACGTTTCAGTTTTTTCAGTGTAGGTTCTGGATACCAAATTAACACCCATAGGAAAATGTTAACATATACAAATACTTAAAAGAGAGATTTAAGTGTTTAGAGATTTGGTAAAATATCTGATCTCCATATCGACAGGTGCAAAGATAATTTGTGATTCCATGCACCCTGCACACTCGACCGTGAGTCTGTTCCTCAGCACATAAATCCACCTGGCTGTCTCCCAGCTCTGTGTGCTCTGTGATAACAATAACCGCTACTTTGTCAGCTTCCCCACACTCGGCTACCTGAAAACAATGGCACTGTTTCATTCAGAAGGGGAGACTCATGGGAGGGGGGCTGTCAATACTGGGGCGGTGGGGGCTTTTCTAGGGAAAAAATCCCATCTCTGAAGAATTTCAAGGGCATTCTGTAGACAGACAGTCATTAAGGCCCATCAAACAAAATACTGCTCTCAGGTGAAAGCCTCATAACTCTAAGTGTTAAAGTGATCCTTAAGCTGAACTAGTGCATAAAGTTTAAAAGGTTTCCATCCTTGGTCTTATCTTTGTACGTTTTTTTTAAAACTGCCGTCAAGCTTAAAGCATGATGTTTTGTTGTCTTTTTAACAGCATGAAGCACTGGCATTTTAGACCAGAGAATAAGAGTAGAAGGATGTAACTGAGCCATGTAGGTCAATCATTCTTTGTATATTATACATTTGAATAACAAAAAGCAAAGATCATCAGACCTGTACAAAGAAGCTTACGTCACCGACTGTAACAAGAGTTTTTCAGGTAGATTCTATTTTAATCAGTCACGTTTTCTGTCATTTGCACGTTTTCAATCATACAGTAAGCCTTAACCCACCTTAGTACGTTTTCAATGTTTATAACAACACACTCAATGGTTGCATGCCCTTTCAGCTGTAAAAGGCCCCTTTGTGGCCCGGCCCATTGGGAGCCGGCCATGTAAGCTGATCTCAGAGTGTGTCCAGGTCCTTCCTCCTTTTTTAGTGATGTCAGCTCCTTCAAGGACTCCTCCCCTCCACTTGAGCCTTATAAAGGATCCTGGTGACGTTGAGGCAACAGATCATCACACACTCACAGATGCAAGGCCTGAAATTAAGTTAATTGCTAGTTTGGTCTGTGGTTGACTCTTCCCCTTTGCAGGTACTTTTCTGTGACCTCCTCTCAGGTGTGGCAGAAGAGGAAGACTTTTTAAGTATGTCTATTGGGCTGGAGTTGATAGGCATCTCCCTTTGCATTTTGGGATGGATTATTGCCATTTTAGCGTGCGCCCTGCCCATGTGGAGGGTGACAGCCTTCATTGGCAGCAACATCGTGACGGCTCAGATCATCTGGGAGGGCCTGTGGATGACCTGCGTGGTCCAGAGCACGGGCCAGATGCAGTGTAAGGTCTACGACTCCATGCTGGCCCTCTCCCCGGACCTCCAGGCGGCCCGCGCCCTCACCATCATCTCCATCCTGTTAGCCATCCTGGCGGTGCTCGTCTCCATCGCCGGGGCCAAGTGCACCAACTGCATTGAGGATGAGGCCTCCAAGTCCAAGGTGATGATCATCTCCGGGGTGTTCTTCATCGTTTCCGGGGTCATGCAGCTCATTCCTGTCTCCTGGACGGCGAACACCATAATCAGAGACTTCTACAACCCTTTGCTCACGGACGCTCAGAGGAGGGAGCTGGGGGCCGCGCTCTACATCGGCTGGGCGGCTGCTGCCCTCCTGATTCTCGGAGGTGGATTGCTCTGCTGCTCCTGTCCTCCTCGTGAGACCAGATACAACCCTTCAAGGATGGCTTACTCTGCCCCTAGGTCCGCAGGTGGCCCAGGGTTAGAAAGAAAAGACTATGTCTGAATGGACGTCAAGGAGGAAGAGACATTATTGAATCACAAACCTGCTCGCCTCACCAAACTGACGGTGTAATGAGGGAAAGAGCTAAGGAAACAAGGAGACTCCGTGATGAAGGATGTGTTTGATTTTGCCTTTAATGTTAAGTATCTCTGATTAGACGCTTTGTTATTCAGAGACTGAAAAAGCATGCAAAGGACATTGGAGTGAAAATCATTATGTTTCACAGAAATCTCTTTTTTAAGGTCAACACGCTAAAAGTTATTGTTACAATCAGTATGCAATTATATACTTTTTATACAGTTCTGGCGCCTTAATGTTTACTACTGATTTTTTTTAAATAGAAAAACGCCATCACTGTACCAAGTTTAAGCTTTATAGGCACTGGGCACTGCTGATTATAATATGAAAGACTTGGATGTGTTGAATTTGACGATGGTTATCAACTATATTATGTTCTGTAAATACTGCAGTAAGAGTATGATTAATCACCTGTAAATGAGAAGACGGATGATAACTGTATTCAATGCAGCTTTTAGTGCAGTGTTGTAATGTTGGGGATGGGTAGGTAAGGTATAGGGGGGGGGGGGGGGGGGGAAGGGGGGGGGGGGGGGGGGGGTTGACAAAGGAGGGTGCAGAGCGGGAGTCAAAAGCTCCTGGGTTCATCCGTGACAGGAATAATACCCAGGTGATTTACACAACTGAAGTATATGTATTGTGCTTTTTTAATAAACACAACTTTTTTTAAAGATACAGCACATCTTTATTCATTTCAAACAACAGCCGTTTCACGAGCTCAGTCTGAAGATCGAGCTCCATTTCAGATTTCGTAACGACATATTCCCTCCCTCGTGAGTCAGCGAACCGGTATCCAAAATGATGGAGTTTTCTTATTCTGGTGCCTGAGTAAGATGACACTGACATACAATCCTGAGGGCTACCTTACCAGCAACTTAACCACACGCGCTCTAAACAATTAGCCACAGGATCAGTTAACGGGCAGAGGTGAGAAGTGTGAGAGCACAGAGAATGGAGTCTTTCCAGACAGGTTACATGATTTATTCGTTTCTTAACCTTCAGACTTTAGTTATCATTGCATGCTTGGCTCAGTTTGCATCTTCTTTCCAACACCTTTCTACCTATACAATAACACATCTGTTTGTAAAAGCTGCCAAGTATCACCAAAAACTTCTGCTGGTCACTAAACAAGATGTAGAACTTAAATTAGAAGTGCCTTGAAAAACAAAAGCATTGCATATTTTTTTCTAAAATGGTTCCATCTTGAAACCTCTGGGCTGTTCTCCGGAGATGTCCAACTTCCCTTCAATCTTCCTGTTTTTCCTGAAGTCTCTTTTATCATTAAGAGATTATGAAAAGCAGGACAGCATGGTATAGTTATCTACAATTTATTATATTTCAAATGTCTATCATCCCGAGTATTCATGATAGACATGAGTAAAGCCTTTTAGCGGCCTAATTTCCCACAACACATGCAGTCAGAACCTGACAAAGGAAGCGACTTGAAAGTTTAATGACCATCTCATAGTAAATATGGTGGGGGTCACTTGGGGCTATATCACATTACTTTCCAACTGTTGTCTCTTACTCCCATATCAATGTCGCCTCTAACAAAAGCCAAGGAACTGCTTGACATCTGGTCATGAATACAGTTATTACAGATTAGAGCTCATTTTGACTCTAATGATTATACAAGTAGAATCATTTTTGTATTGTTATTAAATCCATGCAAGTTTCCACATAAAACTTTTAAAAGGGGATGCCTGGTACATTAGTCAGGAAGAGTAAATCATTCAGTGACCAACAGTGTGTGTGTGTCAATAACATGGCTCAATGCAAAATTATTTTCTAATGCCAAGATTTTCAGGAAGACATTTTAAGCCAAAATTACAAATGAGGAAATATCTTTTAGTTTATTTTATATACAGGATGTGTTCAGATGAAGTCAGATTATACGATGCCGTAATACTGTATATGTTGTGTGCAGTGTGGCCGTAGGATTCTCAGAAGTTTTGCTATCAATTTTGGATACAATCATTTAATTGCTGATAAAAAAAAATCTATATTAAAATACAATTCCAATAATAATAGCTTGGATTTATATAGCGCCTTTCATGAGACCCAAGGTCACTTTACAAAGAAGAACAGGAGTAGAAACAAACATATCAAAAACAAAAGGCAGTCAGACAAACAGTCAGACAGACAAAACAACAAATAGATTAGGGGCAAAAGGCCTTAGCAAACAGATGGGATTTGAGGGCCCTTTTGAAGGCGTCAAGCGTGGGGATGTTGCGGATCTCAGCAGGGAGAGCCTTCCAGAGGGTGGGGGCTTCCCCACTGAAGGCTCTGTCCCCGAAGGTTCGCAGGTTTATATTTAAACTAAACAAGCAACAATTATTTTTATTCAACCACTGGTGTTATTTAATATAGTGTGTGTTTATACTTTGAAAAGAAAATAACTTCTTGGTTTAAATCTCTTTTGTTCTGTGACTAAAAGACAAATGATCTGCCTCAGTACAGGCCCTGTTTAGAAGCAGCAAAAGAACAGAGAATAAGGAGCACATAAAGTGAGCTCTTCAACAGAAACACTTCATAGAGGCAGAGCATGTTGACCAGTGAGCTGTGTGCTGTTCCAGTGAGTTGGCGAAGAGCCGCGGGCATGTTTGTCCATGGTTAAGATAATCATTGATTTTAACAGCGTACTAAGCAGACACTAAAAAATACACATTTCTCTTTTTGAAAAACATCCATCCAAAACATGACTGTTCAGAACGAGCTCCACACTCCAGCTGCACTTCCTCGTGAGCAATGCTCCTGCCACCTCCACACGATTTTGAGTGACAATGTGTAGAGTCTGTAGACATGAACATTTTATATATTTTAAGGTAAAATGCATCAATCTGGTGCCCTTTGACAGCCAAGTTAAGAGGTAAGATCTGTAAAGAATGTAATCTTCCCCCCGTTAAACAACTGTGTACTCTATAAACAACTTTATCAGAAAGACCTATGTTGTAAAGATATAACAGATAAGTGCACTGATAAAGACACACACTTCACACTTCCAGACATTTAGCCTGTTCACCGTCCACAAAGAATTCTGCACACATCTGTCTGTGTATATTGTTTATACAAAGATTCCCTTATTTATTTCTTCATACCTCGTACTTCCTTGTGAACGACGTTCAAAGTGAAGGGGGAAATAACATTGATTATAGAAATTAGGCAATACATTTGACCAGTTGTGGCCGGCCCATAGGGGCGCTAGGGGCGCCGCCCCCCCCTCTTCCCACATTTTAGATTGTCATTAAAAATTTAATAAAAAATATATTAAAAAATATATATTTTTTTTTTATTTTCATTTTTTTTTTTAATAAACAAGGTACATATTATATAGTTGGTATCAGAAAAATGTATAATCTACAATAAAATGTCGTTTAAAATTGTGTTACGATGTCTAAAGTTACTGATAAGTCATGTGTTTCTTGCCTGGCCGCAGAAATCTTTGCCCATGTATCATTACCCTCTCTCGTCTGGGCGGTAAGAAAAGAGCCCTGAGTGCAGCAGCAGCCAACCAAGCGCTGACTGTTGCTACCTGAAAAGTACTATGCCGCCAAAACATCATTTCAGCCAATCAGCGTCGTCAGATCTGATGGTCCAAGGGCTACAATTTCAGCGCCGCCCAAGGCAGTGTGAGTTGTTTTGACTCCTATCCAAGGAGACAAAACTGGGAGCTGTCATACACTCTGGAAGCTATCATTAGCAGCTAATATGAAAACTCCGTTTTTGACATAAAAAGTGAATTATGGATCATCAATAATTTTTTCAAAGTGACAGACACATTGGATTAACCTATGGATTAACCTTCAGCCGCGTTTTTCTCGTTTTAATGCCATTGAACACAACTTTTTATCATAATAACAGCAAAAGGTGAGCATATCTCCGTGTTTTGCTACCCAAAGCTACGTCGTGTGATGTCTGTATTTGCTTCCCCTCTCGCGAGATCTGATCGCTCAGTGATGATACTTATATTTATAGAATCTGTGGAATCTCAGTTTGTTAGCATAAGCTTGTTTGTGCATATCCGATAAGTATATCGATCGATTTATACCTAGAGTACGTTAGCATTTTTTTCGCTCATGGCTCATTTAGCAAAAGGTTAGCTTCTTGTGAGACTTGTGTTTTATTTCGGTAAAAATGGTTCATATCATCAGTTAGCAGAGTTTCTTCCCGTTAAATGAGTAGGACACATGAATAGTTTATTACATTTTAAGAAGCCCTGAGACACAGTTTCGTGAGAAATAACACGGGGGAAAAAAGCCCCTTAACAGGTTAAATGGGAATTAAATCATTTGAGTGTTCCCAAAGCCCCGGTGTTCTGTAGAAACTATGTCCAGGACAAGGTGTTTGGAAGTTTTGGAAGATTCATAGCTAACCACACTGAAGATTATGGAGATATTGATCAGTCTTCTCATATTTTTAAGCCTCAATTTGTCCTTCCCCCCTCTAACATCACCAGAAGTCATAATTTAAGGGGTCGTTTCTCAAAAAAAATGTTTTACTACTATAGTTTGGTCACCATTTCCAGAGCCCCACGTCAAATATTTTCCACCAGCCGCCACTGCATTTGACTTAATATGACAACAAGTCCTCCAACTCATACGACCAAGTAGGTTGATTGTTCAAGCCCTTATTACGACCAAATAGGTTGATTGTTCAAGCGCTTATTACGACCTATAATCACATTTTAAAGTTTTCGACCTCTAGTGCTCCCGTTGAATGCAAACGCTCCGGCTCGAATTCACAAATAACCCTCTGTAGAAAATCCTAAATTGTAGGATAGTTTGTCCATTGAAATGCTTTTTGATTAGATTTCTAGCGAGAAGTGTATATTGTACTTTTAGAATCTACGTCCAGTGGATGTGTAGGATCCAGGGTAGGATTTTCACAACGGACGCGATGCGAATATTCTCATCGCTCTAACCGCTGGAGTTTCACCGGCTGTCAGCTGTTTACTCCTGTCATTCAAACAGGACACGCTGGAGAGGGGGCGGGGCTTATATCCATGTAAATACTGTGGTGGAAACCAACTACGACAAAATTAACCTATTTTACCGTGATTTAAAGTGGACCTATCATGCTATATTTGAATAATATATTTTAGGGCCATACCTACACTGTAAAATATTACCATGATTTCACAATATTTAGCTGTAATATTTTACAATAAATTACTGTTTTACCACTTTACAGCCTTTACCTGTAATGCTCACAATATAATACTGTAATTTTGAATTTCACAGTTAAATCAATGCAGGCACAGTTAATTACTGTGAATGTACAGGATAAATGATTACCAGGATTTCACAACATGTTACTGTATTATTTGATAGTAAAATACTGTATTCAGACCATCCCCTGTAATAACACAACAAATTAAGTGATTTTCTTGCTTTTATCGCTCTTGCTTGGCTTTAAATACTAATTTCTCTATTTGGTGCAGGTTTTACTTAAATTGAAAGGGGCACCGCTACATGTGCCTTAAACGATGCAACATGTAAATCTATGTAAAATTGAAATTGTTGTCTTGGCTTATTGTTTTCAGGTGCTTCCTGGGCATTAATCCTGAGGCGGGCTCGAAAGCCAAAAAGAGGCTAAACCCCCATGTCAGCACATTCTTCAGAAAAATTGTTGACTTTGAGTGGATGTCTGTGTAGACAAGTGCTCCCCTCCTTGTTTTCTTTTCTGTCTCCCTGCTGCCCAGGTGCACCTGGTCTGCCCCTGGCTCCGCCTCTGCCCAGGTG
>CALSBZ010043590.1:38262-57046 GCA_943591055.1 Gobionotothen gibberifrons | reverse complement strand
AGATGGTCAAAAACAAAAAGCTTTATTCAAGCAGACGAACAGATAAACGGCAGTGGAGGCAGGAAGCTGGCGGAGACATCAGGGACAGGAGGCAAAAAACCCAAGCAACAGATCACAGGGACGAGGAGAGCAGCGAGACACACCGGAGGGTCGAAACACAAAGGAATGATCTGGCAGGGAAGTGGCATGAGGACCGGGCTTTTATATCCACAGGTGACAGGTGAAGAGGTGAGTGGAAACAGGTGTGCCTCGTCTGGGAGGAGCCAGCCAACTCCCTGTCACACACCAGCCCTGCAGAGGAAAACAGAGAAGGGAGGGGGGAGACAGGAAAAAACACAAAAAGAGCACACAACAAAACCAAAACTAAACAGAATCATAACAGATTGAGCTGATTGAATTGTGTAGTTATGGTAAAATCCCAGTTAACTAGTCAAATGTACACTATATTATCGTATTATTTACATTTTTATATTTACAGTAAATTACTGGCTACTGTGTTGCATTACTTCTACAGTAAAAGTGTGAAAATACAGGTAATTACTGTAATTTATGTACAGCAAGGTACCATAATACCACAGCTCTGTACTGCTACATCACAGTAATTCCATGGGCATGGCAACTGTAAAGTCACAGTATTTAGTTGTACTTTTATTCTAATTTACTGTAAAAGATCTACAGCAAATTACTGTGAAATAATTACAGTCAATTACTGTGAAATATTTACAGTAAATTACTGTGAAATCCATGCAACTAGTAGCCAGTAATTTACTGTAATTTTACAGCCAAACATTTTACAGTGTATATAAAACATGTCTGTGAAGTTTTTTTCAAAATACCAAACATTTTTCTGTATTCCAGCCCTGTTTTTGCAAGTGCTGATTCTGTGGCAAATGAGCTGCAGCTGACCACGCCCCCCTGCAAAGGCGGGGGGCGAGGCACGAGCGTCATGTTACCATGCTGTTACCATGCTGTTACCTTGCCACGGCAACCCCCCATTCCCCTGATAGGTGGAGAGTTGCCCATATAGGCGGAGCTCCTTGTTTCTGACGTCAGAGATATTTCAAATCTGTATCAGTCTGTATCAGATCCGTTGCAGCCCCGTTTTTAGAGATTTGGGTATGGAGGAAAAGAGAGAGGGTTGTGTTTTCTGACACTTGGTGAGTTCCCTGACTCACGGGGACACATGTTCATGTATAAAAGACGTACAAAAGTGCATTTTGCATGATAGGTCCCCTTTAATTGTAATACACGTTTCAAAATGATGCCGAAGTAACTAAATACTGATAACGGTTAGTACAAACCATGCTTTGACAAGTGTGCAGACAAGACGGCAGGCGAAAAACTTTTAAAATGCGTGTTCTCTGAATGGAGCGATCTCCATTCGATCAGATCAGGCCAAACTAACCTGTATCTGCTCTGTCCAAACTCACAACAACGTCCTAAAGACAGAATTAAAGCAGCGACTGTATTCACCATGACAGAGACAGTCTGTGGTTTGTACATGTTTAACTTTTGTCTAGTTTCTGAACAGATATGAGGAGCTGTGAGGAATTGATTAAAGAGACTCTCTCACACACACACACACACACACACACACATCCACACACACACACACACACACACACATACACACACACACACACACACACACACACTTGTGCATTCCAAAGTATTGCTTGTTCATACAGTTGAATGTTGGAGCTTCACTGTGCACTGCTGAATGATGTATGTGCAGAGTTGGACACTTGAAGGCTGTTTCTTCTGCTCTGAAATGGAATATATTTGTTACATATGAATAGAATTTTATATTTGATTTTGGATTTGTGAATGGGAGAAGTAGTAGATAGAAAACATACCAAACACTAATTATTCAAAGTAGAGTATTTAATTTTATATACGGTAATACTAAGGAGGCATAGGCCTATGATGATATAATGTTTGACATTATTGATATTAAAAAAGTGATTTGTTTTCCATGTCATTCGTGTGTTTTTCTTATCAGAAAGTGAAGTTATTTATTTGTAAGCTCCAAATCCAAATGTTTCCTTCAATGGCCTTTGTGCCCTGGCATGTGGCCTTTGCGCCCTGAAAAAACGTGTGACACCAAAGGCCAAATGGCCATGACCCTAAAATTACGAAAATCCAAGCCTGATAGGATCTATAGTTTGATAGATATTACGAAGATGATTTGAGGTCTCGCCAGGAGAACGAGTAACGGCAGCGTCCATGTAAAGTTAGCGTCAACCCTCACGGGGTGAAAACAGTCTTTCCGGTCTCGAAGTTTTCATAATAAAACCGTATTCCCCTCACTGTCAAATGATTTTAAAGCTATATCTGCAGTACTCATCCACTAAAAAACATCAGTTTATCCTTTATCCTATCAAACATTAATTGGTTTAAATTGTGTACAATGCTTTTGTGTTTTTCCCTTTCGATTCTGAGAGACACATTTCTTTTTTTTTTTCCAGATAGGCTAAAACATCAAACTACCCATAATCCTCAGCTATCGTTGAAGCTCGGTGATTGGATGTTTTAGCCGCAATGCACGTTGGGATATGGTGTTTATGCGATGTGAAATCCGAAAACATAAAAAAATACTTTATTCCGAGTGTGCTTGCTTTTCTCTTAAAAGTCATCACATAACGGAATTGTAATACACGGTTCGGCTGCATTAAATATTACACATCTGCCGTAGTTCTCTATTTATAGAGCCCTGATTAGAAGACCTTTGGACAAACTGCCGAAACTGAATATGTGACGTGGATCATAAATATATCAGCAATTAAACAACATCTTCCATTTCTTTTCACACAATACGTCTCCTTGCAGTATCAACACTAATTCGGCTGACTTTTATATTTGATCCAATTTGTTTCTTTTTGTTTTTGTTTTTGTTTTGTTTGTCTACCCTCCCTCCCAAATGTAAAGCGTCTTTGGGTTAAAGAAAAGCGCTATAGAAATATAATTTATTATTATTATTGTGGTTTTTAAAGATATTACTGATTTTCTTTGCATTAAAGAATGTAAATACTGATTTGAGAGAATAGTCAGGGGTTTTGGGTGATGGGAGCCACATCTATGGATTCAGAATTGAGCTTACCATTAAATGATGGATATACCTTTCTGTCTATGATGTTTTACAAATCAGATATTAATGTGTAGAACTACAATAGTGAAATAATATAGCAATATCCTGTAAAATTATGTGAAAACAGGAATAAAACTACACATCTTCAGATGTTATACATACATAAGTGTCCTACACTAATAATAACAAGTTATTATCGCATTGTATGCTGTGTGTTATTTGTAACATCTTCAGAAACTACCTTTCCAACTCCTCACCAGTTGACTGTTACAGGTCTATACAGGTTCATGGTACAATGCATAAGCTTCAAATCGAGAGACTGTAACTGTATTTTTCTTTACCATTCTGTTTTAATTTCACAATAAAGTTAATAGTAATATTATGTTTGATATTATTATGTTTTATTAACTAGACCACTGGGTCATGTTAAGACCATATTTTCTGTCGGTTTGGTGTTACAAATATCAAAACAATATTTGTGTGGATAAAACAATTAATCTGTCATAAACTAAACTGGAAATTATATTGGAAAGTATGATTTATTGTGTTAACACTGTAAACTTGACAGTTTTTTAACCCGAACTACCTAGTGGTTAAAGCACGTTATTGATTTATTTAGTTGAATATGTTATATTTGATGAAAACATTTAAATATTAAGAGTAGCCTACATACAAAATAGGGGGAAAGTAGAAGGTCAATGATAGAAAATTAGAATAGAAAATATCAAGAAGATACTGTAGTGATCTCTACAATAAAACAGCTAGTGCAGGACGTCCAAAGATATTAATAGGAGGATGTGCAAAACAGACAAACTAATAAGGCTTTATTTAAACATTAAATAATACTTTAAGTTGGGCTGGACCCATTTGAGTCCAGTTTTGGATAGTCTGCCGTGGATTCATTCCATTTTAAAGAGCTCGGAGTATAGGCGCACTGCCACTCCAACATCCAATCTCAGAGCTTGAGGACTAATCACAGGGTTTGTCAAGCAAAGCGGATGTTGTAGTCCCAAACGATAGCTGAGGACTATGGTCGTGGATTCACTATCCTCCCTAACTTCTTAAAGCTTAATGCTGAGCTTAAGCTTCTTTTAAATGTTGAGAAAACCAAGGTAAAAAGATAAAAAGACTCCAGAGACTGCTTTGGATATTGTTACTACGCAAGGACAAGTACTCGAAGTGGTTACCTGTTATAAATACCTTGGTATCTGGCTTGATGATTGTCTTACTTTTAAACTTCAGGTCATTAATCTGCTTAAAAAGCTGAGGGTTAGACTAGGTTTCTTTTTTAGAAACAAGTCCTGTTTCTCATTTGAAGCCAGGAAAAGGCTAGTCTCTGTGACCTTTTTACCTGTGCTGGACTATGGTGATTTGATATATATGAATGCACCTGCCCATTGCCTGGAAAAGTTAGATGCTGCCTATCACAGTGCTCTGAGATTTGTTACTAACTATAAAGCACTTACACATCACTGAACCCTGTCTGCCAAGGCAGGTTTGCCTTCACTTACTGTACGGAGGCTCAGTCATTGGTACATGTTCATCTACAAAGCCATGCTGGGTAAACTACCTTCTTATATCTGCTCTCTGATCTCTCGACGAATTGAAAGTACTTATTGCCTGAGATCTCATGATGTGGTTTTATTAAATGTGCCAAGTGCTAGGACTGTCTTAGGGAAGACAGCTTTTAGTTGTGCAGCTTCACTAACTTGGAACAGTCTGCAAAAATGTTTAAAACTGAGCACTTTGGTTCCCCTGCACAGTGGCGGAGCTGGGGGGTGGCTGGATCCTGGCCACCCTACTGGCCACCCCAAACACCCTCACCAAGGGGGCCCAAACAATTTTAGAACATTAAGAAAAAAATGTTAAGTAACCTTTCATCATTCATCAAGAATTAACATTAATAGGACGTTATATCAATAATGTAATCACTAAACTTACAATTCATTTAACTTATTTTCTTCCAATGGTTAATTATCCAAAGCCTCTGTACACCCCCTTCTATTTACATGTAATGGTTTGGTCCTGCCTCCAAACGCGGTGCAGCACCGCTGGCACTTTCTAGCAGAGAGTGAGAGCATGTTAGGAGCAGGGATGCTAGTACTTATTTGTGTGCCATGTCTCAACGACTAACAAAGTCAGGCTTTCAAAAGAGAAAAGAAAGGAGAGAAAGACAAGAGAGAGGGACTAAAGGGCGACAATATGTCACCCAGTTTTTCAAAGAAAAGGTGGGTGTGGTCTATGAGTGGTGGAAATGTGTCAGTTAGCTAAGCGTAGTCCATTGTAAATAATAATTGTTATGTTTTTTTTTACTAAGCTGACATTAAGTACTGTTAATATCTATACAGAAAATGCAGAGGTTTTTAATTTCACTGCTCTTTTAGCTGAAATTTAACAAATGCAGGTAGATTTTTAGCAGCTATTCATACTAAATCAGTTGTCCCTCCCCCTGGTGCCAGGACCAACAGATCCATCTCTGCTCAGCAGCCCTGTCCCCCCATAACGGCCCCTACACACGGCCGCTGGCGTTATCGCTTGCCGGCGGGCATGTCTGAAGCTCGACCAACAACCAATCACATGAATCTCCCGCCCCTGACACACAAGCATGCGGTTTGATTGGCTAGAGCTTGTACTGGCTTATGATTCGATTGGCTGGCGCCTCCATCGAGGCGTCAAAAGTAGAACATTGCTCTACTTTTGCAGCGAGCATCGCGGGAGAAACTACGCGTCGCTCCCAGAATGCAGTTCGGCGACTCGTGACGTCACCCCATTCAAAGTGAATGGGCAGAAGCGCTGAAGCGTCAACGCCAACGTCCGTGTGTAGGGGCCGTAAGTGTTATATTTTCACAGCTCTGTCAGTAAATATTGTGCGGTTAGTATTGGACTACAAGATAGATGCGCGCCTGTACAGGTAGTAGGAGCCTTGTTGTTGGGATCAGGGGGTCACAGCAGGTTCAAACCCCACTGCAGTCAGCATGCCATTGTGTCCCTGGGCAAGACACTTCACCCCAAAATTGCTCCTGTGGGATTGTCCACAGTATTGAGTATGTTAGTCGCTTTGGATAAAAGCGTCTAACAAGTAACATGTAATGTAAAAAATGAGTCGGTTGGGTTCTGGAGGTGTGGTTACAGCAATTGTGCTTGGTTGGCGTGGCCTGGGCCTGGTGGTGGGGCCCAATGTGATATATTTTCATGGGGCCCAAAATCCCTGGCGTGTATGGCCAGAGGGCAGGACCTATAATATAAACACATTTACTACCCAATAGCATTGTGAGGCTGAACAAAAGGACATTTTGACTATGTAAATGTAGTCTTTTAAAAAACAAAACATTTACTGACTATTTTGGCAGCTTAAAGTAATGTTGTAAAATTACAACCGGGGGCCTTACAGGGTTATGGGCTATTGTTTATTGTTATTTACTTTAAGATGTTTATTCTTAACCTATCATTGAATTTAAAAACTCTTATTTAAATGATGTGTGTATGTCTCTGTATTCCTGATGATACACTGAGAGAATGAGCTCATAGTGCTGCTGATCATCATAAGCTAAACAGTCTGTATATTGCATTACATTTGTATAATGTAAGCTTTGTTGATAATTGTTAGATATACTGAATATTATTTGATCTATTCCACCACGTAATCCCAAATAATGTAGAGGTGTCTTGTAGGTGCCTTAAATAACCCCTTATTTTCTAGTGAGATGTATTTTTATGTTCATATAATAGTGATTTCAATGCCACCCCAAAATGATCACTGGTTCCATCCTGGCCACCCCACTGAAAATGTCCTGGCTCCGCCACTGCCCCTGCATCATTTTAAAACTCGGCTGGGTGACATGCTGTTTGATACTCATGGTACCTGTCACTGTAAATAGAGTTTGTAAACTGTGCCTTGTACTTTATGTTGAATGTCGTCCTTATTGTTGTTTTTATGTTACATGTGTAACCAATGGGCTGCAGGTCACCCTTGAAAAAGAGATATTTTGATCTCAAGGGGCTTTCACCTGGTTAAATAAAGGCTACAAACAAACAAACATGGGTAGTGTAGTGTCTTCGGGCCATCCTAAACTATTTGTTTCTCCAAATCGAAGGTTAAAAACACAAAAGCATTGTACACAATTTAAACTGGGATAAACTGATGTTTTTTAGTGGATGAGTAATGCAGATATCACTGTATAATCATTTGACAGTGAGGGGAATACTTCCGGTTTTATTATGAAAACTTCGAGACCGGAAATACTGTTTTCACCCTGTGAGGGTTGACACCAACTTTACATGGACGCTGCGGAAAGACGTAGTATTTACACGTTTTCCTGGTGAGACCTCAAATCATCTTAGTAATATCTATCAAACTATGGATCCTACACACCCACTGGACGTGGATTCTAAAAGTACAATATACACTTCTCGCTAGAAATCAAATGGAAACCCTCCAGAGAGGGTTATTAGTGAATATACGACCCTCCGGGGCGTTTGCAATCAACGGGAGCATATGCCGCAAATTGTTGTTTCTTACACGACCACTAGAGGTGCTAAACTTTAAAACGTGACGATAGGTCGTAATAAGCTGCTGAATAATCGACCTATAGGCAAGTTGCACGGGATGACGTATTTCCATTTCCGGTTCATTGAGTGTGCGCTTGTAAACTTCCGGTCTACGGTAGAGCAGGGGGGTATACTACGAATCTAGTTCAACCTATCCTGGATATGTTTTGAGTTATCCGGTTGACTTCATCCAAAACAAAGCCGCTCTCGCTAAACTGTCCTACAACGCTGGCTATCAACTCGTTCGCTCAAGCCAGCCGTGTCCTATCTAGTTAGGTGCGCGTTCACATAAAAGGGGTGGTATCTGGAGCATTCGACCAATCACAAACATGGAGAAGCGTACTGACAGCGCAGCGTCATACTTCCTGAATGAAAAGTCAACTATAATATTAGTCAAATATGAAGAAGTTAAACTTTAAACATCCATGACTTAAACACTTTATCCAGGATAAAAGCCACATAGCTACACCTGCAAGGTGAATACAGCTGGTAAAAGAAAAAGTATTTGAATGCGTACATTAACAGGTTTATGATATCACTGCCCCGTCTAAGACACGATCTGACTTTAATTACATTTGACTCGAGTGTTTCGTCAACTTAATGTGTTGCTTAAAATAATACTTCTGCATACAGTATGTGACACTGTGAGTGTTGCACGGCCAGATACGGCTCAAGAAGCTGACTCAGATAAGGAGATATATGATACATTATGATGTGATATGAACGGATATGAATGATAATGGGACACATCGACGTCTGCACTCACAGTGCCGCCGGACTGTAGGCTACGTAATGTTACTTTGATCCGGTTACTTATGTTGTGGCAGATATTTTAGTAAGCTTTCTTAACGCTAATGTTATAATAGTCAGATTGCTCTGAAGATGGGAGGTGATATTCTATTCATTTTCACGTTCACACAGTCGGTGATTTGAACTGCAACGGCAGTTTAAACTGTATTTCCTTTATCCTGTAATATGACTTGATCGCTTTAAACTCTGCACACTGTTGTTATCAGCTGTTCCACCATGGTTTCTACCTCAACCTGTAATAGATGTATCCTTATTGAAACGGTTACATTCAATGAAAAATAAAATCAATGTGCAGGCTTACGTGAACACTGTTCTACATGAACAATACGGGCAGTTTATACATTAAATAAATCAACAGTAGGTGGCGATATATGCTCCAAGTGGAAGCGATTCGCCATTAAAGCAAAGAAGAAGAAGAACTCCGCACAGTTGATCTCTTATCCTGGAACATATCCTGCTTCGGAGCACAGACTAGGTTCCAGGATAAGTCACCATGGAGATCTAGCCTGCTAAAAAGTTAACCAGCTTCGTAGTACCGGAAATCCCAGAAGTTATCTTGCTAAACGAAAATCCTGCTTCGTAGTATACCCCCCTGGTAGATAGCGATATAGATAGCGAGATAGATAGAGAGAGAGATAGAGAGATAGATAGAGAGATAGATAGATAGAGAGATAGACTGTTTTACACTCAATGTCAAGACCTACCGAAGGTTAACATCAGTGATGTACATCGGCTGGTACAAGCGGCAAGCTCAGCCCAGAGGAGCAAAAGAGAAAAGGGGTTCAAGATGTATATATCCAGTTACATCGACAATTATGAAGGTAAGTGACAAACAAAGCTGTAGTTACTGGCTAACTTTGACAACTTGACAGTCTTGATACAGTGTAAAGCGTTTGATGTGGCTAGAGTAGGTACTGTAACCTGTGATTTAGGATTCAAAAAAGGCCAGCTAGCTGACGTGTTGCAACAGATTACATAGTGACAATACATTTGCTCACATCAACTGGTAGCTAGCTATGTGTGTGTAGCATGAAGGGGCTACAGATTTATTTTCATTTTGTAACCCTCTCGTGTAAAATGATAAATACATTAGCTAAACCCAAACTTAGCTTTCATCAAAGATTCTTAATGAGAGGTTGAAAACCGTCTCTGCTTTCATGGAAACCCCAGGAACTGCTGTTCTTTACTGAATGGTAAGTATAATCCATGTAGGGTCCAGTTATTTGTATTGGCCAGTGTTAGGTAAGTGCTGGTTTTGTACCCTACGTCTATGTTAAACTGTTCAACGTTCTACTGACACTATTTTATGTAGTTATTATATAATAATAAGATAATAAATTGAGACAGCTGAGAGAGCGTATCTGTTTGAATGTCCTTAAATTACAGTATTCACAATTTACTCTAAACTGTCATATCCCTTTCATCACTCACCTCAGCAATGGACCTCTCTCCACTGTCCCTGTATTCTGCCTCTGACTCACTCTCAAGCGCCTAGATGTCAAGAGAGGTGGTGAAGTGATCATTATTTATTGAGCAGTATACTCTTTCACATTGAATCATAACAAGTCATACTGAATGTAAATACAACTGACTCTAAAGTAAGTCCCAGCCTGTGACATTGGACATTTTGAAGACTCAAAGTCCCAAGCAGTAGGTAGAATATTAGCTAGTCTATGTAATGTGCACAGAAAATAAATAGTTAACTGAATACTGGGATGGAAATTGCCTATACTGTAAGCACTCAGTAAAACATAAACACACACTAAAAGCTTCTGAATGATAAGAAGTACAATTAAAACATAATGCACATTACCATTTTGAGAGAGAGTACCTAAGTTAAAGAACTCAGAAAATAATCTCTTATCGAACTGAGGCTCCAGTAAAACACACTGACTGCGTCTCTAGGTGGATCAACAGATCTGAACATGTGCGCACTCTGTGAGAATATGCCTTGGTACAAAGTAGCAGTGAAAACATGGCACGGAGTTTCATTGATTTGGGCATTCTCTCAATAAGCAAGTGGAATGGATTTGATAGTGAAGCACTGACACAGCGCGGCGAGTGGATAGACCGATGCACGGACTTTCCACATGGTAAAAGTGGGGGGGTCTAAACTAATCATTTGGAAAAGTGGGGGGGACTTGTCCCACCCTCATATAATGGCTGCGACGCCCATGCTTTGAACACCGACGACTCTGGTTCAATGTCCCCAACCTCCACAGGAATGCCCGAAAAGCTCCGCCGGAGGTGTGAGTTGAAGGCCTCCTGAACTTGGGCCTCCTCCAGACGTTCCCAGTTCACCCGAACTACACGTTTGGGCTTACCAGGTCTATCCAGAGGCTTCCCCCGCCACTCGACCCAACTCACCACCAGATGGTGATCAGTTGACAACTCCGCCCCTCTCTTTACCCGAGTGTCCAAAACATACGGCCTCAGGTCCGATGATACGATAATGAAATCGATCATGGACCTTCTGCCTAGGGTGCTCTGGTACCACGTACACTTATGAGCATCCTTATGTTCGAACATGGTGTTTGTTATGGCCAATCCATGACTAGCACAGAAGTCCAGTAACAAACCACCACTCCGGTTCAGATCAGGGGGGCCGTTCCTCCCAATCACGCCCCTCCAAGTGTCTCCATCGTTGCCCACATGTGCGTTGAAATCTCCCAGCAAGATTAAAGAGTCCCCTTCAGGAGCCCCATACAGGACTCTTTCCAGGGTCTCCAAGAAGGCCGTGTACTCTGAACTGTTGTTTGGTGCATAAGCACACACAACAGTCAGAGTTTTCCCCCCCATAACCCGCAGGCATAGGGAGGCGACCCTCTCGTCCACTGGGGTAGACTCCAACAAAGAAGCACCCAACCAGGGACTTGTGAGTATCCCCACACCCGCCCGGCGCCTCACACCTTGAGCAACTCCGGAGAAGAATAGAGTCCAACCCCTATCCAGAAGTAAGGTTCCAGAGCCGACGCTGTGCGTAGAGGTGAGCCCAACCAGATCCAACTGGTACCGCTCCACCTCCCGCACAAGCTCCGGCTCCTTCCCCCCCAGAGAGGTGACGTTCCACGTCCCCAAAGCCAGCTTCTGTGGCCCGGGTCTGGTCCGTCGAGACCCTCTGCTTTCACTGCCACCCTTTTGGCAGTGCACCCGACCCCATCGCTGTTTCCCGTAGGTGGTGGGCCCGCGGGACGGAGAAGCGGAGGTGTTGTCCACGTTGCCTTTTCGGGCTGTGCCCGGCCGGGCTCCGTGGCAAGCCCGGCCACCAGACGCTCGCCGACGAGTCCTCCTTCTGGGCCTGGCTCCAGAAGGGGACCCCGGGCTTCCTCCGGGCCGGGTATCCTCACTTCTTGGTTTTTCTATCATGAGGTCTTTTTGAACCAATCTTAGTCTGGCCCCTTGCCTGAGACCAATTTGCCATGGGAGACCCTACCAGGAACACAAGGTTCCAGACAACACAGCCCCCAGGTTCATCAGGGCACACAAACCTCTCTACCACGGTAAGGTGCTGGTTCTTCAGAGAGGATATTCTGTTATACATTGAATAATTATGTTGTGCGTTGTTCTCTTAATGCTGCACATTGTCATTTGACAGATGCTTCAAGTTAAACTGATTCATCAAGGTACTAATATGTTGTTTTATGTGTACTTGTATGTGTAGATTATGTACTTGAAGATAGCAGACAACAACCGGGCTGACACCCACTTGTGTTTCTTCAATGAAGCTGTGAACGAGCACGGGTTTCCTCTGAGGTATTCACATTATTTCATATGTAATCATTAGTGTAATTGCGGACCTTTCCATCAAATTTAGATGCTCCCCTCCAATGGCTGCATCAGTGACGACCACTTTACTTTTGATGGGACTCATTCATTGCAAATATTGTCGTGCTTTACTGTTAGTTCAAAGAGGCAATCTGAACATATAAGTAAAAACAATTGCCATTATAAACTGTACCTTTCCAGGCCACAAAAGTGCTGTCGGACACAGCCATATCAATTGTTAATGATGTGAGCCCCTCACATATGACAATATATAAGCTACTTGTCAGATTTTCCTATCCCTCAGCTGAGATTCATGTACTGTACAGAAATATGAAAATATAATCTATTCACAAGCTGATGTGAACCATCCCTCATTCAGGTGTGGAAGATAACTTGAGGTTTAATAAAGTGAAAGAGAACTCTTAAGGGTTACAGTTAGACCTGTCCAGATATCTCAAATATTTATGTCCAGAGAGAGTCATTTGTGATCACATTATGGATGTAGATCATTATGGAATTGTACCCCTCGTTTTTTGGACCTTTAAATACGTAGATTTTAACTATGCATAATTATTTGATTTATTTTCCAGAGTGAGAGGAGATCATGGTGGAGAAAATGTGGGAGTAGCACAATTAATGTTCTCAGTTAGTGGAACTGACAGTAACAGCTTCATTGCAGGGAAAAGCATACACAATCAACGGTGAGTTAAACCTAATTTTGTAAGCTTATGAGCATATTTCTTCTTCTTAATATTCCCTTTAACAAACCTTCATAAGCACATGTTGAGACCATTCCTTCACAAAGAAGAAAATTACAATTTTCACAGAAATGTACCAGCCAAGCAAACATTTGAAAACTTTGAAAACTCACTTAATGTTATGTTTTACTCTCCTGTCAAGTCAGTTGATTTTTTTTAAATAACTAAATGCAATTTTCAGTTAGAGACATTGCCATTGATTCAATGACTAGGAAACTTTAAATTGTTCATAGTGAAGTTTGGATTTCTTTTAAGTTTAAAAAAAAATTGTGTTTTCTTCTAACACAGAATTGAACGCCTCTGGCGTGATGTGTTCATGAGTGTTACAGGTGTCTTTTAAAACACCCTGCACTCTCTTGAGGAACAACACCTGCTTGACATCAGTAACGTCCTGCACATCTTCTGCTGCCACTACGTTTTCTTGCCACGCATCCAAGCCAACCTGGATGTGTTCAGCAAGGCCTGGGCCAACCATCCCATCAGGACAGAGCAAAAGCTGACACCCAATCAGTTGTGGCAGGTGGGCCAGCACCTGAATCCTGTTGCAGATCCTGAGCCTGAGGTCAATTATGAATTTTCAAAGCCATCACTATCTTTTGTTTATTATCAATCAATAAAAACCCAAACAGTATAATAAATTATCTGATTCATAATCTAACTCCCCTTCTTGGATTAAAAAAGCCTCTGCTGGGTGCAAGCAAGAACACTTTTCTATAATATTACACTATTACCTTAACATTATTCCACAATCACTCAATTTTTTATTATTATAGAACAATTGCATACCCTCTTTATTTCACCTGATCACATATTTTGTAATAAGAAGCAGTAATGGCACAGTGCTTGCTTTAATATTTGTACACTCACTTTGTCTTTTTTAGGGTTTACTCATACCAGAGATTCAATGGGAAGAGAGTGGATACACAAATGAGCATCATACCGGGGTCAATGTCCCTACGCTGAACTTCCCTCTCTCAGACCTTGAAATGATGCAACTGCAAGACAACATTGATCCATTGGAAGGATCTGAATGTTTCGGAGTGGACATATATCTCAATACTGTCCAATACATTGAGAACTTAATTGAGCACCGATAGTTGTTACACATTTAACAACTATAGTATGATTTGTGTCATGATTTCAGTTATTTGGCAATGATGGAAAGTTAATCATTTTATATTTACATAGCTTATGCTTGATTAAGTTAATCTCAATTGCATGATTAGACATTTTTCTTTTGACTTGTGTTTTTAGAGATGCATTTTCAGTCAGGATCAAAAACCGTTTCAGAGCAACAGAATTACATTCATTTTACACTCTGTACAAAATAAAAACGTTGTAAAAGAACTATTCGGAGTATACTGTTCAAGGGATTGGGCATTGTTAAAGTGTAACATGGACAAACAGTCTTTTTCCAAATGTCCTTTATTTATAAAACACGGTAGGTGTACCAACTGTAACCCTGTATCTCACACAGTGTATTGAATATAGAGGCAAACCCTTCTCCAGAAAAATACAAAACAGAGTCAGTGTCTAGCTACACAAGCCCAAAGCCTGAACTGATGGAACTGAGGGCCATCATCAAGTCCTGGTGGAACTTCTCATAGGTTTGGTAGTGGCTTGGGAGCTTCATTATTCTGGAAGCAGGTGAGAGCCACTGGGTATTTTGAAGTGACAACCTCAACTTCAAGGTTTGTTGTGAGCAGCTCCCACCCGACCCAGAACTTCAAGAGGTCACGCAGCACCTTCGGAGATGCTATGGGAGAGAATTTGTTATGTATGCGATACCTCAAATTGCATTATATCAAAACTTTAAATTTGAGCAGTAAAACTTGCAGGAATAACGGTTAACCCATGCATAGATTTGTATTTGTACACCGATGTGTGTGTATATTATTTTTCATCAGAACTGCCATCTCTTCAGCTGCACTACAGCTTTAGCAGTCATTACACTTAAGTAACTAGTTTAAAATAGAGATGTAATAAAAAAGTGTTACCTTCCTCTATGAATTGCCTCAAAAATCCAGTGACGAGACTGACTTTCTCCAATGGAACGGTGTCGTCGTCCTCATCGCTGTCACTTTTGGGCTGTGGCCAGTGGATGTTCTGGATCACAGTCTATAGGGGATCAAATACAAACGTGTTCTTTGCTAAGATTGAAACTCATGTTATATGCTACAGAATTATCTTAACATTGTAAAGCATTGGTTTAAGAGCCCCTAACAACAAATGAAATTGCATGATAGTGTTTGCAAACAAATCCCTTGAATAACATAAATCCAATAAAGAAAATGGTACTTACCTGTGAGTTCAGCTCGTCATCTTTCTCTCTTGGAAATAATATGGGGTGGACATCTGGCCTATTTGAAACAAGCGGCCAGATTCCCGTTTCTTTAAGGCCTTTGCGAATCTGCTTGATAGGCTGCCTAACACGGTGAAGTACCTGCAAGTAAAAGGAACAATCAAACTGAGGCACTAATGGAAAAAACACCACAGTAGCAGATACAGGAGGACTTGTATTGTTTAAATAAAAATGGTACAATATAAATTGATTACTGCATGGGAAAGAAGTTCCTGGAACAACCAGTCATGATTGGTGGAGGTTGGATCGGGGGGGTCCCAGGACAGGCAAAGATCAGTCACACTGGTGGTTTCTTGAGCAGTAAGTTGTGTATTCTTGAGCTAAAACAGGAAAAAAGAGGACATCATTTAAATGCATGCACAATTGTGTATGGCAGTCTGCAAAAGTGGACAAAAAGCCTAAATCTGGAAAAATCTAAATGGGACACAAAAAAGCATTGGAAATCATTTCTAGCTAAAAAGCCCAGCCTTGACACATGAATGGAATCTTTTTCATAATGCACAAGATGACAAGTGTATGTAGCATTGTGGTGCAGTGGTGTATGACATGTCACTTTTTAACTAGGACACTCACAAAACCAATTGTTTCACGTTGGTCAAGATCAGGACAGTCCAGCAGGGTAAGCGCTGATGCTGCAGTATCCGTGCTCCCACCAGTCAACAGAGTCACTACAGGCACACTTAGTCCTGAGAAACCAAAACCACCATGCAGGAAGGAATGGCCTATCATCCGACCTGCCATCTCAAACAGGTTGCTTTCCCGAAGCACAGCAACTGCGTAGGGAACCCGATGTTCCATTTCCCCTTCAAAAAGGTTTGTAAGAGCTGCACAGCCTTAAGAAAAAAGGAGAAATAGTTTAGACACCATGTATTGCTATAACGTAATTTTTAGGTCAAGCTATATTGAGTGTTGGTTCAACTGTGAATATGCATGTTGTAATCTTTGTTGGTTTATTAAGATTTAGCTGCAAGTGGTTATTTCAATTGAAAGACAAATGGGGACATCCCACCTAAATTTATACTGAAGCCGGTCTTCAGTTTCTGCATGGCCATTGACAAAACGTGTCGGTTGACACCTTGGCCGACTGCTGCATCCCCTTGAAAAGACGACCTCATTTAGAAAAGTACAACCAACAAGATGATATTCAACATACACTTACCAAGAGACAACATTAATCATCCTTCAAGCTTTCAATACAATAAATGTAACTTCTTTCTTCCCTGGTCTAAGGGACATGAACTTAATCCTCAACATGCAAGTAAAAACAAACAAAAAGGCAAAATCCGACCCAGATGACTACCTATAATGAAACATGAGAAGTTACACTATTTATTAATACCTCTCAGCCTGCACTTCAACGGAGCTGCCCAGTTAACATTGTTCATTTTAAAGAATGAAATCAATGAACTGTCCGTTTCTTCTTCTGTGTCAAACATGTCGATTGATAGAAAGAGGCGTGGACATTCATAGTTACGTTCCAGCAGTTCCTCTATGAACAACTGACATGCCTTCTGGGGGTCCACTTCATTGGCCCATGCTGAAAACGTAATTTGAAGGAAAAAAAAGTGGTTGGTACAATAAACTTCATAATATGTCAGCTTCAATTCTAAAATAGTACTTCATTTATTGTCTCATTTAGTAAGCCCTGTATTTTAAAGCAATATATTAAAAGGTAGTAACTTGAAATCAATTATCCTTTCCATATTACTGGATCAAACATGTAACAACATTCATTTTGGTGATCATTGCTATTTAAGTGTTTGTAAGTAGTCACTGTTTCAAACTACACCACAGCAGTAATTGTTCTGAATAAATAACCTGCTGAAACGGTTGCTGGCAATTGTTGAACTGAAGGTCCTGGCAATCGTTGAACTGAAGGTCCTGGCATTTCCTCTGTCCTTGTCATACTGGCTGCTTCGCTATGATGAGCAGGGTCCATTCTTGGAAAAGACAAAACAAAAAACATACTCACAGGAATGGAAAATAGAGACAAGTGAGTGCCCATTCTTTTTTTACATATTTCTTCTTGCATATAGGCTCCATCAAACAAAGTAATTTAAATCAGATCCCTAATAAGTATTTTGGATCTGTTATGATTTCGACATCTACATTTCTTAAAAATGCATCACATGCTCTGATGCAGCTGCTATAGCTGTAACATTACAGCATTTTAAAACATAAAAGGAACAAGCACATTCACCAAACGATATCGTTATTAGGTTTGACACTTTGTATATGTTGTTCACCTCTTTCAAAACATGTCTATCTTCCATCTTTTGGAACATATCACATTATTATAAGAAAGGTTTTATGTTTAATAATTCTCTCAGATAAGTGATACAGGAAACATAATTCTATGATAAAAAATGAGTACATAGACAGTGTGCAAAAAGTCAGTTTGGTGAAATGTGTTATACCCAACCTATATACACACCTGCAATCATACTGTCATTATTTACTGAAAACAATAAGGCTTTTATACTAAATTGCAAAGTAACTTTAACAGGAGAAGACAGCATCAACTACCTCTGACGATTCTCCCATCCCTGTGTTAGGTGGATTTGGCTGCTCAATCACTTCATCAAGAGAAGTCCCAGATTCACTCTCCTAAAAAACAAAAAAGGTACAGAGAATTGGTTCTATAGACTTTGAAACAGTCATTTGAGCAAACTAAAATATTACATATTTATTTGAGAAATGTTTTAATAACAGCTTACAGCCAATATGTCATTACATTCCTCCACATGCAAAGGCAACAGCTGCAAAGGCATTTGACTGCCACATGTTATGCAGGTTTACTGTGGCATCTTTGCAAACTCTGCTGAGTCATAGAGTAGTGGTTCGGTAGAAAGTTGCTCCTGTAGTGGAATAAGAAACACAATGTTTTTTCCGTTGTTGGACGCTGTTTTGAGGAGCCTTGTGGAGTACCCCTCGGAGTCAGTAGGAATTATGGACAGCTTTCGACGTCCACTACCACCTATTTTAAAATCAAAAATAGGAACAACACAAGTGTGCTTTAAAACCACCTGACAGTACATACATTAATATTAAGGATATACGTTACACTTTGTCAGGCAAACTTTAGTACTGTTTTATATAACTTGAAGAAGTGATATGAATGGTAATTCAAAGTAGGGCATCAGAAAACACATATGTGGGGCTTCTGAGTGTGAAAAACACAACACAGCATTTTCACCAATAGAGATGAGAACAATATTACCTGCTGACTTGAAAAACATCCAGCCTCCTTTTAATGTTTTCAGTTTTGGAAATTCTTCCTCAACCGAAGCCATAGTCTTTAAAACAAAGTGAAATAACATACAATATTCAGCAAGTGATACACATTTTAAATCTTTGAGAAATCTTCAATATTGTTTATATGATTACCTCACTGTGCAATAAGTTCTCCGGTAGATTTAGCATCCTCTTTCCAAGGCCAGCATGGGCAAGTGG
>CALSBZ010043590.1:11353-28262 GCA_943591055.1 Gobionotothen gibberifrons | reverse complement strand
TATTGTGTTTGTGCAGGTTGCACAAATACCAGCCTGTCAGGACATCGAGTCCACTATTTCCCTAACAGGAAAAGAAAGCTAGCTAGCTTTCGGTCCTGGGTTCGTTTTGTGCAGATATCGGCTGATACTTGCGCATTAGTTTCTGTTATGGATCAGTATCAACAGTCCTGCCAGTAACGTTACTATATTATCAATGCTACTTTAGTTATAGCCTGATATATGATAGCTAACTTTACAATGTTGTGATGTGACGTTAGCTAACATTCTGTAGCTAACGCCGATCACTCACCAAGATAGCTGCCCAGTTCTCAATCAATCAATCAATCAATCAATGTTTATTTATATAGCCCAATATCACAAATGTTACATTTGTCTCAGTGGTCTTCACAGTTTGTACAGAAATCAGTATGACAATACGACACCCTCTGTCCTTAGACCCTCACATCGTACAAGGAAAAACTTCCAGAGAAAACCCACAGTTTAAAGGGGAAAAATGGGAGAAACCTCAGGGAGAGCAACAGAGGAGGGATCCCTCTCCCAGGACGGACAGACGTGCAATAGATGTCGTGTGTAAATCGAAAAGATAATACATTTACAACTAGAGATGTCCCGATCCGATCACGTGATCGGCGCCGATTTAAAAAAAAATGTATTTAATGTTACAAAGCAAAAATGACCATGTTCAAGTCTTAAAGTCATCCTGAGGCCTTAGTTTTGGTTTCAAATTACACAACATCATGTATGTGTTGCTTCTTTGGGGCTTGTTTTCATAGACCTGGTTGCTTATTTCTCTCTAATCTGGCAACAGAGTGGGCGCAGTGTCTAATAGTAGCAGCAAGCTAACGAGTACTGATAAGCTTTATATTGTTTTGATCCAATGCTGCACAACAGAACTGATCCAATGCTGCTGTGAACAAAATAAGCTATATTCGTGTTGGATAGAATGGGGAGTTGGGTACTGTCATTTAAATAAAAATATAACCTTAAGGGACAACTTGAATGCTTTTTTCCTTTTTTTTCTCTTAATGCATTGCATAAAGATCGGATCGGGAAAAATCGGTATCGGCAAATAGTCAAAATCAAATGATCGGAATCGGATCGGGAGCAAAAAAAGGTGATCGGGACATCCCTATTTACAACATAGGTAGTCCAAATGTTTGGAAATGCATGTGTCTATAATAAGAAGATGAATCCATGAGGATGTCAGCAATCTTGTGGGAGCCATCAGGGAAGTAGTATGGTGAGAGTCAGGCAGGACCACAGAGACAGGTTCAGCCACGACTCAGGATCCCGGCGTATATATGGACACAAAAAGAGATTTGGGGGAAGCTGGGGAACATGAGAGTACACAGGTACAGACAGACAGAAAGTCGGAGTGCGGTGCCCCCCCCAACAGTCCAAGCCTATAGCAGCTAAACTAACGTGTTTACATACATGCACTCCCTTAGGATAGGTTGAGGGAAAGGATAGCAAGTAAGAAGTAGGAAACAGAAGTGGAGGCACACACAGGGAGAAAGGTCCCCACTGGAACCTGAATTTGTCAGAGGTAGGAGATAGGTCAGTGACTACGTCTCACACTCCCCGGCCGGTCTAGGCCTTCTCTGCAACCTGTTACCCTCTAATAAACCTTGAGAGGTCAGAGAGGGGAAAGGTTGAGGATAAGATCTAAGTTTTTTGGATTTAAGTGAAAGAGTAAGAACTAAAATGTATAGGTGAAGAGTCACAACGTATCTACGTCAATGCACTCTTATTAGATTATTTTATTTTATCACTTATAAGCTTTATCAAAAAGGAAGGTCTTAAGCTTACTCTTAAAAACGGATAGGCTGTCTGCCTCCCGAACACAAACTGGAAGCTGATTCCACAAATGTGGAGCTTGATAAGAAAAGGCTCTGGCTCCCATTGTACTTTTAGAGACTCTAGGAACAACCAACAACCGTGCATTCTTGGAACGCAATGCCCTAGTAGGACAGTAGGGTATAATGAGTTCTTTAAGGTAAGATGGCGCCTGCCCATTAAGGGCTTTGTAGGCGAGAAGAAGAATTTTAAATTCTATCCTCTGTTCTATAGGGAGCCAGTGTAAGGCAGCCAGAACAGGAGTAATGTGGTCCCTTCTCCTAACTCTAGTTAGTACACGTGCTGCAGCATTTTGAATCAGCTGAAGCGACTTAACTGACTTCTTGGTACACCCTGATAATAAGGAGTTACAATAATCCAGCCTAGAAGTAACAAATGCATGGACTAATTTCTCTGCATCGTTTTGAGGCAAAGATATGCCTAATTTTGGCAATGTTGCGTAGATGGAAGTAGGCGGTCCTTGAGATTGATTTTATGTGGTCATTAAAGGATAAATCCTCATCAAATATAACACCAAGATTCCTTACAGTCTCACTGGAGGCCAAATGAATGCCATCCATAGTTAGTATATCTTTAGATAGTTTGTCTCGTAGATTCTTTGGGCCGAGTACAATAACTTCAGTTTTATCCGTGTTTAACATCAAAAAGTTTAAGGTCATCCACGTTTTTAAGTCCTTAAGGCAGTCTTGAATTTTATTTAGATGATTAGTTTCATCAGGTTTGATGGATAAATATAGTTGAGTATCATCCGCGTAACAGTGGAAATTTACAGAATGATTCCTTATAATATTGCCTAAGGGAAGCATATATAGTGTGAACAAAATAGGTCCAAGCACTGAGCCCTGTGGCACTCCATGGCTAACTTTGGTTTGCATGGAAGATTCATCGTTGACACACACAAACTGAGAGCGTTCAGATAAATAGGACCTAAACCAGTCTAACGCAGTTCCCTTTATGCCAACTAAGTGCTCTAGTCTTTGCAATAGGATATCATGGTCAATAGTATCAAATGCAGCACTGAGATCGAGTAAAACAAGAATAGAGACAAGTCCCTTGTCAGAGGCTATTAGAAGGTCATTTGTGACTTTAACCAGGGCTGTCTCTGTGCTATGATGTGTTCTAAAGCCAGACTGAAAATCTTCAAATAAATCATTGTTTTTTAAGTAATCGCATAACTGTTTTGCGGCCGCTTTCTCAAGAATTTTTGAGAGGAATGGGAGATTAGAAATAGGTCTATAGTTTGCTAAAACCTCTGGATCGAGGTTGTGCTTTTTAAGAAGAGGTTTTATCACTGCTACTTTAAATGATTGTGGAACATAACCTGATAATAAAGACATATTCATAATATTTAATAAAGAAGTGCTAATTAATGGAAAAACTTCCTTTAACAGCTTAGTTGGAATCGGGTCTAAGATACACGTTGATGGTTTAGAAGAGAGAATCATTGAATTTAATTGTTCAAGGTTTATGGCTGAAAAGCATTCCAGCCCACCATCCAGTGTAACATCAGAACCCACATCTCCGGGAGCTGTTGATAACGCTATACTGGTCAAAGGCAAAAGTTCATGGATTTTGTTTCTAAGAGTAACAATTTTATCGTTAAAAAAGCACATAAAATCATTGCTACTGAGTGCTATGGGAAAAGAAGGCTCAATCGAGCTGTGGCTCTCTGTCAGCCTGGCTACAGTGGTGAAAAGAAATCTTGCATTATTCTTATTCTCATCTATTAATGAAGAGTAATACGCTGCTCTCGCTTTACGCAGTGCTTTCTTATATTCATTTAGAGCAATATGCCAAGTTAAACGAGATTCTTCAAGTTTAGTGGAACGCCATATCCTTTCAAGTTGTCTCGACTTTTGCTTTATTTTGCGGATTTCGGCATTATGCCATGGAGCTAGTCTATGTTGTTTTATTTTCTTCTTTTTCATAGGAGCAACAGAGTCCAATTTTATTCGCAGTGCATCTGTAGCACTATCAACAACATGATCAATTTGGGGTGGTGTATATTTTGTATACGTTTCCCCCCTTACATGCAGACATGCTATCGAGTTAAGTATTGGTGGAATCTCTTCCTTAAATTTGGCTATAGCACTAACAGATAGATTTCTGCCGCAAGAGCTTTTGACTAATGCTTTGTAGTCTAGTAACAGTACTTCAAAAGTTACTAAGAAATGGTCGGATAAAGCAGGATTATGCGGTTCGACTAATAGTTGCTCAATTTCAATACCATAAGTCAGAACAAGGTCGAGAGTGTGATTATAACAGTGGGTTGGTTTATTTACACTCTGACGGAAACCAATAGAATCTAATATAGAGTTAAATGCAACAGTAAGGCTATTTTTATCATCGTCAACATGAATATTAAAGTCACCTACGATAATTACTTTATCTGTTTTAAGTGCCAGAGTTGATAAAAACTCAGAGAATTCTGATAAGAATTCTGAATAAGGACCTGGTGGACGGTACACTGTAACAAATAAGATTGGCTGCAGAGTTTCCCAGGTCGGATGCGTAAGACTAAAAACAAGACTTTCAAAGGAGGTATAATTTAATTTTGGTTTAGTATTGATAAGTACATTTGAGTCAAAGATGGCTGCAACTCCACCTCCTCGGCCTGTGTCTCGAGCAATATGAGTATTAACATGGCTGGGTGGAGTGGCCTCATTTATGCTGACATATTCTTCATGTCTCAACCAGGTTTCAGTGAGACAGCATATATCAATATTATAATCAGATATTAAATCATTTATCAATATTGCTTTAGATGCTAGAGATCTTATGTTTAAGAGTCCACATTTAATCTTCCTGTTTTGTTGCACTGTAGTAGTTGTTACATTTACTTTTATTAAGTTATTATGTGTGACACCTCTATTAGGTTTTACTTTAAATTGTCCTTGGGCAGACGCACACACCGTTAATATTGGGTATTTTATTGGAGAGAGTGCAGAGAAGCATATACAACTGCGACTCCGCCTCCTAATCTCAACTCCAGTATGTCAAAGATCCACAGGCGCATGTATGCAGCGAACATTTCAAGTTTCCGGACGACTACTCTGAGAGTATGATGAAACATAAAATGGGATGTATTAATCAACCATTACTTAATGGGGATGCAGTGGCATTATTTTAAGGTGTCCGAAAAAGACAGTAAAATAGCGGAATGCAACGTGTGTGTGAAGCAGAAATCCTGCAGCTCCGCCCGCCGGACCGGTGAGCGGAGCGAAACACACAAGAGTTAGACCTACACTTCGCTATTTTATCTACCTCTGGAACAAGCTAAACTAGTTATAAATATATTTATTATTCACTGTCGGGTCACTCATTACTGGATCAGTGAGCTGCGTGAGATACTGACAGGCTGTCAGGAGAGGGAGAGAGAGGGGGATTCCCTGTGTAAACATATGCAATCCAAGTCGTCTGTGAACAGTTTATTTTCAAGCTCTTCAAGCTCATGACAACATATGTTCATAAGAGGATTGTCCATGGCGACACACCGATCGCAAGTACACCATTCATGTACAGGTCTCCCTACCCGAAATCAATTGCACGAGTAAAGGGATCGTCTCCAGCAAGATCACCGTGCTGTTCATCCTCATCGTCACTGTCCCTGGATTCCTGACGGTTCTGACCACTTGGCTCGAACCTGTATGGCTGAATTCCCCCATCCAATCTCTCCACATTGCTCAAAACTTCTTCCTCGGCTGACTCCGCCATGTTTGCGTCGAATGAGCTGTTCGTGTGTTTACAAAGTGAACGCATAGATGCAAGATGTATTTGTTATTTTTGCAGAGAGTTCTGCAATAAAGTCCTCCGCAGTCAGGTATTCTGTGCTGGGAAAGTCAAAGTGATGTATTATAATATTAAATGATGAAGCTAGTAATAAGATTTACAGTATAGAATAGAAAAATTAAGTGGTAATAGTAACAATTCAACCCAGTCTCATGGCATTTCGTGTTATAGTCACGACATTTAATCTATTGATTCGTGTTCACCAACACGATTATCCCCTTTTTTTCGTGTCACACAGAACGATTTTAAAAGTAATGTATTTCTACTGGTAATGTGTTTCGTGCCTGCAACACGTCTTTTTCTCAGGACGGGTCGTGGAAGACCGGAAGCTGTGTGGTTCATAAAAACATGTTCTTACTCAATATCAAGCCACAATTATTGCTTTTATTTTAAATCATATAACTTCGGACTTTTGTTGCCGTCTGTGAGGAAAATAAATGGGGCTCAGAGCCTCAGGATACTGAAATCTGTATTTTTAAAATCTTTTTTTCCTTCTAATTTGTTATTGTTTTCAAAATAACACACTGTTATTTACTCACCAATAACACACAATTATCCTTGTTTTTATTTATTTGTTTAATTCCATAATCTCTGGCTTCTTTGGCGTCCGTCAGGAACTGAATTTCAAAATAACCGGAAACAGACGTAGGCATTTCGAGCGATTACCCAAGATCCTCTGCTATGGTTTAAAGGTCACATGTCATGGCCATTTCCACTGATCATAATTCCATTGTTGAGGTATACTAAAATAGAAAAATACTGTGCAATTTTCCAAACTCACATTGGTTTCGCATACAGCATCTCTGTAAAGTGTGTGTATTCAGCAGTATTCACTTTCTCCACCAAACGGCTCGCTGCAGCTCCCCCCCCCTCCCTGTGAGCCCAGTGTGCTCCGATTGGTCAGCTCGGCCCCTCTGTTCTGATTAGTCAACCACCAGAGAGGCTCCGCCCATGTCTAACACAGTGCTTTTTCGGCTGTGAGCAGAGCGGAACATCAGGCGTCGGTACAGCCGTATATTTTACACGCTAACTAACCGAACTGTACCTACAACTGTTGTTATAGAAGAGTAAGTTATTTTTACCTGTAATAAACTACTACTATTTGATGAAAAATCATGGTTTGCTATATATGAATGATATAGGAGCAAATAATTCAGGGAAGAAAGGCTACTAAGTATTTCCATCAAACTTTATTTTTAGAAATGTACAAAATGAACATGTGTAAATATACATGAAACGAAATCAAATGCAAATCACAAAATATTAGAGAAACTTAGTTGTTTTAGATTTGTTAGTAGTAGTTGTGGTAGGACTGTGTATCTATCTCTATCTAATCAACACATTTAGCTTGCCAGCTAATATGCTAACCTACGTTTGCTAGTTGTTCAGTGTAATATGTACTATGAACAACAGCTAGTCTAGGCTAGCAAGAACATGTTTACAATTGCAATCTTATACGGGTAGTCTGCTACGTTCGGTCATTCATTGTAGCTGGCATAAAAACAATGTTTTCCCTAGCATGTCTAGCTCTAGGTAGCCTTCTTGTTTAGCTATGTAGCATACACGCTATGAACGGTAGCTCGGTAGCATACACGCCAGGAACGCAAACTATAATGTGCTATGAGTATGTTGTGTGTGAATGCAGACATTCTCCTGCTATGAGATACATGTAAGGCATCTGCTGACATTGGAGTTGATATGTAAACGCTGTGGAGGAAACTTCTGTGTAGCAATGCAGTGGGAGTCACCGACTCATGAAGGAGACACGAGGAGAGCTGGAGCTTTGATGGCAAACACTGACGGTTTATTTGGAGTTTCGGCCGGAGAGTTGACAAGACAGGTGGTGTGTAACGGGTTGACACAGCGGTTGCCAAACCAATTCTGAAGAACTCTTTCTGCAGCTCGATGTTTTATCTAGTTCGGAGTGTAATAGTCAACATTCTTTATCAGCGAGACTAAGCAATATGGACCCTGAATCTAACTAGAGCTTTCCTCCATAGACTGGCAACAACAATGTGCCCAAGCTGCCCCTCCTTAAGAGAGATAGCAGCTATACCCAAGGCCGTAGACCAATGCCATGGGAAAGGAGACAGTGAGAGGAGAAAAGGACAAAACTGTGTCAAAGGATGAATACCTAAGCAAATTATTTCCCTAACAAACGCCAGCAACTTAGTTAGCCCTGTTAGCACTGTGTCAATGGCTTAGCAGCCAGAAAAACGTTTACCCATTTACACAGTCGTGGTAGATATACCTTGTTTGTTTTAAACATCAAATACACAAACAACAATGAATACTTACAGGTTGTGTGCCCGAATCTCCCGCTGGTCCAAACAAAGTAGGAACAGCATCGTCCTTCAGTGTCCTACGCTGTGCATATCTGGTATGAATCACTCCATGGTTTGTGAAGCTATGCTCCGTGAAATGCCGCGCACACAGTGGTTCTTCCGTCGGTAGGACAAATATCTCTGATTTCCCCTCACATTTCAGGAAACAGGTCCTTGGCTTTGGCATGACTGGATCGATTGTGAACTGAACCAGAGCTCTCAACAGTACATGTTAGGCTGGCAGCGCCGCTGGGTGTGGCCATAGCTCTTCTGGATTGGTCCATTTAGTTCCGGGTACGTGCTTACGTGAGGCGTTTTGGGGAGGTATTTTCTGTTTTAGAGTTTTACTCGCGACAGGGTGTACTTTGAGGGTTTTGACTCTGCACACCGTTTACATGCATAAAAACCTTCATAACACACAAGGGGACGGGTAATAACCGGAAAAGCATGACATGTGTCCTTTAAGCTCGCTGATTGGATGTTTTAGCCGCAATGCATGTTGGGATTTGATGTTTATATGATATGAAATCGGAAAAACATTTAAAAAGAATAAAATAATATTTGAAAGTCATCACATAACGGCATTGTAATACACGGTTCGGCTGCATTACATATTACAGATCTGCCGTAGTTCTTTATTTATAGAGCCCTGATGAGAAGACATTTGGAAAAACTGGAAGAAATGCCGCCGAAACTGAATACTTGACGTGGATCATAAATATATCAACAATTAAACAACATCTTCAATTTCTCTTCACACAATACGTCTCCTTGCAGTATCAACATTAATTCGGCTGACTTTTACATTTGATCTAATTCGTAGATAGGTTATATTTACACCATAACGGTGCACAGCTGATATAAAAGGACTTGTAGTTTTTAAAGATATTACTGATTTTCTTTGAATATAAGAATGTAAATACTGAGTCTGAAATAATATAGCAATATGCTGTAAAATTATGTGAAAACATGAATAAAACTACACATCTGCAGATGTTGTACATACATAAGTGTCCTACACTAATAATACAAAGTTATTATGGCTGTGTGCACTGCCTAGTGGTTAAAGCACGTTATTGAATTATTGTTTTTATGTGTTATATTTGATGAAAAAAATATTAAGAGTACATATATTGATAGGGGGAAAATAGAAGGTCAATGATAGATATATAGAATATAAAAAATCAAGAAGATACTATAAGTGATCTCTACAATAAAACAGTTTAGTGCAGGATGTACAAAGATATTAATAGGAGGAGGTGCAAAACAGAAAAACGAATTAACCTTTATTTAAACATTAAATAATACTTTAGATTAAGGTCTTCTTTTAAATAACAAAACAAATGTGGGGGTATCTATCTACAGATAAATATTAAGCATGACAAAGTACTTAACGTCTAATATATTGCTTTCCTGCAATGTTAACTATGTTGAAGCACTTATTTTAACTAATATTATACATATGAATTATACTCTTATGTATGTAGAATCGTAGATAGTATAAGAAATGTGCAGAATATGACAGTTTAATGGTGGAGGTATACACACATATTGATAGATGTCTTGTAATGCGCTGTTTTCATTCATTGCATAACTACACCGTAGTTGTGTATATGATATGTCAATAAACCTTTGGAAATCTTGAAATCTTGAAAGGGATGTGCAAAATAGCCAATATATACAGTCTTTAATTAACTATTAGTAGAGAATAACGAGTAATGAATATACTTTATTACTCGTTTCCATTCATAACCTCTGAATTGTAGTGGAGTAGAATTACAAAGTAACAATGAGCTGTCATGTGGGTATATATTAATGCTGCGCATTATGGACACAAGCGATTTTCACCCATTTATTAATTAAAATAAATTCACTTTAATTAAGAATAAATGCCACGATAAATCCAAACTGACCAAGGTACATTATATTGTTGACCGTCCTTTAACTCTCACATTAGGATTTACATTGGGGCACAATAAACCAACTCCTCTCTGCACCTATAATATATCTATATGATGTCAAGAGTTACATTTAGGTGCACAATGCTGTCTCTTGACTTGCAAGCTCTTTTACCAAACAAGATAACACTAGCTGTGTAAATATGACGCTCTTTGTATTAAAACAAAACAAAACGTACCTTCTTATATATCGACTTTGTCCACTTCGATCAACTTTGTTTCCTCCGGCTTCAATTTGCATCACTCTCGTTTGTTCTCTCTATGTCTGGTCAGACATCAATCTGTTCCACGTAACGCGCTCCCTAGAGGCCTGGAGCACTGTGTGTTTTGGGGTTTGTATGTGTTTTTGACTTTGCAGCGTTTTTCTGTTGCGTTAGTTTTCGGGGTTTGTGTGTTCTATTTAGTTTGCATAATTTCTGTAAATGCAGCGTTTTTTGGTTGTATTTGTTTTCAGGATTTGCAGCTGTTTCCTGCTTATGTATGCGTTTTTGGCCATTGTTCCGCATTTGCACCTGCCGGCCACCGTAGGTAAGTGATAGATTTAAACTTTGCTCAGTGTTCACTTATACAAGTAATGCAACTTAACATCATGATATGTACACGCTCAAACATATTATTTGCACACAATGATTAATCTCAACCGCTGTCATCCTTACACAAGCATAAACACTTTCGGAGCTCCCGCTAACCCCCTCTCTTTTCAGGTGGAGCCGAGTACCCAACCAGCATCTTGCCAGACGACATTCCAATTAATACGGTTTAATCATTTAATAAATACTACATCAATAACTAGTATAAATGATGGGAATGTGGAAATATGCAAATATGCAATGCCAAACTGTACTGTGCAAATCACGCTAATAAAGTGCAAACTGTTCACCATTAAAGTGCTGAGTGACATTATTACTGTGCAAAAGGAAGTTGTTATATAAAGTGCAAACCCACATGGGCAATATTACAAGGGCCCAAAGCCGTCAGTCCATAGTAACGAAGTTACCTTCGTTACACAAGGGGACGCAGCTAGTCCACGGTAGAGATGGCAAATCCGGATCCTTTTACGGACTCAGGGTCTTCTGAGTCAGTCATTGAAGAGATCCGGATCATACGAGTCATTTCAGTCATATGAGTCAGCATCACCAAGACCGTAGAAATCCTACCGGTGAAACCGAAAACTTGTTGCATTTCACGAGCATATTAAACTGACGTTACATTAACCTCCGCTACACAGTGCCTTTTGCTTTTATAAAAAATGTTGATCACAAAAAAAAAGGGTCATTTTGCGATTTGGCGAATCTGAGTGTGCTGTTGACTCGTGCATGAGGACGAGTCTGCTGGATCTCTGGATCTGCTGCCATATGGTTACGGCTCTGAGTCCGCACGAGTCTGCTCTGCTGTGTTTTGCACAGTGAGTCAGGATTTGCGAATCTGAGTCTGCTGTTGACTCGTGCATGACGACGAGTCTGCTGGATCTCTGGATCTGCTGCCATATGGTTACAGCTCTGAGTCCGCACGAGTCTGCTCTGCTGTGTTTTGCACAGCGAGTCAGGATTTGCGAATCTGAGTCTGTGAAGTTCCGCTGACTAACTCGTAGGCTACTGGTCTCTCTCGATCATTGACCTGGATTCACGGATCCCGCGATTTTCCGGCTCTAAATGAAGTTTCAGTGTAGACTTCTAACACAATTGTCATGTTGTGCAACAGTCTCCTGCGTGTAATAGCTGCATTTCCAATAAGGATCTTACTTGGCAAAACGTTTATTTTTAACATAGCACACAAACAGAAACAAACAATGACAAATGATAGAGAATTGCAAAACAGTTATAATATATAAAATGTCTTGTCCTGCTTAACTACAGGAACATATTAAAATAACTATATGCATATAATGCAAAACACTTCTTTTTTTTTTAAATGCACACAAAAAAATCAAGCATATCTTTTGCCAACAACAAATGAAAGAACAATGCAAAATGTGCAAATCAGTTGGCATATAGACTAAGAACATATTTTTTTAATTAACACAATTGTGCAAAAATTAGCTTAGTACAGGAACATAATCAAATAACTATATACATAATGTGCAAGTGCATCATTTAAGTGTGTCACTCATAAGTTGGCATTTAGAAAGACAAGCTCACGCACTTTGGAAGGGCTGAGCCTGTTCCTCCTGTCTGTGATAATCTGCCCAGTTTTAGAGAAAACACGCTCTGAGGGTACAGATGTGGCCACAATGCAGAGCCTGGTCTTCATGATTGTGCACACATTGTGATACACAAGGGCTCGAACTCTCCACCATTCCAGGGGGTCAGCCTTTCGGGGGATAAGTGGCTCTGCCAAGAATCCCTTGATCTCCAGCATGGCTTCAGTGATCGAGTTCTGGATCCCTGGCCTCAGAGTGGTCACTCGCTCCTCAAAGTCAGCCCAGAATTGAGGCACTGGCTCACTTGGAGGACTCACAGGTGTGCCACCCTCCTCCTCCTCCTCCTCCTCCTCCTCTGTGCTGGGTAATGTTGGTGTTGCCGCATGCGTTGCTGCTCCCACCACTCTTGACACAGTTTCCTCTGCGTTCCTTTCATTGACAAAGGCATGCTTTTTTAAGCGAGGGTCCAAAAGTGTAGCTTCAGCAAGCACTCTGACCCTTTCAACTTGCCCAAATCTTTTCTCCAAATCTGCTGCAAGGAAATTAACCATCCCTTTGACAGGTTCGTGGATGGAGGGGTTTCTCTGCCTGTGGGCAACAATTCTCTGGAGCCCCCGTGCAATCAGAATTTTGAGCCTGTCACAAAGCTGTGAAAAAATAAATAGTAATTGAAATTGTGTTTCTTGTTTAATGCAGTTGCAGCCTTCTTTACTAATGACCATCAACACAGCATATAATGTATGAAAAATCTAATTCATATAATTGCACTATTTTTACATACCTCTCCACTGTCACCTCTTCAAAGGGCTTAAGAATATCACACACCTCCTTTGTGATATCCCATTCCTCAGGAGTTAAGGCTGGTAGCAGTGGATTGATCAGTGCCAGTGTGGAGACAAGGGGTTCCTTGATTTCGATGACACGCTGCAGCATGTAGTATGTCGAATTCCACCGTGTGGCTACATCTTGCTTCATTCGCAACTGGACCTGCCCCATTTGTTGTTGCATTTCATGAAGCTTTGCAGAGGCCACTGTGCTTCTGCGCACATACTCTGCGATAGATTTCACTTTTAGAATTAAGGCCTGGATTTCAGATTGGTGAATTGAATATCTGACCGTCAGATTCAGCAAGTGAGCAAAGCATCTCACATGGTTCCACTTCAAAATGTCATTCACGGCCTTGACAATGTTGCTTGCATTGTCAGTGACACAGGCTGCAATTTTGTCTTGGATGCCCCACTCTTTTGCAACCCGGCTTAACTCTTGCGCCAGATTTTGGGATGTGTGCTGCTCTGTGACAACAAAACAGTCCAGTAAATTGGATCTAAGTTTAAAGTCAGTGATATAGTGGCATGTCAAGTGACATGTAGCTTGTTGTTGTGTTGGAGGTCCAGCAGTCTGTTGTTAAACATACAGCAGGAGCAGTCTTAATCTGCTCTTCAATGTCAGCTCTGACCTTTTCAAAAAGGTTGGGCAGCATCCGCTTTGATATAGTGCCTCTGCTTGGCAGCACATATGATGGGTCCAGTGCCTCTGTGTATGCTCTGAACCCCCTGTCTTCAACAATTGAAAATGGTTGAAAATCAGTGGCTATCATTTTAACCAAAGCCTGGTCCACTTTGCTCTGTTGCAGTGGTTGAATGGGCCTTTTTATAAACCCTCCCATAGTGGTTTGTCTTGGCCTTTTTCTGGCTGCTTGTGGTGCTGTGGTGGTGGCTGTTGCAAGTTGAGCTGCTGTACTTGCCATACCTGAATCTGTGCTGGTTGATGCAGCAGATGCTGTTGCAGATGTTGTCGCTGCTGCTTCTGCTGTCCCTGTTGTTGTCTGTTGAGTGTCTGCTAAAAGTGCAGTGGGGTGCTTAGTTTTTAAGTGCCTCCTCATATTGGATGTGCTCCCTGCATTAACAGATATCAGGTTTTTGCAATACTGACATCTTGCTTGTGCCTGATTTACTTAGTTATTTATTTAGTCAGGATTTGCGAATCTCTGAGTCTGCTGTTGACTCGTGCATATAGCCGCGGGAGCCGGGAGCCGCGGCTCTGAGTCCCCACGAGTCAGAAGGAAGTTTCACTGATCCGCGTCCCCTCCCCTGAGCCAAACGATAACTTCTGGAAGCTATCCTACTTGCTAAAGGGTAGGCAGATGGACTGGAGTACGTTGTAATGTTATTTTACATGTTATAAAGAGAGTAGCGAGTGACACAATTTATAGTTTTAATTTGTACTTCACCAGGAGTAGGACTCAAAGGACTCGGGTTAATGGAGAGGGGAGACTCGTCACGACCAGCTCATTTCTAGGATCCGGGTTAATGATCCGGATGAATCAGGACTCACCCATCTCTAGTCCACGGCCCCGAGAAACGAGCACGGGTTAATGTAAAGCTGACGCCTGAAGCCACAAGCCATCTTATGCTAGTAGCCTAAGTTAGAAATCTATTCCAGCAGCAATAAAGCTGTATAATTTGGCCACTCTATATTAGTTTAGATTCCATCAAAAACGCTGAATACATACAGTACATAGAGACAGTAAGACTCCTTCTGTTTTAGTTGGGTGGTAGAATATCGAATATAGAATAATGAGACACTTTTTTTTCTTTAGCAGTTTGACTAGCAACAACAACCAACTAACTATAAAGCAAACAGCAGCATATTTAACATAAACCTTCTGAGACTATGATGAAACTGAATCTCATAAAATACCTAAACTCGGATGACTGTACAGAAAAAAAGACAAAAGATAGGAAAGAAAAAAGGCGTCTGAGTCCCTCCGGTCAGGCTCTGCTGGCTCTGGCCATTCTCTGGTCACATGACCGATACTGGGGAATGTGAAGGGCAGAGAGGTTGCCAGGCACCTGAAGTCAGAAAGAGAAAGCCACCCCCCCCCTCCCCTCCTGAAAATAACACAGGCCCCCTGTGTTCACTCACTGGGAACAGAAACTCCCTGAGATTTCTTACCTGCAAACGGGAAGTTATCTCAATCCAAATCTAAACCCACGACAACATTCTTTCTGAATCAAAGTTTCAGAACCATAATGAGTTCTTCTGTTCCTGAGCAGGAACTATGTTCTACCAAAGTCTATAAAATAATTCCTAAACTGAGGTTTTTTAGGAGGCACATCCCTTGGTATTACATGAAAATGTTTGTCTGTGACTTATACGTCTCTTTATGCTTAAAATGTATGTTCGTTTATTTATTTGTGTGGTTTCCTTCTAAAAAAGTTATTATTATTTTTTTTTCCTTACTATGTGTGTGATGTTTTTTTATTATCATTGTACATAACATTCATTGTAAATTATATAAATTATAATATTCAGTAGGGGTGTAACGGTTCACAGAAGTCACGGTTCGGTTCATACCTCGGTTTGGGGGTCACGGTTCGGTACAACAAGGAAAAGCAAAAAAAAAGTCCCAAATGCATAATTTTTTGTTGCTGTTATTTATTTTTAACAGTAGTGCAAGTTTTGGTATGAAAATAAGGAACTCTAACATTTGGAATCATTAACTGTATTACACAGTTAAAAACAAACCACAAACAGTAACACACACACTCAGATGGCCATATTATTTATAATGGCTGATGTCAAACAAAAAGGTTCAATAAGCTGTACAACAAAAAATAATGTCTTGAAAATATTAAAATAAATAATAAGAAAGTGTTTCAATCACAATCAATAAAAGGCAATACAGAACTGTATAACATCTCCTGATGTCAAAATATAAAATAAATACAATGATAAATATAAAACAAAATAAAATCTGTACCTTTAGGAGCAATGTCTAACATGTGTAATTAACTTGTGAGTGTGTGAGGCCAGTATGCCTAACTAAAGGTACTCAAGCTTTACTCTATTTTCAAGTTTTTCTTCAAAAAGATGAGTTTGTCTACGTTGTCAGTAGTGAAGGCAGATCTGTTGGCGGTAACTATGTCACCTGTCGTCGAGAAAACCCTCTCGCTGGGGACTGAGACTGACTCGGATGTGATTGAGCATGTTTGACGTGTTACCACTAGCATACCGCACCGCTGTCGAACAACGCCAACACACCGTCCTCATCTGATCCACAACTCGCACCCCATCATTGTTGTAGTCCACAGGGAACCCGAAATGTTCCCACACAGCTGATTTAAAAGAAGCAGGTGGGTTCTAGCTCCTGCGTGTTGTATGAACTCGCTATAGCTGCTAACTTTTCTTCTTCATGTATTGTGTTCGTTTTGTTCTTGTTCTTCATTTGTTATTTACGGGCGGCTGGCTTTTAGGCGCAATACCGCCCCCTGGATTATATATAGTGTAATACTGCCCTGAGTGACAGACTTGTTTCCCACTCGTAAAAAAAGGCATATTCGCCGTGTGACTGCATGTGCCGAACCGTGACGGTACGGGACGAATACGGATACCGTTACACCCCTAATATTCAGTCTTACTCGGGTGTGTGACTAGATTCACCTCTGAGGGACACAGGTAACATCACGGCAAGTTTAAGAATTGTGCAATTTTTTGTTTTTGTCTACCCATGTCATGTTTAGTTTGAAAGTTATCCGGGTTACGCTTTATGCATATTGGCCTTGGCTTCCCCTTGTGCCGCATGGTTTCCTCAGAGGGGGGCGTGAAGTCGGAAAGGAAGCTTCCCTTTCTTCCTCAACTCTTTCTCCCGCTCCTTCGCGATGGCCTCCGTCAGGTTCTCCACGTATGTCGCCTTCTCCTCCTGCAGCGTCTTCATCTGAGTCTGAGCGGCTGACAGGGCCTCTCATGAGCCTGAGCCCTTATCTCCTCCAGCTGTCGCTGCATGACGCGCTCTCTCTCCTGACGCGCTCTCTCTCCTGACGCGCTCTCTCTCCTGACGC
>CALSBZ010043568.1:0-10958 GCA_943591055.1 Gobionotothen gibberifrons | reverse complement strand
TGTGGACTGCCTCTGAAAGGAAACTGTGCAATTATTTTGTTTCATTTGATTTGTAGGTCTATGCTTTTAATACTGGTGCAAGTTGAGGGTGTGTGTGTGTGTGTGTCAGTGATGCACATGGTTTTTGTTCAATAAGAAAATACCAATAAACATATTGTGAAGAAAAAAAACAATATTATCATACACACACATGTTGGTATGGTGTTCCTTAAAAGGTGACTGCACATGTGATTCAGTTCAGCCAATCAGAAGCCAGCACTCACCTTTCCAGCTCCTCCTCCTTTCGGGATGTGCTGACCGTCTCTGATGTCACTCTGAGACGACTGCACCTCACACACCTTAAACACACACAGATAAGTTTAACACCTCAAGGACGGACACACACACACACACACACTTCTACCTGATTGATGGACTTACCTTCAGGTACCGGATGTGTCCTCGTCTTAGGGCCATGGAGATGACTCAGGTGATCACTGCGTTAAGAGGGGAGGGGGATCATTTAATTTGCCAGACTTCTTTTGACATTTTATAACATTATTATACTAATATTTGCAACAATGAACAAGGAACCCAAAAAGCAAAATATAGATGTCACAACACCATGTTACATGATGTGCTGAATGATAACATATTATATATACCGTATGTTTAGCATTTAGTATTGTTTGGTCAATGTGGAGCAAATTTAAAAACTTCAAATACTGTGTAGAGTAAATCCACAAGCTACCCTGCAGTATACAAAGTCATTCAAACTAGCTGCACCTTTACCAGCTTTGAGAACACTTTCATGATCAATCATTATAAAACATATCATATATATTATTCTGAAATGGACCAATCTGCACAATGACTACTTTCACTGTCGCTACTTTCACTATATGTTGATGAGAATACTTTTCTACTTTCACTTGAGGAACATTTTGAATGCAGTACTTTTATTAGTGTATTCCTACACTCTGGTACTTTTACTTTTACTCAAGTGCAAGATCTGAGTACTTCTACTTTTACTCAAGTACAAGATCTGAGTACTTCTACTTTTACTCAAGTACAAGATCTGAGTACTTCTACTTTTACTCAGGTACAAGACCCGAGTACTTCTCTCACCGCTGGTGTGTTTTTACCGCTAAGAGCCAGGTATACACTGCGTGTGGTCATGTTATAGTTAGTATGGTTTTAAACAGCAGTGTGTAAACGGTTGTTAGCCAGCGTTATTTTGTATTTAAAACTCATGTCAAATGTACCAAACGGAGCTAACGGCACTTTTTTTTACACAAGCTACTCATAGTATCTACACACGTTTCCACTTTCCATAACAATACTGCGTATATTCTATTATCCCGAGTACTTTGCAATAATAATCTTAACGTATAACATCTTGTTTTTCTTATTTTGTATCTTCTTAAACTGTGTTTAAACCTGCCTAGCAACCAATCTGATTTCTGATGTCTTTCTTTCTAACGGCTACCCGCTAACAGTTAGCCGTTAGCCACATGTTAGCTCCACGGCCGCTCTTACAAAAAAGCTCCGCAGCTTCATGCGGGCAGCTAACTGCTAACACGCATTATATTTCTTACCTGTAGATGTTTCGTGCAGGTGAGACACCGTCTGTTAGGTTGATTCACGAAGGATGAGCTGCTGCTGTGAGGCGGCAAAAACGACAGATTAGCTTCTTAGCTCCTTTCCGCTCCAACAAAGAAAACAAACTCACGCTGAAGGAGGTATCGCGATACTTCCTCTTCTTCTCTTTGGTGTTATGGGAGAATATCGCCACCTGCTGTTTTGTTGTGTTGTGGGAATTTTATTTAATACAAATAAGTGTATTCTGCAAATGATTTACACAATTCTGATTTTGTCTTTATTTTTAATAAGATATATAAAAGTGGGAGATATGGCAAAATTGACGATAACTCTCAGATATACAATATATATATATATTGTTAATGTGGTAATAATACATTATTTCTTTGCAAAAATATAGTTTATTGTGAATTATTCACATCAATGTTTGAATACGTATTGTATTCACTGCAGGACTAACTCTGTTTTCTGTAAATGTTATTGTCTGTCTAATGTGGATTCTTCTACAGCACTAACATTCATTTTTTGTGTATTTTATTGTGTGTGTAATGTTTTTTTCTATTGCAGGTTAAAGATTATTTGAATATATTTTACAGTGTGTTTAAGGTTATTTTCCCATGGCAGAACTACAATTATTGTTTTATATTCCACAGTATGCGTAATTTAGTTTTTCTTCTGCAGGACTAACATTATTTTTAAATTATTTTATAAAGTGTTGAATGTTTTGTTTTACTTCTGCAGGACTAATATTATTTTAAATGTATTTTATTGATTTTCATATGTTTTTTTCCTCTTCAGGACTAACATTTTGTGTATATATTCCAAAGTTAATTTATATAAAAACAGTCTCTGGTGAAATGTGATACACTTCCAGCCCTGTGTGTGACGTCACAGCGTCGCCTCGCTGCATGTAAACAAAGCGCCGCGGCTGCTGCGGTTCTGATGGAGACAAACTGAGAGGAATCGGAGAGAAAAGTGGATGAAGTTCGTTCTTTTTGATCCGGAGCCGATGGCAGTGTGATGGCAGTGAGATCAGACTGAACCAGAACCAGCAACATGTCTATGGAAGACCCGTTCTTCGTCGTCAAAGGGTCAGAACCGAGCTAATGCTAATGCTAACAGCAGGGTAGCTTCTAGTTTTACCATGTAGACAGAAGAGAGCTGATCAATGATCGATTAAAACAGCAGGTTATTAACAGGGAATAACAGCAGGCTAACTAAGCTAATGTTAGCTCCCAGTGTGTTGTGAGTGAGTTAGCCGGTTAGCATGTTGCTATGATGTTAGCACTGAGTTACAGTCAGTGTTCAGGGTCACAGTATTGTCCGTTAATTACAGAGATAATATTCCTGAATAACAGTAGAAACACTCTGGAAGAGGACCTGCATTCAAAATGTCCCTTCAGTAAAAGTACTGAGTATTTTCAGCAAGTAAACGTAGTGTTACTCGTTATGTTACTACTATGTGTATTATGCCTATATTACTGTTGATGTCTGTCTGTCTGTCTATTTAGAAACACTTCCATCACATTATAATTACAGAATGTTATATTATTCTGTTTTCAACACGAGCGAATACATATGAGAGCATTTTAATATTGCACTTTACTGATTAAGATAGAATTGTAAACATTGTACAGTTATGGATACATTATTATTCCTACATCATGTAATATGTGTATATCAAATTAGTTTGTAATGTATAAAGTTACCAGTAATGTAAGCTGATAGATAAAAGCAGTGCAGATTGAAAGTTCACCTCTGAGATGTACTGCAGTAGAAGTATACAGTAGCAGAAAAGTACAAGTCCCTCGAAATGAATGTCCTTCATTTACCTGCTGTCTAATTATCAATATATAACATTAAAAGTTCAGTGAAATAAAAAACTAGATGCCTATTTCAGGCACGACAGGCTTAGTCAGCCAATAGGACCGATAGCTTTAGGGCTAACGAAGATAACTAGCTAACTACTTCTGTCATGCAGAAGGCAGTGAACGCATCACTGATGTGTTATGACGTTTGTTACAGGGAGGTTCAGAAGGCAGTGAACGCAGCGCAGAGCCTCCACCACAGATGGAGCGAGCTGCTGCAGGAAGGGGGCGGGGCCTCCAAGGAGGAAATGGACTGGACGACCAATGAGCTGAGGAACAGTCTGCGCTCCATCGAGTGGGACCTGGAGGACCTGGACGAGACCATCAATATCCTTTAAAGCCCTTTTAGGATCTGTAGTTTCCAAAAGGAGGCAAACCTATTTCTGTGGCCAACATGAGCATGTAAGGTGTCAGCAGAGAAAAGGGTCGTGAAACCTAGAATTATTTAAAGACAGAGGGGTCAGAGGTCAGGAAAAGTTAAACTACGGATGCAGTTTGAGGTGCATATAAGCTCTGAGATTCCCCTTAGACTGTCGGGACATTACGCTATATGTGTCTCTTATAGTGCTGTACAGCAATATACTATTTAACTCCAACCGTCTCTCTGTCTGTGTTTTATTGGTTCCTGTTTTGTTCTTTAATGTTGTGAGTGTGACATCGGATCCATGACACCCTGACGTGTTGTAGAGATCAGAGATGTGAAAAGTGTTAACCTGTGAAAGATGAGTGTTTTTCTTAACTGTCCGTGAACGCATCGTCGAGTCCAACCCAAAGAAGTTCAACCTGGACATGGCAGAGCTGATGAAGAGGAAAGGCTTCATCACCAGCACCAGGCAGACGGTCAAGGTAAGCTTCACTTACATCAGGTACAACTCACCTCAGGTACAACTCACCTCTGTGCTCAGGTGAGGAGTCGCTGTTTTATAAAACAAACTGAGCACCAAGCCCCCAGGAAGTGCTCCGGACTCTGAAGGAAATATTCGTAGTGGCCAAACGCCGGTACTACAATTTCCGTATCAGTCCGTGACGTCACCCGGCCCAGAAATACTTTTTCGCATTTATTAGAATCATTAGGTCCTTTTTTTAATTTATTTTTTTAATTTGTTAAGACATTACAGAGGAAACAAACTAAACAAGTAGCATACAACATACAGGTCACTGGGGTAATACATCATCAACATGTTCTCAGCAATTATTCTTGTGATATGGGAAGATCTCCCTCTCAACGGGTTCACAGCCAATCTGTGTGAAACATACAGTAGGAGCAAAGTTATGCAAGAATTATAGACTATTGTACCAAAAGGAGTAAAGCAATATAAAAGAATTATCTCAGGGTTATGTGACCCCCCCCCCCCTCTTCATGTGCAAAACCCATTTGGACCAGTCATTGTTTCACTGCAGAGTCTTAGAGAAAGAGTCAGCCTCTCCATACGAAACAAGTCATTTACAATGTTTATCCATTCTCTCTTTGTTGGTGGATCTTTCACAAGCCATTGTTTGGTAATTGCCTTTTTGCTGGCTGTCAGTAATAATGTAAGAAGATACTGTAAGAAGATACTTGTCCCGAACACTAAACTCCACTGGTATATTAGCTAAATAAATCCCATCAAAACGGTTTGGAATCTCAAAGCCAAGAATTGAATTTATTTCCGGTATTATAGATAGCCAATAGGGTTTGATGTGTGTCCAGATACTGGTCTGCCATTCTGATGGTATTTTATTCTTGGAGTTAGAAAAAAATTGAATAATATTCTTCCATGAGAATTCTCTCAGAATCATTCGGTCCTTAAAGTTGTAAAATGCGCTAAAAGCCGAATCCAGAATTGAGTATTCAAATGTCTCTGGTATTGGTATTGACTTAAATTCTGGTATTGTGACATCCCCCTAGTCGCCATCAGTCTTCACGCTGAACTGCTAGTGTCTGATTTGATTCCAAGCGATCTGATTTGCTGCTGACTGTCCTTTTTTGTCTTGAAGGAAATGAAAGAACAGATGTCGAGTCCAGGTGCGTCTTCAGGGGACAGAAAGAACCACCAGGTAACTGACCACAGGAGTGCTTTCATACTGCAGCTGTTACAAAGAGCCTTTAGCAAAGCCTCAAATCAATTTTTTTATTCAACCATATGCAGATCAATTGTACATTAGATAGAAAAACAAACAAACAATTACTTACAGTTCGGCAAACACAGATAATTATACATCATGGTATCTTAAAAGTTACATCCAAACAAAGAGGAATGAGAGAATATTGAATCGGCAACACACAAATAAATTCAAATAAACTAGACTTAGTTTTGTTCAAGTACACCCCATATCGTTACAGCACCTTTTTTACAATTGTAGCCCAAAATGATCAATTACAGGATTCCATCTATTTACAAACACATCCGACTTCATCTGGAGTCTTGCTGTTCTTTGTTCCATTGAGAACACCATCAGTAGCCTGTAGACGCAGGGTGGGTGGCAGTGGTTTAAGCCAAGACATCGTTATCCTCTTTCTTGCAACCAAGAGAAGGATGTGCAGCAAAGAACCCTTTGTCTTATCCATAGCCCCCTCTGGGATTACTCCTAACATGTAATATCGTGCGTCTCGTGGTAAATTCATATTCAAGATGGCCAATATTTCTGTCCGAATCCCTTCCCAGAATGACTTCAGCTTCGGGCAGTCCCATGTGATGTGAGTGTGATCTCCAATCTGTTTACAGTCCCTCCAACACACATTTGTTAACGCTCCGTTATATTTTGAAACAATAAGAGGAGTCCTAAAATATCTCATGCAGATAACCTTTTAAAGACCCAAGAGACCCAAAAAGACCCCCGATAGTAGCCTTAACTCTTAAGGGTTGAAGGTGAGACAAGTCCCTGAAGGTTATAGACAGGATATGGTCGGCCAGGTGCTCAAAGAATATGAAGGTAGGGTAGGTCCTGATGTAAGAGATGAGATAAGATGGACCGTTATTCATCACTGTGGGGACATTCAGTAGTTTAAACATCAACAGGGTCAGAAGGAAAAACAGGACAGCACAGATTCACACAAGATTAAAGATTAATACAATGAACATGATATACAGTTAAGTAACTTGTAAAATAAGAAATGAATTAAATGAACATATCTAGGGTATGGTAGGGCTTTGGAAGTGATATAAGGAAGTCCCGTGAGGTTTCAGTGAGGGAAGGTCGGGTACATTGAAGGGAAATACGTTTTTGGATATGGACAAAATATATATTTCCTGTCATTGTAAGCAAAGGACAACGAACCTTGGAACCAAAATCCTGTGTTCTCATCGAGACCAAGAGTTTCGATTTTTCCTCATATTCTTACCTTTGGTCAGCCGAAGCTGCTGCAACACGTAAGATGTCTGACAGTGTGTGTGTGTGTGTGTGTGTGTTGTTGTGTCCAGGCTCTTCTCGGTGAGCGCGGCCCTTCAGGTCCGATCTGGCAGCCCGGAGGTAACAAGTACAGCCGCCTGGACAGCCAGCTGCAGAACGCCAACTCTCAGTGCATCGAGGAGCAGCAGGGCCAGCAGCAGGTACACCGGAGCCATGATGCTTGCCTTCTTTGCAACAGTGGTTCCCTACCAGGGGTACAGCAAGCCCCCAGGAAGTGCTCCGGACATATTAATATATATATAATATAATATTAAAATATTCCTAGTGGCCGAACGGCAGTACTACACCTTCCGTATCAGTCCGTGACGTCACTGGGCCCAGACAGACTTTTCCCCATTGACTAACATGGGGAAAGAGACGTCTGTAAATCAGCTGATCATTTTTTTTAAACAAAATAAACTCCCCAGTATGAACACTTTCATAACCCTTATTACAGTGGTTCCCAAACTTTTTCAGTCGGGACCCCCTTGGGTATTGGAAATATTTTCGGGACCCCCCAACCCGGTTCCCATCTATATTGGTAGGATTAATTGTATATTGTTGTAAAAACATTACATTTTCTTTGCTAATGATAAGAAGATACAACTATCATTTTATTATGTATTACACATGAACAAAAGTGAAAAATAGATTTAAGGAAAATATATGAATGAACACTGAACTAATATTTCTACTGCAGGTTGCAAACGATCACATCACTATACAATTTATATTCCACACATAGCCTATCAAAGGCAAGACCGTTCCCCTCCTCCAAGAAGATTCTGATCCTTATTAGAATCATTAATCCTTAAAGTTGTAAAATGCACTAAAGCTGAATCCAGATTTAATTTCTCTCCATTCTTTCTACGGAGCCGAGAGCAGGAGATCGGAGGCGGGGCTTAATTATAGGAGGCGTGGCTTAATGACAGGAGGCGCTCTATGAACTGCATACGGGTACTTCTGCTCTGACAGCCAGGCATGCTGGGTAATCTGTGATGTTTTGCTCTCAAGCCATTTTGTCCTCATGAGCCAATGAGCAGCTCTCATAGGAAAGAACGAGACCCCGCCTCCCATGCTGCATCCAGTTCTTATTATACCTCCATGGGGGCCCCTAGGGGTGCTTGAGGGGTACGCAGGTGCCTGGCGTTCTAAAAATAGCGCAAGTCATCGCCAAATAAATAAATAACTTTTGTCTCACATGAATACAGAAAATAATGTTTCTTTTCAAATGTGACGGATAACAGTGGCTGTTCAGAGGGGGGGGGCTTCTCCAAAAAAAATGACATTATTGGCTTCCTAAATAATAGTGAGTCTTAACATACTTTTCCCTGACAACAAGTGTACACGATACGAAGGGTTTCATAACCGAAAAGAGGTAGGCGAATGATCCCAGATGAGTGTGGGGGAATGGCTGAAGGGGTACACGAGAAGACAAAGGCTGGGAACCACCGCTTTACAAGATTACCCACGGCCTCACCTTACCTCCTCTCAGACGGTATATTATCACACACACTACTGCACATAGGAGAACAAGAGGTGCAGCGAGGGGAGAAGTTCTTTCAGTCAGTCTTCATTTTCTGTTAAAGCTGCTCAACAATGGAATCAGCTCTGAAACACTGACACAATCTTCTGCTCCTTACAACCCACTGCTTTTGTTTTGATGATCTGTTTAGTTTTTTCGCATTAAGATTTCCAGTACTGTATGTTGCATGTTTTTATTTTATTGTATTTACTTAAATAGCCTCTTGGCACATTTAGAGACATGTTGACTAATGTGCACTGTCCCTAAATAAGTGAATGAATAAATAACAGTGCTCTGAGCGATGATGCACTCTGGGGATGTTTTGGGTACCTGGTGGATTCAAACAAAGCGTGATAATGTGTGTTTGTATCAGCTGATTGCAGAGCAGCAGGACGAACAGCTGGAGCTGGTGTCGGGAACAATCGGAGTCCTGAAGAACATGTCGGAGAGGATCGGCATGGAGCTGGATGAGCAGTCTGTGTAAGGACTTTCAGATTCATTTCCATTACGAGGGTTATGCTCTGCGTTCGGTAACAGACTGGGCAGGGCCTTGAAGGAATAAAAGGATAGGGTAGGTTGGAGATTACTGTAGGATAGGATCGAGTAGGTCCCTGGAGGTTAGAGTGAGGGTATGGTAGGTTGTTTGAGGTTAATGAGAACGGGGTAAGTGAAGTTCATTTCTAAAAGATAAGCTTTTAGGACTTCTAGGACTTGTCAGACAAATACAGTTTCTGTAGGCAAACGTTAGCATGGTCAAAAAAGGCGTGTAACTCATACCTCATTCACACCAACGGTGTTTCAGGGCCGGTTCGGAGCTGGAGCTTGAAAAGCACCGGGTTTTCCTGTTCACACCGCAGCGGAGCAGCCTCTTAGCTCCGGAATCCGGTTCGTTTCAAGCACCAAAAAATTGTCCGCCCAGAGCAAAAGCACTGCATACGTCGAGGCGGGGGCAGGGGCGGGATCAACTCCTGAACAACAACAAGAAGCCTGCGTTTTATCCAGTTTGTACCCAACGATGGAGAAACGTAACAAGCAGCAGTGGTCCACTGAAGAGACCAGCTACCTACTGGGAACCTGGTCTTCTGAAGAGGTACAGAGGAAGCTGGAGCACAATCGGCCATTGTTGTTGTTGTCGGTGTGAGCTGTGAGGGGTTTCCGCGCGGTTTGGCTTTATGAAGCAGGCACGCAAACGGTTACGTCATGACGCAAACGATGACGCAATGACGCAGCACCAGTCGGACTCTGGGCGGTGTGAAAAGAGCTGGAGCTAAACCGAAGAACCGGTTCTGAACCTGAAAAGCTCTAGCACGGAGCTTGAACCGGAGTTGCGTTGGTGTGAATGAGGTATCAGTTGTTTAGGGACATGGAAAGCAGGTGAGGGACAAGGACAGGAAGTAAGGGTAAAAAAAGCACTTTTCTTGAGCACCTGGTTTTGAGGCGAACATTTTAAAGCGGCCAAAAGTTGGTGCTACAACTTCCGTGAGTCTCCTGACGTCATTGGGCCCAAAAACAAGTTTCCCATAGACTTACACTGGGAAAGAGACTTCTGTAAACCAGCGTATAATTTATTTTGAGATGATTAAACTACCCAGTACGAACCCTTGAGTATCCCTACTTTAAATCATTACTTCTTTAAAGTCCTAGATGCGCTAAAAGCCGAATCCAGAGTTTATATCCTCTCCGTTCAGAGCGGCCGTGACGGAGCAAGAAAAACGTCTGAATCAATAAAACTATTCATCTTATTAAGTGAGTCAGTTTTTCTTTAATGTAAATGACTTGGCAGTGCACGCCTCCCTTTGTTTGCAGAAAACAGGGTTTTTTTCACGGCTAAATGCCAAGAAATATGTTTTAAAATGTGATATTCGTTTAGCTGACAAAGCAAATGTTTTGACTGGAGCTCATCGGGCCGGACTTGATGAGTGTTTGTGTTTTTCTTGCAGGATGCTGGATGACTTCACTCATGAGGTGGACAACACTCACTCCAGATTGGACAATGTCATGAAGAAACTGGCCAAGGTGTCGCACATGACCAGCGGTAAACTGCCCTCATGCTGCAGTCGTGACAGAAATAAAACAATGGATGCTTTTAGCTTGTAGTAGTTGATATTTATTAACAGTCTGTTTTGCCACAGATCGTCGTCAGTGGTGTGCTATCGGTGTGTTGCTTGGAATCCTGTTCATCGTCCTCCTCCTCTTCTTCATCCTCTGATCGATGCCTCCTCCTGTCAGCACTCATCAATCTGTCAACTTGACTCGACCAGACTCTATCCCACTCCACCTGACAATCGACTGGACTCTACAGGCCCCCATTGGACTCGACTGGACTCTGCAGGCCCCCATTGGACTCGACTGGACTCTGCAGACCCCCATTGGACTCGACTGGACTCTGCCTGTCTCTACTGATCTCCACCAGACACTACTGGTTTCTATGGTACCTCTACCAGACCCTATTTGACTGAACTGGACTCTATCGGACTCTCCTGATCTCGTTGTCCGTCTGTTTTCTGCTGAGTCGACTGATCATCCTCAACATTTAGATTTTTTCCCCCAAAAATCCAGATAATTTCTCAAAAAATCTGAAAATTCTGACTTTTTTTTCAAAAATCTGAAAATTC
>CALSBZ010043564.1:0-11880 GCA_943591055.1 Gobionotothen gibberifrons | reverse complement strand
TATCTATCTATCTATCTATCTATCTATCTATCTATCTATCTATCTATTTATCTATCTATCTATCCATCCATCCATCTATCTATCTATCTATCTAGGCTCTAAATGGGCTTTTGAGGACAGTGCAACAGTGTGGATCTCTCAGACTAAATGCACTCTTTGGCGGACACACACAGTGTGAAAGGACAGCATCAAATCCTGCTAATGTGCACCTGTAGGCTGGAGCTAATGTCCTGAACACGGAGCTGTGATTCAGACCGGACGACACACTGTTGTCTCTACACATCGCTGAGCAAATGGACTCTGAGATGGCCTCTCTAATTAAAGTACGCTCACGCCTGGTTACCCAGTGCAGTCGTAATATGATAGGAGTTGTCCAGTGTTAACAGATAAGTCGTTAACATCGAAATGATCGGCCAATGAGGATAAAGATATCACAAAACGCCCAAGAAACCCCCAAAATGAACAAGGATACATTTGATCAAGAGCAACAGAGGAGGATCCCTCTCCCAGGCAGTGGCGGAGCCAGGACATTTTCAGTGGGGTGGCCAGGATGGAACCTGTGCTCATTTTGGGGTGGCATTGAAATCACTATTATATGAACATAAAAATACATCTCACTAGATAATAAGGGGTTATTTAAGGCACCTACAAGACACCTCTACATTATTTGGGATTAAGTGGTGGAATAGATCAAATAATATTCAGTATATCTAACTATTTTTTTCGTATTCCCGCAGGCAAAGTAACAACGAAGCTTACATTATACAAATGTAATGCAATATACAGACTGTTTAGCTTATGATGATCAGCAGCACTATGAGCTCATTCTCTCAGTGTATCATCAGGAATACAGAGACACACACACATCACCAGGGACACAATGACATGCTGACTGCAGTGAGGTTTGAACCTGCCCTGATCCCAACACCAAGGCTCTATCCACTGCGCCACACGCCTCATTTATGCTTTAAATAACTCCTACTACCTGTACAGGCTTGCATCTATCTTGTAGTCCAATACTAACCGCACACTATTTACTGACACTGAGCTGTGAAAATATAACACTTATGGGGGGACAGGGCTGCTGAGTCTAGAGATGGATCTGTTGGTCCAGGCACCAGGGGGAGGGACAACTGATTTAGTAAGAATAGCTGCTAAAAATCTACCAGCATTTGTTAAATGTCAGCTAAAAGAGTAGTGACATTAAAAACCTCTGCATTTTCTTTATAGATATTAACAGTACTTAATGTCAGCTTAGTAAAAAATTATTATTATTATTATTATTTACAATGGACTACGCTTAGCTAACAGACACATTTCCACCACTCATAGACCACACCCACCTTTTCTTTGAAAAACTGGGTGACATACTGTCGCCCTTTAGTCCCTCTCTCTTGTCTTTCTCTCCTTTATTTTCTCTTGTGAAAGCCTGACTTTGTGAGTCGTTGAGACATGGTTCACACGTAAGTACTAGCCTCCCTGCTCCTAACATGCTCTCACTCTCTGCTAGAAAGTGCCTGCGGTGCTGCACGGCGTTTTGGAGGGAGGACCAAACCATTACATGTAAATAGAAGGGGGTGTACAGAGGCTTTGGATAATTAAGTTTTGGAAGAAAATAAATTAAATGAATTGTAAGTTTAGTGATTACATTATCGATATAACGTCCTATTAATGTTAATTCTTGTTTGGGCCCCCTTGGTGAGGGTGTTTGGGGTGGCCAATAGGGTGGCCAGGATTCAGCTGGGAGTGGCCGTGGCCACTCCCAGCCACCCCCCAGCTCCGCCACTGCATGCAAGAACATGCAATATATATTTTAAAACGGTTTAGAGTCAGAATCAGAATACCTGTATTAGTCCCACAGAGGGGAAATGTACGTAGTTACAGCAGAAAAAGAGCCACAGACCACTTAATGTTACATATGTTACATGCATTCAAAAGTATTAAAGTAAAAAAAAGTTACACAATTTACAAAATACACATCCTGTAACAGTTCTTAGGATTTAGCCGCCAGGTATATATTGCACAGTTATTAAGGGCATATATATATATATATTGAACATATAGCACATATTGTTTAAATATAATATACCCCTTCTAACTGTTTTGACGACTTGTAACATGTTAATCTATTATTTATATCTAAATATTGAGCATAGAAACAGGCCATGGGCTTAAATTGCACTTGCTTCACTAGTTTTTCCAGTCTTAAAATCCAAACCCTAGCTGTCATCTAAAGCTGCAAGAGATGCTGTGAGAAACAAGTAGCATGTTGCACTTGTGATGTGAAAATAGTAGAGACATGTTGCCACTCAATAATTCAGGCAGCAGAAAATAGCTAATGCCAAATTTAGAAGGGCCTATATTTGATCTCAAAAGCTAAATATTACCCCCTTATTGCTCGCTTACACACTCAACACACTCCCACCTCAAGTTAGATCAAAGGTTTAAATATACAAAAAATACACAGATGTCTCATGTTAAATGTGTTGCTGTTCCTCCCACGTTTGATCCTGTTGCATTGCTACATTCAACCGCCATGCCTGAGTCATTGTGATTGAATATGGCTAAAAGCTTCAGACCCCATTTACACGCAAACGCATACGAACCGAATACAATATCAAAAAATTATTCCGTTCACACGAGACCGCTCGGGAGCGCTGGAGGCGCTGTAGTACATATGCCGGGCCTGTATATGGCGCTGTACTCCCGCCACAAAATACACCAAAAGCAGTGAAGAAGACCCCCGAGCATCGTTGCCTGGTTGCCATTCTGTTTATGCCCCGCGGTGGATTTAGCAACATGTAGTTCTCCATGTCCACTTGTTGCTGATGGTTGTGGTAGAGGAGCTGTAGATTTTGCACTAACATCTACATGGTCAGTAGCAGTAGCAGTAGCTACTGAAAGTATTTTTTCAAACTCTTTTTTCCGGGCTCGGTTCTGGGTAAAACAAAGATGGTGCGGGTCGGGTAGCGGGAGTTGCATAATAAATATATTAAAATAATAATCATTTAATTTAATGTTTAAATCCTCAGACCTCTCCCCCGCGGGACAGCGCATAATCATAATCCGCATCAATCTGCTGCTGAGCGCGTCACATTCGAAATGGCTGATACAGCATTTTCAATAACTCTTCCTCAAGAGCGAAATCCAACGTCTGGGAGGCTTTTGGTGACATCCTAGATGGAGAAAATAACCAACACCCCACGCTTTTTGAGCCAAATATGCAACTGCGTGTGTTAATAATTGCATGTTTTCACTGCTCATAGGATATGCGGGTTCGGGTCGGTTTGCGGATCTTGTGTCGACGGGTCGGGTCGGTTTGCGGAACTAATTGGCAATATGTGCGGGTGGCGGGGCGGGTTCGGTATTGCACGTCGCGGGATGGGAGCGGGTCTTGAAAATCAGACCTGTGCAGGACTCTGGGGAGAGGTGGGCTATGGCTTCATTGTTATCAGGAAATGATCGTATAGGACGTACACACCCCCCAGAGCGTTCCGTTTGCAGATCTATCCACCTTGGGACCCGTTATCGTTTGCGGGCTCCGTTTCCGCGTTTCCGTTACAGCCTCGTGTGAACGAACGGGCTATATGCAAGAGAAAAGTAGCGGATACAACCGTTTGCGTTCTCGTGTAAACAGCACCTCAGAGCCAACATTATGGTTATATCAATCCCTGTGGATAAACTACTGAAAAACATTCCAGTGCAACAAGGAGAGCCATTTAGGACTGCAACAATAATGGCACTTATATTCTTTATTCAACAAGTAAGAAGTTGTAATTAATTGCATGTGTTTCAACATTACTATCTTCTCGCTTTTCATTGTAAATGCATCTAATGTCTTCTGGCAATAATCAGAGTTTCCAAGTTTAATAATATATAAGCTTTGCTAGTGTAAATTGAGACAGTGAATGAAGTCACCAGAGTGTTGAGAAAAGGAAGCTGAAGGGACTGATTTGTTTGTTCCAAGAAAACAAACACGGTTGGTGTGTCTCGGAATATAAAATGCATCACTTTCTGTTGAGGGGAGAATTGTTCCAAAGGAACACCAAACACTTAAATGATCTAGCATGTTTGAATCACTAAGTCGGTCATTGAGGAGTGTAAAAAGGCCAAACGTACTTCAAAGTAAACATCCAAACTGCCTTGCTTACTCGTCTGTAATAATGTTGTTAGTATTACCACATTATTCAACACATTAGAATTGTTGAAGTTTCAGAAAATTCGATTTATTCCAAACATTTTGTTGCACACAATGCAACAAAAATATCTATTGATTTTCAGAAACACTGTTTGAGAATACGTTCAAGAGTACTTTTTGCCACCTGTCTTTTATTCAAATGAACTTCCCTTGTGTTGCTGCAGAGGGCGCCGCTTGCTTGGCTGAAAAGGAGCTCGGCATTCAGCTGGAGGAGTGGGAGGGCAGCGAGGAGAAGCAGGATGCCCCCCCCCCTCTCTGCCATGGAGGACTCCTTGCTCTTTGAGAGTAAGAACATGATTTACCGACACCTACAGTGGCAATATCAAACAGTTAAGACATACGGCATCCAAACTAAATGAACAGTCATAGAAGAAGTTAGTGTGATTGCTTAGTGCTTAAGGGATTATAAACAATTGAACAAAGATAAACAAGTTGACGTTGTAGATTATTTCCTATTACACCAAATTCATTAAAAAAACATTGGTCCTAAGGCCTTTATTCGTTTCTAAGCACCTTGAGATGGCGTTTGTCTTTAAAGTGTGCTATATAAATCAAATGTATTATTATTATTATTATTTAACTACATACTTTCTGACTGGTTGAGTGTGAAAAACAATAAATTCCCTAAAAGCCTTAATTCTAAATGATCTCTTTAGCCAGATCCCACTCATTTAAGGCAAATATATCTGTTTTGGTCAAATATGTCTTTATCTATTGACTAGCCGTTACAAAATGTAATATCACATTCTCAGATGTCGGTTGGCTTCCTTTGCTGCACTCAAAACTAAATTGTAACTCTGAGAAGTGTTTCTGTCACAAACCACATATTAAGTGTCCCCCCCCCCCTCTCTCCTCAGAGGTGATCCTGGACAGTAACGGGTCGGGTGAAGCAGCCGGTCAGCAGAGGGATGCTCCCTCCGCCTCAGCAACCGCTAACATGGCCACTCCATTTGGTGGTGGAGCGGTGGAGGAGGAGTGGCAGCTGAAGGAGGACCTGATGGGGGCTTTTGAGGGAGCGCTTGATGTTGGGGGCAAACGGGGGGGACCTGCGAGGGATCCGGGTGCTAAAGAACGACCGTGTCATGGGATCCCGTGCCGGTGGTGGGCCGTGCTTCGGGAACTGTGAGGATGACGAGGGAGCTGAGTGGGTAAGTGCACATTCCTGTCATTTTGATCTGAAATGAGTCACCACTAAAGTGTGTGGGACTGACTGATGGGCCTAAGGGCTGGGCAATTAAGAGAAGTTCAAATATTACAATATTTTTGACCAAAAGTCTCAATATTGACATTGTGAAGATATTTTAGGGTTAAACATTGGTGCTTTTACAACATATTTACACTATGAGAGTTTTAATAATCATCAGTAATAAGGTTTTAATGACTAAGTGAGTAAAGCCAACTATTAAAATAGCTAGAACAGTGTCACACAAAACGACATCACTTGACTGTAATGCAGCCTTTGAATCCAGGAAAACAACAACACTTGCCAATGTGTAGTTTCATATCACAATATAGTATCAATACATTGCCCAGCCCTCATGTGACTGAAGTGTGTGTAACCAAACTGAACGTGCCTTATGTTCCTCAGATCACCTTCCAGGTAAAGCGGGTGAGGAAGGCTAAGGTGGATGGGACAGAGGGAGTCTCCAGCTCTGATGAAGGCCAGAACGGGGAGTCCCTGCCTGGAGGACACTCTGTCTTGGAGATAAGCGGGCCAACTATCCCATCGCCTGGCCCTTCAGGTACCATTTCTTTTGACTCCAGCATAAACACAGAGAAAGCACCAGGGGGCTGGACTTCACCCAGCTAAGAGAGATGTCTTCATGTTTTCTGTGTTTTTGTGCAGGCCGCTGGAGGGACTACACAAGTCTTGGCTGGCCGGGCCCCGAGGAGTGCCAGCGGACACGCAGGGTGGACCTCACCACTGTAGCTAGCACCTGGCTAGCTGTTTCTGCCAAGAACATCGAGTAAGACTCTTAATGTCCTCCTGATCCGGCTCACATTCTCATCTCATGTTATATAACTGTGAATTTAGTTAGTACTGTAATATGGACCATGTCAGTTCTTGGAGTAACGGCTTTAATGTTTCTGTCAGTTTTTTGCTCAAAGAAGAACTGCAAAGCTATTAAAGGTCCCATGTCATGCTTTTCTGGTTATTACCTGTCCCCTTGTGTGTTGTGTAGCTTTTTATGCATGTAAACGGTCTTCAGAGTCACAACCCCTCAAAGTACACCCGGTAGCGAGTACAACTCTAACACAGAAAATACCTGTCTATGCTGCTCCAGAATGCCTCGTTGGAGATTTATCTTTTTCCATAGTTTTCTTCCTGGGTATAGTGACGTGACGATACCCAAATGGACCAATCCGTGGAGCTCCTCACACACACACACACGCACACACACACGCTCTCTCAGCGGCAAAACTGTGACACGCTGGGGGGGTGGGCGCGTTTGGGGGTGCTGGTGCTAGCGGAGCCTTGCAGATGGGGGTGCTACAGCCCCCTCAGCACCCCCTCCCCCTCCCCGCGTCCATTCGCGATGTCTCGCTGTCTCGCAGACCCCACGCAGCAAGCAGGAAATGAACCCAGCTCACACTGTCCGCTCCTCGCAGCAGTGAGCCGCGCAACGTCCCGCCAACACGGCACCCAGACCCCACGCAGCATCTGTTTGTCGTTGCTGGTGTCATTTTCTGGTTGCTAACGCCATTGTTACACATAATCACTGATGTTCCGCTGTAACGGTGGTGATCTCATCAGAGCACAGTGGGCTCATAGGGAGGGGGGGGGCAGGATCTCCAACAAGCCGTTTAGGACAGAGAGTGAATACACATACTATACAGAGATGCTGTATGAGAAACCAATGTGAGTTTGGAACATTGCACAATTTAAATCTATTCTAGTAGACCTCAACAATGGAATTATGATCAGTAGAAATGGCCATGACATGGGACCTTATAAGATACAGGTTAGTAACGTGTCCTTTACGATAGGAGTATAGCAACATAACGGTATAGAGACCATAACCATGATATTAAGAAAATGTAATAAGTATATCATCTTAATTATACATACATATAAAACATTGCTGCCTCGTGATGTTCTTGGTTGACAGGAAAGATATGAAGAGCCTACATGCAGTAAATGCTGCTTTAAGTCTAATGTCTGATTGTCCCTGTCTCTTCAGCATCACAGAGCATATAGACTTTGCCACTCCGCTCCAGGAGCCAGCTGCTGAACCTTTATGCAACGCCAACCTCGCTGCCAGCATGCACACCCTGGACCACCTGGCGGGGGTGGCCAACCGCGCCGCCATCCACTACACCGGAGAGAGCCAGCTGCGGGAGGTAGGCTGAGGATTACAGGAATTAACATGCATACTCTTACCTCTTTTTTACCTCGACAGCATGGAGTCCCATCAACAGTGTAGTTCAATGTTTGATATTCTCTTTCTCATTTTCAATGCTACAGGTAGACCACTCCACATGTTTCTTAAATCTCAATCTCTACATGTGTGGCAGCCATTCCATTCCAGTGTCTGTTGAATTCCAACACAGAGAAATGTTGTCAGTAGTATATAGAATAAAATACATAAATGCATTTTACTCAAACACATACTGGTAAAAAGTAAAACCAGAGAAACTGATCATTTTGCTGTGGTCTCTTAATTTTCAGAGCTGTATAGCATTTATTATAACAGGCTTAAAACCTGTATAAAACTACGTGAATCATTTAAATAATGTGTGCTTGTTACCACAGAAGGTTATACAATAGTTGATATCAGACCCTAAGCTAGTTATTGGTTAAAGCACATGCTACCAAGGAAGCTGATGATTGGGAAGGGAATGATTATTTCAATATTCGAAATGATTCATGTATTCGATTATGAGTTATGAATATTTTTAATTTAATTTAATATATAGATATACTTCATGTCAATTTGGATAACCGTTTTTATTGCGGTTGAATATTCAAATATAAATTTGCCTTCAAATTCCCACCCTACCTGATGCATGCTCAAACTCAATGCTAAAGTATTGAAACTCTGACTGTCAATCATTACAAAATGTTTGTGCATTCACCTATGATAAATTATTAGTCATACCCACAGCCCCACTTCTCTGTTAAAGCCCTCATTTGTCTCTTCTTGTCCTGACCCGCAGGTCCTGCAGAACCTCGGCAAAGATAAGTTCCCCCCTCAGTCCTTTGAGCAGGTGGGGACACGCATCGCTAAAGTCCTGGAGAAGGTAACGCTCGCTCATCTCTCAGTTAAAGAGAAACTATTAAATAATGGAGCCTATAGGCGCATTCACACCGCAGTACTTTTCCCACAAAGGTTCATCAGAACTTAGTTCATGAGAACTCTTTAGTTCTCATGAACTAAGTACAGATCGCGTTCACACCGGAATAAGTTCCTGGGGAAGGATTAGGCAAATGAAGCCGCTGACGTCACTTCTTCTTCTTCTGCTTTGGGTTTACTGGCAGGCTGCAAACAACTTCACGGCGTATACTGCCGCCCGAAGTCCCCGGAGTTGGGGAGAGGCCTTCCAAGTAAATCGCCATCAGACATAGAACCTTTTTCTCCCACGAAAGTACCCGCTCTCTAGCAGGGACGGAAAAGGGGGTAAAAAGGTTCTCATGAACTAATTTGAGTTCCGGCTCTTTTTTGGTGTGAACGCGACATTTCGGAACTATATCGGAACTAAAGTGGGAAAAGTACTGCGGTGGGAACGCGGCTTATGACTTCATGAACACCAACTGATTGTACCACAGAAAAGGCAAATGACGGATACATATTTTGTTCCTGCTATACTCAGTACCAAGCCACTTTCACTAAAGAAGTTAAACACGTTTTTTTCTGAAATAAAATAAGCAATAGGCATGTTATTTGTTATCTGAGAAAAAGTACCAGTGCAGTTACGGAAAAAGGATAAGCAAGGATTTGAAGGAAGTGTCATTGCTGTGCATAATTTAGTAGTAACACCCAGCATTAGTAACACCCTACCAGCACACTCAATCAAATAATAATAATAATAATTACTGTGGATTTAAATTGTTCATTCATCCCTCCTCCTCATCCCTGAGTGCAGAACCAGACATCATGGGTGTTATCCAGCATGGCTGCGCTGTACTGGAGGGTCAAAGGTCAAGGCAAGAGAGCAATCGACTGCCTGCGACAGGCCCTCAACTACGCCCCCCACCACATGAAGGCAAGTTACACATCAACTGTTGGTGAGGATTACAAAGGATTGTTTTAAATAATTAAGTAATAATGCTATTTTTATTTAACCAGGACGTGCCCCTCATCAGCCTGGCCAACATCTTCCAGAATGCCCGGCTATGGGACGACGCTCTGACAGTCGCCCGCATGGCCGTAGAAATCGCCCCACACTTTGTTGTGAACCACTTTACCCTCGCCAACGTCTACATAGCAATGGTAATGGCTGCAAGCACATTTATCTGTCACAATGTGATCATTTTTTGTTACCCTCTGCTCAGCTCCTCAAGTGTAACCACTGCAAGACAATTCAAGATATTAAAGAGGCACTATTATGCTGTAGTGTGGTATTTAAGTTTTGGTGCATGTAAATGGTCTGCAAAGGTTATAATCCCTCCAGAGCAGTGGTTCCCAACCTGGGGGGCAAACATCGCAGGGGGTACGCCAGGCCTCAGATGATTTGAGGCCTAATATCATATTTAGACTTTTTTTTTTTACATATACCGTAATTTCCGGACTATAAGCCCCTACTTTTTTCCCACGCTTTGAACATCGCGGTTTATACAATGACGCGGCTATTTTATGGATTTTTCCGTTAGAAACAGCAGCGTGATACTAGAAAATGAGCTCGAAGACTGGGTCAACACACAGAGAGCAGACGGCCGAGAAAACTGTATGTAAAAGTAGCAGTTTGCACATCATTTTGTGCGCGAGACACACCTCTGTCCACAGGCACACGCTCTTGCCTTTTGAGTATGGGGTATAGAGAGCGCACACACAGCCCACAGCGGCCGCAGATGCAGCGGAGCCCAGGACTGACAGCACGAGCACCGGCCACGGTTTAAAGCCGCTCCGGTTGGTGACCGACCGTCCCGCTCTTCCACATTCATTCTCTCCTGACAGGAGACTCTCCCCAGGTCTCACAGGTGCATGTGCGGCTTATTTATGTACAAAATACGTATTTTAAAAAAATTCAGTGGGTGCGGCTTATATTCAGGTGCGCTTAATAGTCCGGAAATTACGGTAATTGTTACACAATACATGATTGTATACATTACAATAAAGTATAACAAATAATTGATTAATTAATTTTAATAAAAATTCAAGTTAGTAGCTAATAAAGGCATAAAAAGACAGAAATGCATAATTTTTTCTATAATAAATAATATTTTTTCTATAATAAATCATATAATATAATAGAAATGTTTCTTCTGCGTGTAAGGTGTCCAAACCGGGCTTGTCTGGATAAGCGCATTTTTAAAACATAGCCATTGTCCATGCCGGTTTCAGTTGGATTATTTGTCACAGTTGCTCCGATCAGATCGGTCTCCTCCATTTTGTAGATTATTTACAACTTTTGAATTCACATAAACACATCGGCAAAATCCGGCTTACTTTGAGCATGTGTTTTAAACAGTTTAATCCCCTGTGAATTGTTTCCACTTGCGCCGTCCTTTAATTTCTTCATTCAGCGGGAATCCAAATGAATTAATCCTGAGTCCAATAACCATCAAAGTCACTCCAATAGTGCTCCTTAATTACGCTTTCATCCTCCTTTAACAAAATACTTCACATTCATCCAGTTTGTGACAGTAGTTGTAGCATTTTGAGACTTTGAAACTTTAATTACCGCTGTTGCCTTGTCTGTTGCCCCCCCCCCACCCCTTGTGTGTGTGTGGGGGGGGGGGGCGCAACTTCCAACAGGAGTAATTTGGGGGGGCTCTCAGGGTAAAAGGTTGGGAACCCCTGCTCCAGAGGGAGTTTCTCTCCCACACGCTCACCCCCTGAAAGGCCTCCATTTTAGTCCTTTGTTTACTTCCACGACATAGTGACGTTAATATGCAACACTCATGCTTCTATTGGCTAGTGCTCCATCACATTCTACGTGATAAGCTAAGGGGCAGGACATCTCTAAGTGGTTGACCAATCACAACAGAGGCGGCGAGCTAACCAATCAGAGCAGACTGGGCTCTGGTTTCAGACGGAGGGTGAAAAGAGGTGCTGCAGCACAGGCAGATAAAGAGCTTTTTGAACATTAAAGCATGTCACAGTAGATGCCCCTTTTAATGAAGCAGCCATGCAGTTCATGTGTTCCCATGGTGACGTGTTTGTTGTGTTTCTCGCCCTCAGGAGGAGTTTGAGAAAGCGATGCGCTGGTACGAGTCCACTCTGAAGCTGCAGCCAGAGTTCGCCCCTGCCAAAGATCGACTGAGAACCATTCAGTGTTACCTGCTCACCAAGAGGGAGCGCCGGCAGCCATAGAGCGCTTCATCACAGGACTCCCTGCAGTCATGATAATAACACTCACACTGACACACACTCATCTGAAAACCACAGATAAGCTGCACACAAGTGTAAGAAACCGTCATGTGGTTAAAGGTGAGGTATCAATATTCATATCCAGTGGAATCTGGGTTCTAACCCCCCCCCAAAGAATTAGGTTTCGAGACGTCACTGAGTACAACTGTA
>CALSBZ010043558.1:0-14683 GCA_943591055.1 Gobionotothen gibberifrons | reverse complement strand
TGCTACTTGGAAAGATAAGCTCCAACATAAATCTCTCCAAGGAGACCGCTTGTGCAAAGAGAGGACACCAAAAGGAGCGGAAACAGCAGAGAACGTCCTATTTCTTAGATGGGCACAAAATCTGCCGGGAGACTTTCAAGTTTCTACATGGGTGAGTTTAATTTTGAAAAGGCTACTTCAGTTTTGGTAGTGTTACTATTTTCAAATGAAGTGGTAATAAGCCATGCATGAGTTGAACTGAGTTTGACAATAACTGAATAGAAGCAGAATTTACAGCAATAGTAATAAATAAATATATATATATATATCTATACATGCTTTTACATAATGAACAAATACAACGACAATGTATATACTACAATGCATACATTAAAAAAAGCCTTAAAAAACAATCAAAGACTGATGTTTTAAACCATTCCAGAATTTCTCAAGACAAGCTGACAGGCATCATCAAGTTCTACAAGGAACATGGCTTGGCCCCAAGGATGAGACGTGGTGGTCGTGTGGTGACCAAAAGGGTGTTGTCCTTTGAAGACATCCAGCGAATTGTACGGTTCATTACCAACTTCGCAGATGTCTTTGCCATGCCACTTCAGGTTTAAGAGGACGGACATCAGGGTTCTACCAACAACTGAGACCAAGTCCTCTGTGTGGCGGAAATACAAGGTCCAGATGCAGGAGAAGGGTGGGTATTTTCTTATATCTTAATCTTGTTTTTTGGGGGTTTTTTTTACACGCGGAAGCCTCAATGGAAAACTAATTATGAGTAATCTAACAATGCTATCTTTGTCTTTAATCACCTTTCCAGGTTACCGTGCTGCTGGCAACAGCACATTTAGGAAGCTGTGGAAGGAGCTGACTCCCAGTGTCATTATTGGGAGGCCAATGACAGACCTATGTTGGTTCTGTCAGAAAAACAACATTGCCATCTACCGCAGCTCCAACCTTCCCGACTGTGTCAAGTCAGCGAAGCTCAGGAAGCAGGAAGAACACCTCCGCACCGTGGGGGTGGAGCGTCAGGCTTACCAGGAGATGGTCGCCAGCTGTAAAGAAACAGCTAGAGAGCTGGGTGTCAAATTAGGACCCAACCAACCCTGTAGCAGAGACATCACCATCCACTACAGCTTTGACTATGCACAGCAGGTGAGGTGTATGAATGTGATGAATGCTGTGATAATCCAGAATGTTTGGAATGTATCAATATGTATATTCACACATTTTTTTAATTAGAGCATAGATCACTCATTAGTTAATTCATCTGTTGGTCTGGTGTCACAGGTCCACTACCCCAGTGACCCTCTCCAGCCCGGGCCCATTTACTTTATGGTTCCCAGGAAGTGTGGACTGTTTGGTGTCTGCTGTGAAGGTGTTCCTCAGCAGGTAAACTACCTCATAGATGAGGCTCATTGCAGCAGCAAGGGTTCCAATGCTGTCATTGCCTACCTCCACCACTTCTTCTCCCAGTATGGGCTTGGGGAGAAAAATGTTCACCTGCACTGTGACAACTGCTCTGGTCAGAACAAAAACAGATACCTCCTCTGGTACCTTGCTTGGCGGTGCATGGTGGGACTCCATGAAGATATCTCCCTCAACTTTATGATTGCTGGCCACACCAAATTTGCACCTGACTGGTGCTTTGGCCTGTTTAAGCAGCAGTTCCGCCGCACACCAGTGTCCTGCCTGAAGGACATCAGCCAGGCTGTCAGGTCCAGTACCGTCACTGGAGTCAACATCCCCCAGCTGGTTGGCAATGAGTCAGGGGAGACCTTCGTCAAAACAGACGACTGGCACAACTTCCTTGCCCCCAGCTTCAGACCGCTTCCAGGTATCAAGAGGTACCATCACCTACGCTTCACCAGTGCCGAGCCTGGAGTGGTCTACGCCAAGGAGTTTGAAGGTAAAGAAGAAGAGTCCTTCATGCTGCTACGAACAGGGTGCTTTACTGACCAGGAGGCACGTCCCACTGAACTGACTCCCCCTGTGCTTGATGAAAAACGGCAGTGGTATCTTTTTGAGAAGATCAGAGAGTTCTGCACTGAGGAAACCAAAGACATCACCTGCCCCAAACCCTTAACACCTCATCCTTAATGAGTGAGAGTGCATACTACATCAACAGTATGTCATTCTTCTGTAAATACTGTAAATATATATTTCAAATTGGTTTTAAGCGAGCTACTCTGTTGCTTGTTTGCTATTTTTATATTGTGTAGTATATTTATCTGTTCTGTTGCTTGTTGTTCACATGCAGCTTCTTTCTCCAAATTAACTTTTGTGCCAAATGATTCTAATGTATAGGTTAACATGCAATCAGTTTGTAGCAGGACAGGGAAAAACACACCTACAGATTCCCTGAGAAAAAGGGGAGTGACTAATCAAGCACCCCTGAGAGAAGCTGGAGGAAACAATCAAGAGAAGGATTGGCACCTGTGTGCTGTTAAAAGGACAGCATGTCATTCGAAGGAGGGAGAAAGAAGCAAAAGGAAGTCGGAATCGAACAATGAGAAAAGTGGATTCTTTAGGACTTTATCAGCTGCATCAGGCTATTTTTTGGGAGTTTTTGCCACTGAACCCAGGAGCTGTTGGGGAAACATTCAACTTTCCCCTTCCAAGTTAACCCTGCAATCCAGTGAGCTATTCTGGCCTGTCACCCTCAGATAAGTGGTTCTCACTACTCCAACATCATTTCTCCTCCTCTTGCACTATACACACACACACACACACCACACTCTGGACTGGAAAAGCTGAACTTTATAACTTTTACACATCCTTATCCCCTGAAATACACTCCTAAACTGAGTGACAAAGGACAAAAAAAGACTTCTCCCCTCCCCCACACTCACTCACAGTCAATCCCCCTGATTTCTTGATGTGTTGTGAGTTAACTTGAAATTGTTTGTATGTATTAGAGTTAAGTTTATCCGGTAAATGGTCTGTGACCTGAGTTTGTTTGTTTGATGTAATGATTTATTATTTGGAGTTAAAAAAAATACAGACACGTTGAAATTGAATTGATTGATTATTATTTTCGTTTGTAAAATTCAGTAGCTAGGTCACCGGGCTATCCCTCTGTTTCTGTGTGTCTAAAAAGTGTAATTTATTCGTTCAGGGATAAGACCTACGCTACAAGTTCATTCAAGTATTTATTTATTCCAACTCTGTTTTTCATAAAAATGGTATATCGATGAGTGTGCACGTGGGTATGGGCGTGCACGTGAGTACGGGCGTGCACGTGAGTACAGGCGTGCACCTGGTCTGGGTGTGCACATGGCCATGTACATGGGAATAGATGTGTGCGCATAAGCATGTGCTCAAACATGACCAAAATACATGTTAAATTGATGAGCGTGCACGTGAGTTCGGGAGCGCACGTGAGTACGGGAGTGCACGTTCGTACGGCGTGCATGTGTATGTGAGTGCCTTTGTTCCATGTATTGATGTATGAAAGTGACAAAGAGAGAACAGTATAGTGTGTGTGTGTTTTTGTGCAAACAGCTCTAGATGAATTCGTTTTATGGTATGGTTCATTTGAATAAATACCTAAGAAAGTACTGCAAACTTTGAAGGCCTTTTTCTCAAAATCATGGTTCGGTGACATTCATTATGTAAAGTGACGTATTTTGCTTAATATTTGGAGCACAAAAACAATATTGATATCATTAGAAAGCTAAGAATCTCATCTTTCCAACAGTGTATCAAACTCAAAATGTGTTTCGGGGTCAATGTGACTGAAAATGATAGAGCAGGTCACATATAGGCGGAGCACCCAGTTTCTGACGTCAGAACAATTTCAAATCTGTATCAGTCTGTATCAGATCCGTTGCAGCCCCGTTTTTAGAGATTTGGGTATGGAGGAAAAGAGAGAGGGTTGTGTTTTCTGACACTTGGTGAGTTCCCTGACACACCGGGGACACATATTCATGTATAAAAGACGCACACAAGTGCATTTTGCATGATAGGTCCCCTTTAAGTGACGTCTAGTGGTTACCTCTTTCTTAACAATTGTATGGACGGGAATAGAGCTCTCAAAGAAAACACAGGAATGATCGGAGAGCGCTACATCAGTCACCACAAGCTTAGAAATGTTCAGACCCTTTGATACAATTAAGTCCAGGGTGTGCCCCTTATTGTGTGTTGGACCCTTCACATGCTGAGTCAGTTCATAATTATCGATAACACAAAACAGTTCTTTAGCCCCTCTGTCTTGGGGATTGTCAACATGGATATTAAAATCACCAACGATGACTAGACGGTCAAAGTCAATACACACTATAGACAGTAACTCGGTAAAATCATCAAAAAAACTTGCACAGTATTTGGGTGGTCTGTAGATGTTTAGGAAAAGAGCTTGAGTGGAGCATTTCAGCTGAAGGGCCACAATTGCATTGAAATAAATCATTAAACAAAATAGCTACTCCATCCCCTTTCTTATGCAGTCTTGCCTGACTCTTAAAACTAATGTTGGGAGGGGTTGATTCTATAAGAACAGCTGTGCTGTTGTTTTGGTCTAACCAAGTTTCAGTTAAAAACATAAAATCCAGATTGTGCTTGGTGATAAAATCATTGATTAAAATGAGTGAGACCCGTGGAGCACACGGAACTTCTGTTAAATTCGACAAACTCAAACAGATCCTTTTGGACTTTCTGTTTCCAACCTGAGTCACCAACCTTCTGTGTATGTTGATTATAACAGAAATGGGTCGCTGCACTGGCATAGAAGCCTCTGGTCGTTGGGTGGCGCCAGAGAGCGAGATGGCAGGCGTCAGCGGCATCAGCGAAGAAAACTTGCTGGTAGAAAAGTTTCTAGCAGTGGAAACGGTGGCCTGAGATGACACTGCTGGAAAGGGGGGTGTGTGGGAATGGAGTGGAAATAGTCAGGGAGACGTCTGAACAGCGTGCTGGATGTTAGCCGCTAGCATGCGGCTACCCAACCTGCTGGCGTGGATTCCATCAGTGTTGAAGAGGGCGGGTCGGTCCCAGAATAGTTTAAAATTGTCAATAAAACCTAAATTGTGAGCTCTGCAGGCGGATTGGAGCCAAGTGTGGAGGCTGAGGATCCTACTGAAACGCCCTGCTCCGGGGGCCAGCGTTGGGATCGGACCTGAGAAAAAAAAACACTTTTCACTGCTCCGTAGAAGATTAAAAAGTTTCTCAAAATCATTTTTTGTCAGCTCCGACTGCTGGCGGGGTGTATCATTCGACCCAACGTGGACAATTAGTCGATTGACAGAGGACGGAAGTGAGTGCAGCAGCCCCTGGAGTTTATCCAGGATGACCGGGACTGTGGCTCCAGGGAGGCAGCGTGTGGCTGCATTGAAGGAGCGGATGTTTCTGGTTATGGAATCCCCGATTATTAATGTGGTTGGGGCGGAAAGGGGACGAGGAGGTGCCGGTGATTGAGGGTGTGGTGACCGAGCAGGAGAGTGTTGTGGTGAGACAGTAACAGCTGGGCTGGGAGAGGATTTCCTTGCCGGCTCAGGGCCCGGATAATATAGCTGTATCTATAAATCTCTTTATAGAGGATGTGAGGTCCACCCACAAATAAAACAGGTTCACATGGATAGGATACTAGATAAGTTTGCACACTCATTATATACACTACACATTTTTCTTGGATTTTTTTAACACCATAGTCCCTTTATAAACAGTGGAGGAAATAAGTATTTGATCCCTTGCCGATTATTTTTACCTCTTAAATCATGGTTTGATATATATGAATGATATGTTATAGGAGCAAATACTTAAGGGAAGAAAGGCTACTAAGTATTTTCTATCAAACTTTATTTTAGAAATGTACAAAATGAACATAAATATACATATAAACACGGTATATCATCCATTCCTCCCCGCCGTCTTGCAAGCTACAACCGGGGCTGTTAAGAGGCATCAGAGTGGTCATCCCGTCTTGATCATGTATTGTCCGCCAGATACGCCAGGAGTTTCCTGATCTGGCTGGATGAAATCAAATGCAAATCACAAAATATTATATAATAGAAACGTAGTTGTTTTAGATTCGTTAGTAGTAGTTGTGGTAGCAGTGTGTATCTCAACACCGTTAGCTTGCCAGCTAATATGCTAACCTAGCTTTCTGGTTTACCTTGGTAGCATATGAACGTTAGCTCGGAGAAAAGGCAACTAATGTAGTGTAATAAAACCACTATGAACAAAAGCTAGTGGTTCATATTAGGCTAGCATTAACGTGTTTACAATTGCAATCTTATACAGTAGTCTGCTACGTTCGGTCATTCGTTGTAGCTGGCATGAAAACAATGTTTTCGCCTAGCATGTATAGCTAGCCTCGTTAGCATGCACAGAGCCGCATCGCAGCTCGGAGGAAAACCACATATAATGTACTGGCCGTAAGGGAAATCACCCGGAGTATACTGTATGAGTATTCCGTGTGTGAATGCAGACATTCTCCTGCCATGACAAACATGTAAGGCCATCTGCTGACATTGTAGTTTATATATATAAACGTTAGCAACTGAGTTAGCCCAGTTAGCACCGTGTCAATGGCTTAGCACCCCAAAAAACGTTTACACATTTTCACAGTTGTGGTAGATATAGCTTGCTTGTTTTAAACAAATAAATAAATACACAAACAACAATGAATACTTACAGGTTGGGTACCCGAATCTCCCGCTGGTCCAAACAAAGTAGGAACAGCATCGTCCTTCAGTGTCCTACGCTGTACATATCCGGTATGAATCGCTCCATGTTTTGTGAAGCTATTCTCCGTGAAATGCCGCGCACACAGTAAAATACCGGCTCCAACATCTGAAGGAACAGTGTTAAAAAGGAATGGCAACCACTGACTTCGTCGTGGTTCTGCCCTCGGTAAGGCATGCATTGAACATTTCCCCTCACAAGACAGGAAACAGACCCTCGTTGGCATGACTGGATACAGTTTTGAACTGAACCTGAGATTCCAACAGTATATATGCTAGGCTGGCGGAGGTTAAGGCCATAGCTCTGGGCGTGGCTACTGGGTGCTTCTACGACACAGCACCCAGGAAGTAAACAATGGACAATGACGTATCTCCAACGAGCCGTTTTGGGGAGGGATTTTCTGTTTTAGAGTTGTACTCACTACAGGGTGTACTTTGAGGGTTTTGACTCTGCACACCGTTTACATGCAGAAAAACCTTCATAACACACAAGGGGACGGGTAATAACCGGAAAAGCATGACATGTCACCTTTAAACCAATACGTTTCCGCTGTGGACCAACACTATAAATTGACGGGGAAGGGGGTAGCAATAAAGATAACACCATTAAACAGTTACACAACATAACGAAGAAATAATATCGATAGCATCGTCCCTAGCAACCACCTTGGTAACAATGAAAATGTTGTATGGACACAATTCCCTGAAGTAATCTTCGTAATAACTAGCAAACTAAAGATCATGTACATCCACTGCACACATAATCTGAAATAACAACTCATATTTCTCCCATCAAATTACATCAAAACGCATTTTAATGGCCAAACTAACCTTAAAATAGGCATTTTCCACCGAGAATAAAATGAAGTTCCGCCATGTTTTTTTTTTCTGCAGGGAGACATTTGAAGATCACGTGACATAGACGCCAGCCATTGGAATGAATGGTGAAAAAGAACGTAGGGATCTTACAATTTCAGAGGCGTTTTTGTAGAAATACTACGTCCCAAGTTGTGGACCAACGTAGTTATTACACGTTTTTTTGTGAGACTGGGTTGGAATAACCCGATCTCTCTGTGCTCATGTAAACACCATATCCCCAATATGATCATAACCGGGATAATTGTCACGATCTGTCTTTATTGTATTTTGTCTTGTCTTTTTCTGTCTTTTGTTTCATGTTTTATTTTGAAAGGTCTTCACCCCCTGTCTTGCCTCTTGCTGTCTGTCTGTTTTCCCTCCTAATTACCCGTTAATGTTCACCTGGTTTCCCTGTGTTTTCTCCTCCCTCCTCACCTGTGTCTTGTTTGTGTGATTAGTCTTGGGTGTTGTTAGAGCCACAATGAAGTCAAGGTTATTATTTCGATTTATAATTTGATAAACGATTTAATGATGGGATGATTTATATTGCCGTGGTGAATATGTTTTGATTAAGTGATTGTTTATTTTTTATCGTAAATATGATCTGTTTCCGTGTACCTTCCGGTATTTAAGTGAGGTAATTGAGGACAGCCGGTGTGCATGGAGACCTGATGAGACGTGGAGCGGAACAGTTTTTTGACCGCAAATTAACGCAGATTGTAAACAGAGATTAGTGTTGCAAATTGGACTGCAAAGTATAGTTTATATAGGAAAGTATATCGCCGAAATATTGATTTAGATTTGTTATTTTGAGACCATTTAAGTCAATACTTTTTTGTTAATAAATTACATTTTTTGACTGAAAACCTTCGGCTGCTTATTGCTTTGGATTGCGTGTCGTCAACCCCGCTCTATAGTGGCAAGAGGAAACCTTGGATGCCATTACAGGTGTATTTAAGTTCTGGTTTTCCTGTCTGTCTTTGTCGGATCGTCTTGTGTTGTGACCTAGTTCGTCGGTGAGTGTTCTGCTTTGTCTTTGTTTGCTTTAAATATAGCCTTGAAATAAAGGATTTGTCACTTGATATTTGCATTTGGGTCCTGCCTGCTACACAAACCGTAACAATAATACTCGTAAACGGCTTACTGATGTCCATGTAGAGACGCAGTCAGTGTGTTTTACTGGAGCCTCAGTTCGATAAGAGATTATTTTCTGAGTTCTTTAACTTCGGTACTCTCTCTCACAATGATAAATGGGGCGAAGCCTGCGAGCTAGTTCAGGCAGTCAACTCGAGCACCAATGATGCATTAACACGTGACGCACCTCGTCCCTCTTACAACCAACCAAACACATTCTCCTAAACATGCCGCTCTATTTAAGCTGCCAGGTCTTCCTGCCTCTGCCTCGCTATGCTGCTGCTGCCACTGCTGCGTTCACTTGCTATTGCTGCGTTCATGTTCCTGCTGCTGTGTTTCATGTTGCTGCTGCTTGCCTGACCCACCACCACCCTAGCTCCACCCCAGCTTCCACCTGTAGGCTCGGGGGATAGTTATCTAATCATCACTCAATGTTCTTTGTACATCTGTGGAGTGATGAGGCCCGAGCCTAGATGCCAAACTCAAACTATATGCTGCTATAATAAACATATTAAGAACACGTGAGTTGTCTGACTGAATGTGCATTATGTTTTAATTATACTTCTTATCATTCAGAAGCTGCTCAATACATAATTATCACTTCACCACCTCTTTTGACATCTAGGCGCTTGAGAGTGAGTCAGAGGCAGAATACAGGGACAGTGGAGAGAGGTCCATTGCTGAGGTGAGTGATGAAAGGGATATGACAGTTTAGAGTAAATTGTGACGTGGACTCTCATCCCAGATTTTTAAGGAAATCAGTGGGGATATTGAACAGGAAACATTTCAGTCAAGGGGCATCATATGACCAATATAGACAGAAGAGCAACATTTATTTGAACATTTAAGTCGATACCATTCCTCGGTGAACGTAACATCTGTATGGAGTCAGATCAGTCTCAATATTAATAAATGCTCACAGAAGGATTCACAAATGTATTTTGCGATGTATATATAAATGACTCTCCACAACAATATCTCTCAATGCACTCACAAATATTTATTGTTGTATATAAATGTACAAAAAATGGGCATTTAAACTGCTTTTCTTGTGAACCTCTGCATTTGTGTTTTGTGTTTTTGATACTTCCCTGACGGAAATGACAAATGCATATTTTTTTAACAGGAAACTATGGAAATTATAACTAATTGTGGTTTTGTTATACATTACTTGAAACAAGAAATATTTATATGTCAGAAATATGCCTATATTTGTGAAACTTTTTTTATCTGTGGATTTTTTTACATTTATATACAACAATAAATATTTTTGTGTGCATTGAAAAATATTTTTGTGGAGAGAGTCATTTATATATAAATCCCGAAATACATTTGTGAATCCTTGTGTGCATTTATTAATATTGAGATTGATCTGACTCCATACATCCTAGGCTATGTTCACTTTCAAACTGTAAATCCACAATGCACCCTCAAATCATTGTTTATTTACACACAATGGCAGAGAGTGTAGTCAAGTGCTTTGAAACACAGCCCGGCGTCAACATATGATACACAATGCAAATATTATGTTTTAGAACATAAACTCAAGGTTTAGTATCCAGGCTAAAAAGCGTGCTAAAAAGCCCAAGATTATAGAATAAACGAATAAATAAAAACAAGGATAATTGTGTGTTATTGTTGAGTAAATAACAGTGTGTTATTTAGAAAAGAATAACAAATTAGAAGGAAAAAAATACAGATTTCAGTATTTTGAGGCTCTAAGCCCCATTTCTTTTCCTCACAGACGGGAAAAAAAAGTCTGACATTATACGATTTAAAATAAAAACAAATAAATAAAAAGATAAAACACTGGCATGTAATTTACGTTAGAATAAATAGAATGGTTTTGAATAATAGATGAGAGTAAAATCGACGTCACTTTACAGCCCCACCCACTTTTGGGGAAACCAACGCTGTCATTTGAACGGCGATCAAGCCTGAAGCCACAGAGATCTTCTGTTACTGTCCTTTCTTCTTAGAGGAAGTACAGAAACACGTAACTCTGGATTTGTTTTAATGTTTGAGGTGCAATAAACGACACTGCAGCTTTTTGGTATGTTAAAACTATTATTTTCTGCCTCGCTCATGAGAGTAACAGCTGGCGAAATTACAGCCTCGCCTACTGATTTCAAATGTGTGCTCTAAAATGATATTTATAAATGACTATTATCATTATTATAAGCAAGACAATAAATGGCAAAGATATGTAGAAAATAACCGTATTTAAGATACGTTCATAACAAACGTAACGTGGGAGAAAATATGTTTCTAGAAGCAAAAGAAGCAACTTCCCATGTACAGTTTTAAAGATCCAGACAGGGGTGTTGCTTGGATTGAGTAACATCGGGGGCTTAGCCCGGCAATTGTACATTCGAAAAGATATGCTGTTTATATCAATAGAGTATCCAAGAATTTAGAAATGCAAATAATTAATTAAAATTCTCCATAATAGATCAATCTACTACCCGAACAGAAACATATGGAAATACTGTAGGTTACTATATAAAATGTGTGCAAATCAATTGAGTATCCTAGTCACGTGAACATGTGTTATGTTGGGGATGGGCCTCTCTCTCTCGCACACTCTCACAGAATGCGTTCCTGCCACACAGAGCCGAGCTTAAATGACACACGTAGAACCAAAGGTACTTGTACTACCTATCATATTATTTTCTATAGCCCAGGCCGCCACTGGATCCAGATATGAAAAATAACATTAGCAACCTACTAAATGCATACAATAAATATCTACACTGAAGCTTACCTAACAATAAACATACTTAAAGGTCCCATGTCATGGCCATTTCTACTGATCTTAATTCCATTGTTGAGGTCTACTAAAATAGATTTATATTGTGCAATTTTCCAAAATCTCATTGGTTTCTCATACAGCATCTCTGTAAAGTATGTGTATTCACTCTCTGTCCTAAACGGCTTGTTGGAGCTCCTGCCCCCCGCCCCCCACCCCCTCTCCCTATGAGCCCAGTGGCCGTCTGCGACACAGCGAAACCCAGCCCGAACACACACACACACCGACTCACAGCCTCGCCGCATCCCGCAGTCTCAGGGAGGAGAAATCGGCGGAGCTGCAGCTGAGAAAAGATTAAGTGTCAATTTGGACCAATCCACGGATTTAACGTAACGGCTCCACGGATTGGTCCATTTGGGTATGGGCACATCACTGTACCCAGGAAGAAAAAGAGAAATGTCCAACGAGGCGTTCTGGGGCAGCATAGACAGGTCTTTTCTGTGTTAGAGTTTTCCTCGCTACAGGGTGTACTTTGAGGGTTTGTTACATTACATTACATTACATTTAGCTGACGCTTTTATCCAAAGCGACTTACAATAAGTGCGTTCGACCAACAAAATACAAACTTGAAGAAAACAGAATCATATAAGTACATCAGGTTTCATAGAGCTAAAACATTTCAAGTGCTACTCAACTGGCTTTAGATAAGCCAGTCCTTTATTAGTATATAAGTGCTCTGTTAGTAATTCTATCGCTCGAAGTGGAGTCGAAAGAGATGACTTTTTAGTCTGCTCCGGAAGATGTGTAAGCTTTCTGCTGTCCTGATTTCAATGGGGAGCTCATTCCACCATTTTGGAGCCAGGATAGCAAACCCACGTGTTTTTGCCGATGGGAACTTGGGTCCCCCTCGCAGCGAGTTGTTTGGCCGATGCAGAGTGGAGTGCACGTGCTGGGGTGTACAGTTTAACCATGTCCTGGATGTAGGAAGGGCCAGATCCATTCACAGCATGGTACGCAAGTACCAGTGTCTTGAAGTGGATTCTAGCAGTTACTGGAAGCCAGTGAAGGGAGCGGAGGAGCGGCGTGGTGTGGGAGAATTTAGGAAGGTTGAAGACCAGACGAGCCGCTGCATTCTGGATGAGCTGCAGAGGTCGGATGGCACATGCAGGTAGACCAGCCAGGAGGGAGTTGCAGTAGTCTAGGCGCGAGATGACGAGAGCCTGGACCAGAACCTAAGTGGCTTTCTGGGTCAGCTGGGGACGTATCCTCCTGATGTTGTAAAGAGTGTATCTGCAGCAGCGGGTTGTTGCAGCAATGTTTGCAGTCAAGGACAGTTTGTTATCTAGGGTCACACCCAGATTCCTTGCAGTCTGAGTCGGGGTAACAACAGAGGTGCCGATATTGATTGTTAGGTCAAGAGTGGGACAATCTTTTCCCGGAAGGAAAAGCAGTTCAGTCTTGTCAAGGTTGAGCTTGAGGTGGTGAGCAGACATCCACCGAGAGATGTCTGCTACAGTAGACAAGCAGAGATGCGTGCAACGACCTGGGTCTCTGAGCGGGGAAAGGACAGAATTAATTGGGTGTCGTCAGCGTAGCAGTGGTATGAAAAACCATGCGGGCTAATGACAGATCCGAGCAAGTTTGTGTACAGGGAGAAGAGGAGGGGACCGAGAACAGAGCCCTGAGGGACCCCTGTAGTTAATTGACAAGGGTCGGACTCGGACCCTCTCCAAGTTACCCTGTAGGTGCGGTCTTTGAGGTATGAGGTGAGGAGGGAAAGTGCAGAGCCTGAAACTCCAAGTTCTTGGAGAGTGTGAAGGAGGATCTGATGGTTCACCGTGTCGAATACAGCAGACAGGTCCAGAAGTATGATGACAGAGGAGAGGGATGCTGCTTTAGCAGTGTGCAGTTCCTCAGTGACAGCAAGGAGGGCAGTTTCTGTTGAGTGACCTGCTTTGAAACCAGACTGGTGCGGATCCAGAAGGTTGTTCTGATGGAGATAACAGGAGAGTTGTTTAAAGACAGCGCGTTCAAGTGATTTAGACAGGAACGGGAGGAGAGAGACAGGCCTGTAGTTTATAACATCAGACGGGTTGAGAGTGGGTTTCTTTAGGAGAGGGTTTACTCTTGCCTCCTTGAGACTGTTTGGAAAGTGACCAGAAGTTAGAGAAGTGTTGATGAAATGGGTGAGAAATGGTAGAATATCAGGAGCGATAGTCTGAAGGAGGTTTGAGGGGATAGGGTCCAGAGGACAGGTGGTAGGACGGGCAGAGGTAATGAGGGTAAGAACCTCACTTGGAGAGAGAGGGGAAAAGGAGGTTAGTGTGTGGGTGAGAGGAGGGTCTGGTGACCCAGCGGTGAGTAATGGTGAGTCGGAAAAAGAAGAGCGAATATCATCAACCTTTTTTTCAAAGTGGTTAACAAAGTCGCTTGACAGAAGGGAGGAGGGGGAAGGGGCTTTAGGGGGGTCCAAGAGGGTGGAGAAGATGGAAAATAGTTTTTTGGGATTGGAATAGGAAGATTGGATCTTATCTTGAAAGAAAGTGCTTTTTGCCTGAGAGATCGAAGCAGAGAAAGAGGAGAGGAGAGCCTGATAGGTTAGGAGGTCGTCAGGGTGTTTGGATTTCCACCGTTTTTGCTCTGCTGCCCGAAGGATGGTTCCATTAGCACGCAGTGCGTCATTTAGCCAGGGAGCAGGAGGGGACTGACGAGCCTGCCGAGATGTGAGAGGACAGAGAGAGTCCAGAGAGGATGAAAGGGTAGAGAGGAGAGTTTCTGCAGCCGAGTTAGGAGGCAGGAGTTGGAACGAGTCACAGGAAGGGAGGGCTGAGAGCACCGACGAGACAAGGGTAGAGGGGGAGAGGGAACGGAGTTTACGGCGGACAGGTGCAGAATGAGAAGAGATTGGTTTGTTATGTTTGGAAAGGGGTAGAGAGAATGAAATGAAGAAGTGATCGGAGGTGTGAAGCGGGTTTACAGAGAGGTTAGAAGTAGTGCAGTTCCTTGAGAATATGAGATCAAGGACATTGCCAGCTTCATGAGTTGGTGGGGAAGGAGACAGTGAGAAAGCAAAGGTGGTTAAAAGAGATGTTAGTTCAGATATCTTCTCTGTCTGGAGGTTGAAGTCTTCGAGAAGTACAGTGGGAGGGCCAGTTTCAGGGATGTGTGAGAGGAGATTATCTAACTCCTCCAAGAAGTCTCCCAAGGCGCCTGGTGGACGGTAGAGAACAACAATGGTTAATTGTATAGGATGGGTTACTGTGACGGCATGGAATTC
>CALSBZ010043548.1:207089-220435 GCA_943591055.1 Gobionotothen gibberifrons | reverse complement strand
ACACACACACACACACACACACACACACACACACACACGCGCGCGCGTTCATGTGTGTTGGAGGAGATGCTCTGTCGGAAGTCTGAAGGAAGGGGCGGATTCTTTTCGGTTGGGTACTTTGGAATTTTTGTGCACTAAGCTGGTTTCTCAAACTTACCTACTGCTCCTTTAACATATTTACAAATAAAATACACACAAGTATTACAGTTTGGTTTTCTTACTCCTGACCCAACATAGAAAGTATACATGGTTGCTTTTTAACTCTGGTTCGTTTCATGTTAACACTGACTTGTGAGATCAGTTGAGCAGAAAGCAGCGAGACAGGAAGTCCCAGGGTTCGAACTGTAATGTGTCGAGAACACCACGCCAAGCAAGGTCAATACAACAGGAGACAAGCAGAGACACGGTGCACATGCAGCAGTGCATTAACAGCATCCCTCTGACGGAGCCACTGACCTGTTCTGAAGGCAGATGGAGGTAAAATGACGGCAGTAAATTATAGTGGGATGCTTTTAATTTGCAAGTCTGTTCCCTGTTGGAAAACAGCTCAGATGTGTTTCTGCAAAGTATTGTTTAAAAAGATGAGATGGAGGAGAATAACTTTTCATTATTGTAACTTTTAAAGGCTTTTGGCATCTGTAACCTTTCCAATGCTAAGCAAAGATTAATGTCTACATTTAAGGGGACTTGATTAAACTAAATAAACCCTCTTACAATTCACATACTCAATATTTCTCACTCAATAGTATACGAGAAGATTTCAAAATGCAAAACGGCAGCTGTAATTTATGGTAAATGTCAAGCTATTGGACCTGCAAGCAAATTAGAAAATTATACAAAACATGCCTATAGCATGGGGCTGCATGGTAATAATTCAATCATTGCGCAATTAGGATTTCACTCAGTCACAATGTGACACATCTCAGCCTATCCAGGAGAATGTGGAGGGACATACAAACACATGTATTATGCTTTTAATTAACATTACATAATGGTAAGGTAATTGTAAATACTCCTGCTACAAGACCAATCATATTTAATCGTATATATATTGTATTCTGGGAGGATAAAGTCAATAAATCCTCCATTCAGAGCGAAGCAAAGCGCTGTTCTTATTTTATGTGTCATGCTATAATGTAATCTGACAGTGACAATCAGGATATATTATCAAACAAAGGGCGTGCCGTGTAGGTGATACTAGCAGCGTTCAAGTCGCCGTGATTATGTCACTTTCTGATGAGATTACACATGTTGTGTCATGCTGAAGCTTTACCTTCACTCACAGCCAAGTCTGCACACATTTATGAAGCAACAACGTGCTTATCTTCCTCATATGTTGGACGCTTTTATATGTTTGACATTGCTGCTTTAACTATGTCTTGTTGCTCTCCGACAAAAAAAGCAAAGGAAAATATCAATAATTTTGGTTTTATTAACTTTCTTAGCGAGCGATTGAAAACTCACACTAACTATAAATCTAATCAAATCAAGTTTTATTTATATAGCACATTTATAACCGATGTTTGGTCGAGCCAAAGTGCTGTACATATAATAAAAATAGCCTACAGTAGAGACACTTTACAGCAAATACAACAGCACAGTTTGTTCAGAATATCAGTATGAGAAAAACGACACCCTCTGTCCTTAGACCCTCACATCGTACAAGGAAAAACACAGTTTAAAGGGGAACATGGGAGAAACCTAAAGCTACCTTTAGCTTAGCACAGATACCAGGGAGTCCAAATCTTTCTTAGGTAACAAAGTGTGCCTGAGAGCAGCTATAAAGCATACAAAGAAACATGCGGCGCCGGGGTTAAAAGCCCCAAATTTCCCTCCAATTGGTATAAAAGTATATGCAAGTCGCTTTGGTTATGTGTCAGCTTAATGACATGAAATAATAATGTTATACATCTGTTAAAAAATGTAGAAAATATAGCGTCAATACCAGATATTAGGAAACGGATGAAGAAAGGCATAAGTGTCCTTTCTTATAAATGACATGCTTCAATTTGCTGTCTCCACCTGCCACCATGTTAAAGTGAAGCACTACTCATTGCATCCGACCGGAGATGCAGGTGTTTCCATAGCAACAGCAGTGCAGGAAGCAGGCTGTGGTGCCTCGTGGCTGTAGTGTGTGCAGACGAGTGCAAAATGTGGGCGTTTGAGAGTATTAGTTAGAAAGAATGGAGACATGGAAAGAAAGGGAAATACAAAAAAATTATCTTCATTTTTTTACAACTGAAAGTAGGTTAACAGCGTATAGCTCTTAGCTTGTGCACACATCAATGCATATAGTCAAACCAATGTCATTTAATAATGGAGCAAAACGAGTCTTTACCATTAGCTATTCTGATTTGCTAGTCTTGAGGTCAATGGTTTTCTGAATGTTTGGTTGTTAACTTTAAATAAGGTCTGTGGTTAACACAAACTGAAGAAATGTAAATGTGTTTGTATACAGATATACAATATACTGTATAGCCCATTGGTAAATTTAAAGAGCCATATTTTGATTATGTGGTTGTCCCTCTCATGTAGTGTGTTCTATAGGTTTTAGTGCCTGTACATGGTCTGCAAAGGCTCAAATCCCCCTGTTTCCTCCAGAGGGAGTTTCTCTCCCACACTACCCCTTCTCTTCCCAAATATGCTTCAATTGGACTCATTGCTTTACTTCTGGAAAATGGTGACATCACTATGTAACATTCGCACTTCTATTGGCAAGCGTCATCTCGCCCAACATGAGCCGCTTTTAGCTTAGCGGTGGTGACGTGAAGTCATGTGACCGTGCTGTAGTTCCTTTATAGCCCAACATTAGCCACCTTTAGCTTAGCGGTGGTGATGTGAAGCCATGTGACCGTGCTGTAGTTCCTTTATAGCCCAACATTAGCCTCCTTTAGCTTAGCGGTGGTGACGTGAAGTCATGTGACCGTGCTGTAGTTCCTTTATAGCCCAACATTAGCCACCTTTAGCTTAGCGGTGGTGATGTGAAGTCATGTGACCGTGCTGTAGTTCCTTTATAGCCCAACATTAGCCTCCTTTAGCTTAGCGGTGGTGACGTGAAATCATGTGACCGAGCTGTAGTTCCTTTATAGCACAACATTAGCTGCTTTTAGCTTAGCGGTGGTGATGTGAAGTCATGTGACCGTGATGAAGTTAGGTTATGCCCAAATGTTCTTCTGGAGTTTGCATTTACACTTCAAAAATTATGAAAGTGGTGTTAATTTCTGGAGAGGATGTTGCTGATGTGTCTGCCACAGATTTTAGTGTCTGCATATTCTAAAATCCCATTGATTGTTGTTGACAGAACCAGAGAGATGCTACCTTCAGGGTCAGACTACAGCAACACGTCATCACTGCACCACTCTATACTGGGGGGGAAATGAAAACAAGTGACGTGACAGGACGTTGTCTCTAGCCGTATGATAGTGTTTGGCTTACTCTGCGCTCTAAGCCTTGTAGATATGTTGCTCTCAGTCTCCTTACTTTGTTTGTAAGGCTTTTTTTCCTGTCATTTAGTTGCTCTCTCCATGTAACTGGTGATGACAATACTGCCGGCCAGGATTATCCTGAACTACATGTGGTGTTAATCACCTTAGCAGTGTGTGTGGAAAGCAGTGTGTACTCGCTGAGACAATCCTTCCCCTGAAAGCGCTGTCGAAGCATACAAGGAATTAGCAGAGGGTGACAACGTCATTATGGATAGCAGCTTTATATCGTAGCGGTTATACTGCAGCTGGTAAATACCACCCCGGTTATAATTGAACAAGAGACATTATTCTCTAGTTGTGTCTATGTTATTTGTTTCTCTTTCTTTATTCCTCCAATTACCATGGGTGACGAATAACGTGGGTGCTTCCACAAAGACAGGAGGGCTTGATGAGTAAGAACATGAAGGGAATCATAAGGCTTCCCTTTCACTAGATCTCAACCCTGAAAGCACACACGGGATGTTTTTAAATGACGTGTTAGACTTTTCATCCAACATTGTTTAAAAACAATTAAGGGAATTTATATTGGAAAAAAGATGTGTATCCCTTCAGTTTGCATCAGGGAGTCAATGCTAATTAGCTTGTAAGGTAGCTAAGAGACTTCCTGTTCCTTTCCCATCCATCTGTATATTGAAATATAGATAAACAGCTTTGTCAGGTTCTCACAATAACCCAGGTTGGGAACTATAGTACAGTATGGCAGGAGTCTTCTTGGAAAGGCACTTTTCATGTAACATAAGTATGAGGACATTTTAGATATTGCATCAGACAATGTGAGCGGGTTCCTTTGACTTGAATATTTAGATGTGTGATGGAAAACAACGGCAATCCATTCAATCAATCAATGTTTATTTATATAGCCCAATATCACAAATGTTACATTTGTCTCAGTGGTCTTCACAGTTTGTACAGAATATCAGTATGACAATACGACGCCCTCTGTCCTTAGACCCTCTGTCCTTAGACCCTCTGTCCTTAGACCCTCTGTCCTTAGACCCTCACATCGTACAAGGAAACACTTCCAGAGAGAAACCCCACAGTTTAAAGGGGAACATGGGAGAAACCTCAGGGAGAGCAACAGAGGAGGGATCCCTCTCCCAGGACGGACAGACGTGCAATAGATGCCGTGTGGAAAAAAAAAGATAATACATTTACAACATAGGTAGTCCAAATGTTTGGAAATGCATGTGTGTATAATAGGAAGATGAATCCACGAGGACATCCATCTAGGACTTACCACAGCAACAGCCACGACTCAAGATCCGGGCTCGCGACCCAGGACACAGGACTACAGCAACAGGATCATCCATTGACTGTAAAACCAGCCCGATCTCACAGTCTGCGTACAAATGACACGACTTTGCAAAGGCGTGCAATAGATACGCAGAAGTCCGTTTTTGCGTGCATATGATACGCCCACGTTACGTTTGTTATGAACGTATCTTAAATGCGTTTCTTTTCTACATATCTTTGCCATTTATTTAACCCTAACCCTAACCATAACCCAATAAGCTGCTGTGTCGTTTATTGCACCGCAAACATTCAAACTGTCATTGGAACGGCGATCAAGCCTGAAGCCACAGAGCTCTTTGTTTTAATGTTTGAGGTGCAATATCAGCGTATCATATGCACGCTAAAACGGACTTCTGCGTATCTATTGCACGACGTGTAAAGTCGTGTCATTTCTTCTTCTTCTTTTGTCACCGTGTATCAAGATAAATGTTAAATGGACTGTACTTATATAGCGCTTTATCCAGTCTTTACGACCCCTCAAAGTGCTTTACATACTACATGTCATTCACCCCTTCACACCCATTCATACAGAGCAGTGTACCTTACTCTAGTCTAGGACCTAACATTCACACACCGTTGGCCATCGGGAGCAACTCAGGGTTAAGTATCTTGCCCAAGGATACATCGACATGTTGACTGCATGGGCTGGGATCGAACCCACTTTCTGGTTGAAAGACGACCGCACTCCCTCGCAGCCACAGTCGCCCATGATGATTAAGATCATCCTGTTCACAAAAACTCCAAATCAATCCCAATATACACACATCCATGAACACGGTAACACAGTAGATGCAATTGGAATGACATCTCCTAGTGCAGTCCAAAACTAAATATCACCCAGTAAGAAATGGTTTCTTGTTTTTGCATTCATTTCCTCCAGCTGCTCTTTAAAACAATGCAGAGCCTATATGTGAAATGTGTTTGGCAGCAGCAGGGAGGCAGGAGCTGTTGAGGCACGTTGCCCCCCCCCCCCCCCCCCCCAGTGAGAGGAATGAGGGAGATTCTTCTTGACATCCGATGATATCTCCCCCAGCAGTGGATTTACAGCAGGGAGGCTCTCAGAGCGGCAGAGATTAGATGGCCCACCAGCAGATAGGAAACACTGATAAGTAAAGTAAGGCTCTAGTTTTTAGCTGCTGCAATGCATTATTAAGGCTTTCCCAGAATGCATGGTTGGATCAAAAGTGACAGTGTTAACATTGTATATAGAGGAGTGTGCAATTTCCTGCAGGGAGCACATTTGAAACTGTGTACTCGTATTTTTGATACATGGGGATTTCTAGAGGTGCTGCTTCTTGGATGTTTGTAGTGAGTCTATGCACGTGTTTAAGGTAGCAATGCAACAGTCTACGTGCAGAAGCTCACATGAACATGTAACGTCATTAAAAAAGACAACGTTTTTTTTAACTATATTTAACCGGATGAAGGATTTGAGTCACGGACGTCTGGATCTTAACTGGTTGACTCATCACACCTTAAGTCATGATCTAACATGTCATGATAATGCAGGTTGCTTACCCTCAAATAAGGGGGTTCATCTGTGAATGAAGAAGAGAAGAACCTTTTTGTATCCAAAATAGTTCCAGATGTTGCTTTTCTTTTTGGAAGTACATCTTCATTCCCTCCTGTTCCTCGCTAATTTCTGCAAACTAGCGGGGCGGGGCCTGCTGTGATCTGATCAAGAATGATTGTGATTGGTGGTTTGCTGTGCATGCAGAGCCTGCATGTCACTCAAGTACCCCTGACATGAGAGCCGCGCAAGTTTTCCTTTTGTAGCAAGCAGCAAAATAATTGTAACATGACGTGTTAATTTACCTACTTAATATCGCACGTCCTAAAAAAAGAAAAAGAAAAAAAAAGATATATTAATAAAACATTTTTATAAAATCTCACGTCCCTGCGATGTGAATATCGCGCATGCGCATATCGCGGTTATAGCCATGACACGATATATCGTTCAGTCCTAATGTGAATGGGTGCATGCTGTCTTGTATCCAAAGTGCTTTGAGGAGTAGTAAAGACTTGATAAATTGAGTCCATTTACCATTAACTATTACATGTGTATGCCATAGATTCCTCTTTATTCGAAGTGCAGTGTAACTCCAGGCAACTTTACCAATACAGTACGGATACTCGTGGAACAACTTCATTTCTCTCACTATTAATGTAATGTCACGAACAAGCACACTGTTTTGAAAGAAAGACAAGATTCATAGACGTCCCATAGTGGCTGATAGCAGATTTGGCGGCACTGTGGATTTTGGTATGTCCATCTTCTTGCTATTTAACAGCTATTTCTGTCATATACCAAAATGTTACTTTGTTGATCAGGTTTCCACAGTTTTCTTTCGAACCAGTGATCTAATAGCCATATTCACTCTGGCAAGACGATGGTCCGAGGGTTTTTGCGACAATAGATAACTCAGGTATACACACATTAACACAACCAATGACCGTTGGTACATTTTACAGAATGGAGTGATAAGGGCACAATCTCTTCCTTGCTTTCTGTTCAAACATGTTATCTAAACAGCCACTGGCCATGACATTTTGTTTGGATATTCCCGAGGACGTTTGTGGAAACTCGGTGCCACCACTTTTCTATCAACGTCTTCTTCTGTGTCCCCTTATCTGCACGGACCTTCCAACTCGTTTAACCTTTCCATCCTGAGCCTTTCAGTATGTTAGCAATGAGCATGAATATACCAAAGTGATGTACATTTCAAAGCCAGAAAAACACGGTTAATGGAAGCTGCTTAAATTGTGTTTTGCTGCCATGGAAATAAAGCCCTAAGTCTCAATCCACCATGCCATGAAATATCCCTTTGTGCAGAATGCATGACTTTAAATCTTTTAATTGAGCTATGGCTTTAACAATTACTTTCTCATTCCTTTATGGTTTATATTTTAAGAACACTCTTTATGTATTTAAGTGGTGCATTGGGTGCTACCATCTTCACTCCCACATTTACGTTTTTGACTATTGAAAAGTAAATCTAAAATGTGGTCTCAACGATACTCCATTTTGTAGCAAGGTACCCTCGGGTCTTTTTTAAAATGACATCTGTATAATTGACTATCAGAAAATAGCTTCATCCTTAATAGCTTCACCGATCACTTTTAGAAGAGCGGTGATGTGAATATGAAGGCAGAGTTAAATAAATCATTATGGTAAGAAAAAGAAAATTATTTTAGACAGGTGTCTCTTTCTCCCCGGTGATAAAAACTGACCCAAACCATCAAACTGAATGTGTGTCTGTTCTTGAATTAAGTTCATTTAGATGCAGAGCCAATGGGACGTGGTTTATTTTGGCATTCTGGGCTGGTTTGAGCAATACATCAGAGTGAAGAGGCCGATGTTCTAAAGGCAGCAGGGTTAACTGCTGGCGTGCAACATAAAAGGCAGAGTCTTAAGGCCAGCGCTGCTTAGTGAGGAGACACATTTGGCATCTATTTATCAGGTATCCACTGAGCAGCCTTTTAGTGATTTGAGTGGGTGTAAAATTAACCAAAAGAAAAAATTCCACCCACCCTCACATCCACCGCTGTGTATCAGTGTGTGATGTTCAGTGCTTTCCAAGAGCCATTTTCTGATGAAGAGTTGTAATTTTCTCAGTGTGCTTCATCTTTACAAACCCCAGTCACTGCTTTCACAGCATGTCTGACGCACACAGTATATCTGCTACAGCTCCGAGAGAAATATTACTTTTGACTGCACCGCATTTATTTGGCATCTTAAAATAACAGTTACCGTACTTTCCGGACTATAAGCCGCTACTTTTCCCCCACGCTTTGAACATCGCGGCTTACACTACAGCTTCAAAAAAAGCTTGGAGCTGGGCGTGTCTGAAGCTTGGGGATTTTATTCGAGCCCCACAACCAACAACCAATCACATGAATGTCCCGCCCCGTTTACGTAGTGTTAACATAGCTAGCAAGCTATGCTTGGATATACTGGATATAAAATCCCCAAACAGGCGAAAGCCTACCAGTTTCACCCACTGTCTCTGCCACCTCCCCCCATGCCTGGTTCCTCCGGTTGTATCCCGGTAAGTTGATAGGGACTGGTCATACAAAACCGGGTGATTTGCTACGGCGATAATTAGTTTATCCTCCATCTGTTTTTGAAATATAGAAATGAACGACGGGATATCTCTCCCAGCTTAGACGCGGTTTGATTGGCTAGGATTTGAGCTGTCAGATTTTCAGAAACGGGATTTGATTGGCTGGCGCTGGCTCAGCCACGCTACCCACAATTGGTGACCGGCTTATATTCAGGTGCGCTTAATAGTCCGGAATTTACGGTACCTTATTTCGATTTTTACAAACTAAACATATTAAATATTATGTTCTCAATTAGATTAAACTAGCTATGATATTTAAATACTCATGAAACAATTAGTGGATTGTGTGTAATGTATTTGAGACAATTATCTACATTTTCAAAATATTTTTTGTGTAAAAAACATTTTATAACACCAGCTTTTCAAAGATGTACTTATTTTTCCTTTATTTAAATGTTGTAATGATTCAATTGTTTGCTGAAATAGGACATCCCTCTCGGGGGAACCATCAGTACTATTGATATGGCATTAAATAATTATTCCCACAGTAACAGTTTCCAGGCAAGAAAGAGTGAACATCACTTCCAGACCTTTTTTGAAGCCCCTCTCAAAATGTCCTCTAATCTTAAGGTGTAAAACCCTGATGCCTTGATGGACACTCTAACACTCTGGGACATGTGGGTGGTGTTGAGATGTTTGGCAGCTGGCTTCGTATAAAAAGCAGTGGCAGCTCTTTTCTTTTCTTCTCTTTGGCTTGGTTTGATAACGCTGATGGATGGAACAAGGGTTTCCGACGTGTCAATTGCATAATTAACAGCAGGCCTTTTAACCTCTTCTAAATATCACTTTATCTTCTGAGAATGCCCAGTTTGCAGATCTGGCAGTGGACATAAATCTGAAAGCACTTATACCACCATTGGTGACAGCAATCCCATTACTTATTACTCAACAGAACGTTACTATCCTGGCTCCAACATGGTGGAATGAGCTCCCCATTGACATCAGGACAGCAGAAAGCCTAATGTCGTTGTACCTGTACAATGACAAATTAAAGATCGATCTATCCATCTATCCATCTATCCATCTATCCATCTATCCATCTATCCATCTATCCATCTATCCATCTATCCATCCATCCATCCATCCATCCATCCATCCATCTATCCATCTATCCATCGATCCATCGATCCATCTATCCATCTATCCATCCATCTATCCATCTATCCATCCATCCATCCATCCATCCATCCATCTATCCATCTATCCATCTATCCATCTATCCATCTATCCATCTATCCATCCATCCATCCATCCATCCATCCATCTATCCATCTATCCATCCATCCATCTATCCATCTATCTATCCATCTATCCATCTATCCATCTATCCATCTGAAAACTCATCTCTTTCGACTCCACTTTGAGCGTTAGAATTACTAACAAAGCACTTATATACCAATAAAGGACTGGCTTATCTAAAGCCAGTTGAGTAGCACTTGAAATGGTTGGATCTATGAAACCTGATGTACTTATATGATTCTGTTTTCTTCAAGTTTGTATCTTCTTGGTCGAATGCACTTATTGTAAGTCGCTTTGGATAAAAGCGTCAGCTAAATGTAATGTAATGTTACTTTTTTAAATAATACCAGCCCTAGTAACGTGTTCAAATCTGGGTACAAAGCCCTGTTGATACTACTTGTCCTCCCGTAATGATGTGTTATAGGTAATTAGAAATATCATACACAAGGTACATCTGTGATTTTATTGAAACAAATTGCCTTCAGACTTGTCTTAACTCTGATGTGACTGGTCACTAACACAACCGTAAGGTCTTTTGGTAATACATTCTTTTGAGGCACTAATGAAATACCTGCTGTTTGTGAATGTTGGATCCTTTATCATTTGCTTAAAGGGCTAAACATGGGAGAAACTTCTAGATTAAAGCAAGATTAGGATGATCTCACTGCCTCCAAAGTAGCTGAATGCACAGCAAACTAAGTACAGCAAGTTCTTGTTGATATCTGGTTAGCTGTGTAGTAGCGACTTGAATTTAATTGCACAGGTCTACAGACAGTCAGAGACTCGTTGAGACCGACATAAACAATATTCTAAGACAGAGTTGTAATGTTTTTAGCATATCTTTTAATAAATACTAACGATATATTGCCTATAATGTGGAGTGAAACTACTTGATGGCTTCGAAGTGCGCTATCGAAGAACCTCTCAACCAATCAAACCATGAAGCTGAACTTAATGGTAGCAAATGGTGTACTTGCTCTATCTGCTATTTGTTTTTGTACTTATTGTGTGAATAGTGTACTTAGTTATTTTAGAAAATGTCTACAGCAGAGTAACCTGGATTTTACTTGATTGGACAAAGGTTATTACAGTTAATGAACGTCAATGACTGCCTATCCAAGGGGAGGGATGAAACTGTTGCAATGTTCTCGATAAAGTGACTTTTTTTTTTAATATCACCGGCCACCTACTCTTCAATGTGTCGTAATGGTCGCTTTCAAAAGCATAATGCACTCGAACACATGACCTACATTTAGCCCTCAGCCGCATTGCTCTCAGGCCACAGTCTCAAGAGCATCTGGGTGATTGTAATAGACCAATAATAGTGGAGAGATGGAACATATTATTGTAATCAGGAATTCATCATGCCTGCACTCTGCTATTTCGACATAACCAGCTTCTAAGAGTCCAGCTCATGGTTAACCCTAACCCTAGCACGTCAATCCACATTTTTACCACCGAAGTCTCCACAATATGAACTTCTGTCCTCCCGTCAGAACACACCCTTCTTAAAATATGTATGTGTTCCCAGCCATATGCTGCCATAGATTGTTCTAAATAAGATAAGAGCGTGTTGAACCAACAGTGTGGAGAGTTAACGTGTCGTTCACGCTAAGTGCATCTTCGTGTAGATTTGAACTCATTGCATCTTGGGTGTAACAGCCGCAATATTGGCCTTAAAGAGTCAAAATGATGGTTAACCCTAAACCTAACCCTAAGTAAAATCAATTATCCTTTTTTAACCACAGAAATCTCCTCAATATGGATTCTGTGCATCTGAAAACACCCTTCTGCTTCTCCATACAGTAAAAGTGTTTACAGTATGTGATCCCAGCTATATGCTGCGGTAGATTTCTCTCGATATTATAAGAGCACGTTGAACACATCTCCAGCCTCCTCTCATAAGGGCAGAGGTATTACAACGTGTCGTGTCCTAGCTCACACTAAGTGCATTTCCGTGTTCATTTGTGCTCCCTCGATGCCCGGGTGATTTGTCCAGATAACAAGCTTATGCAACAATCAAGCGTAACATATGGTTTAAACTGCAGTCCTCTGAAGACCGGCTAATTGGACGGTGTAGGTGGATTGTTAGAACGCATAAAATACATATTTGTTCATTATTGTCCATGCAGGTCTCGTTTGAATAGAGGTGTTTTTTTTAGCTACACATGTTGTGTATTGACAGCTTTAAACAGCTCATTAGGACTTAATTACCCAGAATTCCACCTGGTGTAGGTTGGTGTGTTGCAGACGCCAAATTATCTCTGGTTTATATTCAGCTCTCATCAGCAACATTCTGATTAAACACAAATTAAATTGCCATTAGACCATATTCCATTTATGCTTTTATTTTAGTAACACATGTAAATCAGTTTTTTGGTATATTTCCACATTTGATTTAAAATGTTGAGTTATTTATTTCCCCCAAGTATTTCCTTTTTGCTCAAAGGAAGCCCCCTGCTGAGATCTATTCAGCTGCTCACAAGAGTCATTGGCAAGCTCTCTTTAAGAAGACACTCACTTCAAATAGCTGGAGAACACAGATACAACTCTCTACTTATGTTGTTGTGGGTTCAGAAGTCCTCAAAACACTCTGACTGTCTCACAAATAGTTTGTTTTCCTCGAAAAACAAAGGACTGTTTCAGAAAACACCCTTATTGCATTCACTTCTTCATGTTAGGTTTAAAATGCAGCAATGACCAGAATATTGTACATGAGCTGTTAATGATGCACCGTATTGAATTTTCTCCGGAAAGAAATCAATACTTTTTATGGACGTTTGAGAGCCTGATATTTTTCATCTCATAACACCTACACATATAAAGCAGCATAACTATTACACATTCTAACGATGTACTCTACTGTGCAGAGGGAATGTATGTGATCTGGTTGCTGATCTGGAACGGTTAAGCAAAAGCAGTTTAGGCAACGTGTCCCGACTGAATCTTGACTACACAGTGGTGCAGGAATGAGTCCTAAACCCAGAAATTAGTCGGTTCTGTCATCTCAAAGTCAACAGTTGTCTATATGTTTTTAGCCTGAAATAAGGTCTGTGGTTAACACAAGCTGAAGAGATGTAATGTTTTGTTCTACGACATAAAATACGTCACCAACTGGTGGATTCAAAAAAGGCGGTCGCAAACAAGTGCCTAAATGAGATGACAAAACGCCATCACGCCCAACGTTAGCCACCTTTAGCTTAGC
>CALSBZ010043548.1:178808-190590 GCA_943591055.1 Gobionotothen gibberifrons | reverse complement strand
TTGCGTTTCAAACTGTCCGAAATTAAGTGCTTCATCTGTATGTGTGTTATTTTTATTGATGTCAAACTTGTACAAATAAGTAGATGCTTGTAACCGCATGATATACATTGATTTGTACACATCCCATACACATTGCTGTATGCATATGATATATGTATATTGCTCTATACAGATGCTATGTAAAGCGTATTTGAGCATTAGCATTAAGCGCTATACACAATCCATGTTTCATCTGTATTATTATATCTGTTTTCTTTATTTCTTTTGCCTGATCCAAGAAGCAAATTATGTGTTTTGCTGACATTAAGATCAGTCAACCTAAAGGGGCCCTTTTATGCTAAACATATTATTAGAGACCCTTTAATGTTTGACATGACAATGAAAGATTTTAAAGTTATAATCAACAAGATGTCGAGCTTTGCAGGAAAATAAAATCCAAATGCCTTTGAGGATATGTAATTAGCATTAAACTTGATTTAAATCAACCTGTTTCTCTCCTTTGTAAGACTTCCATAAAGCAAGTATAATATGAAGCTTTATGAGACACCAAACTGCCAGACTGTGATTGGTCGATTGTTTATCCAACTGGGGAATTGCTCGTCAATAATCACAATGCTAGACCTTTTCGAATAGATCAACACATCTGTAATAACCAAACTAGGTCATTAAGATACGTCCTAAACTATGTGTAAGATATGTCTGATCTGTAGCTTGGATTTAATTTGAGTCGAGTCACATGGCAGAAAATGTTTGTCCTGATTACACCGCCATTTATTCTGAACTAATCACCACCCAACACTCTCTTGCGCCACATCCGTTATCAGGTAGCACAGATTAAAAGGAGTAATAACAGAAGGCCATCTTCTTCATGAATGTGTTGGTAACGGATGATGGTAAAATCTCAGGTCATAAAAGATCAATCTGATTCATTGTATTCCCTTCAACCCTCCACGATCTGTGGCAGACACTGTCCTCATTGTGACGAGGTTTCACTGAGGTTAGCTGATGGATGGGATCAGTCTTTGAAAGGTGGTAACTTTCTCTTAGAGACTAAAATGTTGGATTGTTATAGGGGTGCACGTAACTGGTACGCATGCGCGGCAACAATCTGAAATGCGCGCGCATTTGCGTACCGACGTAATTGTGAAGCTTTTCCAGAAGGCGGTTAGATCACCGGACGACAGAGTCGGTCTCCGTGTGCACAGACAGGGCTGCTGTTAACGTCGGGCTGTACAACGGCATTGTGCCAAAACTACGCCAACCGGCTGCGGAGGGAGACCCCCCCCCCCTTCACTGGAGAACTGCGCTAAAACAGCTGATCACAACGTTCACGCTCTGTGGTCCCCCGTCGACTTTCCTGAAGTACTCCACTAGCACCCCCCCCGTTGACGTTCGCGATACAGAGGGCTTCATCGAATAACTTTGAGTGGAGCCAGAAGTTGGAGTACCAAACACTGACTCCAGGTACTCATCTGAGTACCTCACTGAGAAAGGTATGTGCACCCCTGGTTATAATGGCTGATCCTCTTGAACGGAGGTCATGAGCAGTGGAAACGACATTCACTCAAGTACTATTTTGAGCTACTCTAACATGATTCAAGCTGAATCCAAAAGTCTGTCCACTTCTTGTGCAGCAGTATTTTAATGACTTGTGCAGGGTGTACTTTGGACGAGTGCATGTTGATAACCAATGAACCCTGCAGCTGAGGTGCCTGCAGGGGAAGGAGCTCTGACTGACTCCATTCCAGCAAGTTTATCTTAACCACTCTCTGCCAAAAGTGCTCGCGGGTCATTTAGCTACTGTCAACAATTCAGATGAGGCTGCTGGCCCATGAAGGATAACAAGACGGCAGCTCCTCAAACACTCGGAGCTGCGAGGACTTTAAATGAAGCTCTTTTGAAACACTGCGTATGTCTCATACCCATATGGAGCACATAATGGTGTCATGCAGAATATGATGCTGTATATTAACTCAGGATGACATGAGCTTTAGGCAGGGATAACATCGTAAAGCAGAGGGTTCACAGTTGATTCTTTTTTAAGATAAGATAAGATTGCAGCAGCATACAAATGTAAAATGTACAGTGTGATTGTATTCCAAGAGAAACTATGGAGCAGAGAGTTCTTACGTTTCCTGTAAGAGTGGTTGGGCCCAGATTCATTCAAACCTAGAGGGAATGTGATCAGAAATGTACACATTCTGATTGTGTTTCCTCTAGAGTGTCGACATGTTCTTGAGAGAAGGTTTCTGTACGAGGATAAAGACCTTGATGTAGTTAGATGGTGTACTGATTGCTGCTGCTGTGTGGTGTGTATCGGTTTCATCATCATTAGTATGTGAGGCAGGTTTCTGCAGTGATTTCCAGCTCGGTGAGATGCAGGGCCACCTCAGGGTCAAACACAGAGAAGATGGGTGCCGCGCTTTGGCCCTTTTGAACTCATTAGTTAATTAGACTGGCAATCTCACTCCCAATGGCCTTCAGGCACGCAGAGAGAATACATGAAAGATACTGGACTTAGATTACAACCAACAGGAGGGAAAAGGAACTCCAAGTCACTAGATATTTCTGCATTTGACTGTGAATTTAACAACTTGTGTTTGGTTCTTGGATATCAAATACTGTATAGTAGTAGAAAAGTAGTAAAAAAAGTCATTCAGTTTAAATAGTATAGGGCATAAAACCAAAACGATAAGCCGATAGTGGTCCCATTTGATGCTACAAGTGTCTATTTACCACTTTAGTTCCGATATAGTTCCGAAATGTCGCGTTCACACCAAAAAGAGCCGCAAATAAAATGTGTTCCCATGTCTGATTGGCTGGGCGGATTGCAAACCACGCCCCGTAAAACTCAGAAAAAGTTTTGTGAAGCCGCCATTTTATTGTCCTCGCATTAGCATTATTAGCATTAGCATTAGCATTAGCCCAGCGCACAAACGCAGAGAGACTAACTTATGGCAACACAAAATAAAACATGGGAGCGGTGGAGATGAGGAGGTGTCGGCGTTCTGGCGATTTACTCGGAAGGCTTCAGTAGAAGCTGCTGGGAGTCCCAGCAGCTTCTACTGAAGCCAGTCCCTAACTCCGGGGACTTCCGGCCGGGGACTTCGGGTGGCAGTATACGCCGTGAAGTGGTTTGCGGCCTGCCAGTAAACCCAAAGCAGAAGAAGAAGAAGAAGAAGTGACGTCAGCTAAAGAGTTCTCATGAACTAAAGTTGGAAAAGTACTGCGGTGTGAAACACAAGCAGGCAGACCCTTGAATATTTGTGTAAGACGAAACTATTCCTTGGTCCAATCAGGCCAACCATACATACTTCTAATATAATTAAGAGATTAAAATATAGGGAATTGTTTCAATAAGGTCTGTGGTTATGAGATTAGAGACAGAACTGAACTGAGACATTTTCGATTCTGAGAAGTTTTGGAGCTATTTTTCATCAAGTATTAGTTATTTATTGTCACAGCAATTAACATACGTAGAGTTGTTGAATTCATTCAGAGGTTTTGACGATTCCCTGCATTGTGTTTCTATTTTTAAGGCTCAGTAACCCATACCATCTGGACATATTTAATGAAACAGTGATAACACAGTTTCATTGGTATGTCAATATTCAAACTATAAAGATTATGACAATAATAAATGAGCTGGTGGGATTTTTTAAACACAGCATCCCCAGCCAAAATCGAAAGGTTGTCTTGTCATCAATTTCAGTGCCACGATATTTATATTCCGCTGCAAAAACTCAACAACCTGATCAATAATCACTACAGGAAATATCTTTCTCAAGTCATCTATTTAGTTTTGGACACATCTTCACTTCACTACAAGGTCATGATCAGAGTCATTCTAGCAGTCATTGTGTCGGAGAAAAGACACAGAGGAAAGAATAACATCTGATAAAACGCTGTTGACCTTCACTCGTTGTGACCTTATAGTTAGAAAATCCATCAGCCAACTTATCAAGGCCAGGATCGATGCGTGCGCTCTCTAACCTTCCTGCTCCAATGTGCGGCTGGGTAAAGTTAAAGCTGAGGAGAAATCGATGAAAACCAGTCCCACAAAAACTCTTTGCACAGTCTGGGTTAGCCAGCTTTGTGTTTCCATTGCATCGCCAACACCTTACAGAGGCCCTACTCTGCTTGTTGGGGTTTTCCCTTTCCTGTATTCCATTGGTTTTGGTGCATGTAAATGGTCTGCAAAGGCTACAATCCCTCTGTTTCCTATCTCTAAGCCATTGGCCAATCACAACAGAGCCGTCCAGCTAACCAACAATAAAATATGAAAGACCTTTTTTTGAGCATTAAAGCATGGAAAGAACTCACAGTAGAGTTAGGGCTGTACCCGAATATTCATTCGTTGGAGTACTATTCGGGTTTCAATTTCGTTATTCGTTTTTTTTAATTTTTTTTTTTCTCAAATTGAATTTATTGATATCTCCAATATCAAAATAAGAGCTTGTGCCTCTTCGGGGGGTGCTAACACTTAACCATAAACTTTATCGTTTACTTTCTCCATCTTTATATGTAGATATTACTTTTTCTCCGTTAATCTCCGTCACGTTGTTTCCATAGCAACAACAACTTCCTGTCAACAGCGCAACCTCTCCTTCAAAATAAAAGCATGTCCATAGAAAGTAGGAAGCCAAGCCAAATTACACTTAAGACATATACAACTGTAACGAAAGTAACAAACACAATGCAATATCCTTTTCAATTTCAAAGAACACAAATTGGGTTAATATCTATAAAACAACAATACTGTAGAATAACAAAATGAATGCCGTGAATAAACCGAAATACACGTGTTGAAGTGGTTCGCTGCTGAATACTACGCACCCCCCGCGCGGGCCGAATATCCGAATATTCTCTGCTGATTACTACCGAATATCCGGAGCCCGAAAAATGGTATTCGGGACAGCCCTAAATAGAGTCAAATAATACACATATGAACCTGAAGATGAGCATACTACATGACATGTTACTTGTTAGACGCTTTTATCCAAAGCGACTTACATACTCAATACTGTGGGCAATCCCCACAGGAGCACTTTGGGGTGAAGTGTCTCAGGGACACAACAACATGCTGACTGCAGTGGGGTTTGAACCTGTGCTCCGCTGATCCCAGCACCTACGCACAACCCACTGCACCACACGCCTCATACTAAATCCTTCATAAGCATTTTGGACAATGCAGATGATGTTTCCTGTAAACATTTGAATTTTAAACCAACCTTTGGACCAGCACACACTTTCAGAAACCAGCCACAAGTGGTTCTAAATCAACTTGTACTGACTGTTTAGATAAAGTGATGTATGGAAATAACACCATAGCTACAGTCAAACAATGATTAATATTTCCGGCTGTTGGAAATAGTGCTGTGTTGGAAAAACACTGCTGTTATCCTCCAACACTTGTCCATTTCATATTTCTCTTACCCTTCAAAGTGTTCTCAAGGACCTGTTTTACAAATGATAACATGGAGTGTTTCTTACATCAGCAGCACTTTGCTATCCCTGAAGCTGCAGCTTTAGTTTCATGGTCCTTTGGCTCTGATTGAGTGAATTGTATCAAGTAAGTTCTTCAGAAAATAGCTGCTTCAAAAGCTTGTGTTTGACATGAAATGTACTTAGTGCTCACACTTTCAGTATCCCTTTTGCTGTTGCTGTAAATGCCCCCACTCCAAAACCTTGCGTTCACTTAGGGTAAATACAGCCTTTTCTTAAAAGCCATCAGCTGAACCTGCTGCAGAAAAGAAAGTGTTGAAGGTGTGAGGGATGGAACAACAAAACTGCAGGGGTTTTTGAAAAGTAGAATTTATTTTGAAGTTGTTTTTTTTTGTAAAAAGTTGGAAAGAAGACATATTGGGTTTCGAGCAGTGAGTTTATCCGTGGCCTAGTTCAGGGGTTCCCAAAGTGGGGGTCGCGAGATTTTAATACTTTCAGGAACACAATTCTGAACATTGGATAAAGTCAGGTTCGAAATTCTTGTTTCATTTTGTTGTCATATTAGCATTTAAAGTTTTTACCGAAGGGATTTGGGATATCTCTTTGAAAATTGAAAATACTGTCAACAGCTCTAAAATATAAATGTTCGCCATGTTTTTAGGTATAATTAGTTAATTAGGTATATTTGATATATTTTTTAAAGTTTGTGGTAAAAAAGCGAGTTAAAAGCTAATACATGCCTGCAGAAATGTCATGTTGTCCCCTTTTATAGGTTTAATTTCTGTCCTCTGTTCATTTAACACATGACATTTTCTTCATCCAAACGATAGCTTGGCCTCAGCTGTATTGCTGTTAATTATAAAGTACCAGGGGAAGTGACCTTGTGACAGACAGACCCTGCAGGAAGTTAATTGGTAGGAGCTGAGGCAGATTCAGGTCAGACCTGGTTAAAATTGGAAATCCTTTTCATGATCTGCTTCAGCTGATAAGTGCTGGGGTTCGGTTTGTGAAAGACAGGACAATAAATGAAAGCCTTAAAGAGCTGAACTTGAGAAATAAAGGGTGAGAATGTCAAAATATTGGTCAAGAGCAAGACATGCAACATAAACGATTTAGATTATAACAGGGCGTCCGTGTAGGCTATTAAAAAGTATTACAAAAAATCTATTTAGCGAAAATGAAGGCTATTAAAAAGTATTAAAGGGCATTTCCCAAGGTATTACACTTTGTAGCTTGTTTTCAATAAGTATATAAATGGTCCAAAGAGGTTGTATTCTACAGTCTGCCTGAATGTAATCATTGCGTAGGTGTGTAGTGTGATTCTGTGTAGTTTATTTATGGCATCCCGTTGGGTTTGACGTCATCTGAACAGGACATCGCACGCTCACTGCTTGATAGCGCGCGGAGCTCCGTTTACGCCAGTTGCTAAGCAACATCGTTATGGGGAAATGCAAGTCTGCGTCCAAATGGTTAGAAGATAAGGAGGAAGGACAATCAATACTGTATATAGTCAATGTGAGGTCAAGTGTGTCGCCAAGGTAACCGGTTAGAACTCCAAGTGGAGATGAGGTCTTAAAATGTATGGAAAGGGTCTTAAAAAAGGTCTTAAAAGGTCTTGCATGTGACTTCAGGATGCCTGCATATACCCTGTATAATGTGATTCATAATAGGTTGTCATGGTTCCCTAAGGGGTATTCATAATTGTTGTAAAATCCCAACCTCATTCCCATTTTTTTCTTATGCATTAAAACCAAATCAACATGTTTTCTCCCTTGTGATTCTACAATAATGTCAGAATTTCCAATACATTTTTGGTTATTCATATAAACTCTCAAATCTGCCCCTTCCCCCCTGGCAACATGTCAACAACGCTCACTTTTATGCATTAGAGATCAAATGGCTTTTACATTCTGTCAAAAAGCTTTCGTCTTGTGAAAAATAGACAACTTTGTACTCACAATTTCTCTTAATGCACTGGGCTGAGTGCCATGCTTTTTCCTGAACACTCCTCAGCTTCAATGGGCTGCTGGCAGCGCTTTAGATCTGTACCTTGGGTTGTATTATCTGTAATGTATTCATACATCAGTTTGATGCTGTCGCTGGTTTTTCCTTCTGTTGCTCTATTTCAGCCCTTTAGCCTTTTTTGTTTAGCATTTTCTCCAGCGTTTGTAATTAGGTGCTGTCAAATTAGGGAGGAAAAGAGACGTTTCATTGTGTGGCCTCTTGTTTAATACCCCGACATTAATGATGACAGAAGAGTAGCAGCCTTTGGAAATGTGTCAGGAACTTGTTTATTTAAAGGCGATGAAGTGAGACAGAACATTTGTTATTAATAGGGGATGTCAAATATGAGCCCGAAGCCTACAGTGTGTCACACCATACCGTAGTCAACTTCTTAAACAGTAAGCAAGTGGCAAACAGTGAATTCCTCAGCACACAATAACGTTCTTTGAAATGTCCGCCTCTACACTTGCAATGCATTCGGATGAAAGTGAAGTGGCGGTGGGTTGAGGGAATGATGTCAACAACTGTAATCCTGACAAAGCTGCGGTGCCGAATGAGTGAAAGATGCAAAGAGAAGGCTTAGTAGCTGACATGTCTCTGTCAATTTGATTAAGGCCTGACACCCACGTACAGCAGAGGGAAACTGCTGCGGGAGCTTTGTTCAGAGCCTCAGAGGAACGCAGGTTAATGATAAGTGGTGCAGACACTTTGTGAGGGGCTTCTGAAAGGCTAATTTATCTGGCTTTGAAAAATTAATTGGAAACATTATTCTCAAAGTTAGTTTTCGAAGAAGGAAAACTCCCATTGTGCATTTAAACTGTTCACCAGCAAATTCATTTCTCCTTTAAAGTACATCATTAATGTGTGAGTTACTACAGGTAATGTACCAATAATACTAAGTTAATACTATAGCATGTATGACGTACACCTAGAGCAGTGTTTCTCAACATTTTTCATACCAAGGACCACTTAACCAATAAAAAAACACTCGCGGACCACCTAACTCCACAAATATCCAAACAGATTACAAATCGCCTGAAAATGGTACAAACGAGTGGCAACATGTGTGACGAAGGTGTTGCGCTGGGCTATATCATGCAATCGAAAGTGAAACTTAACCTCACTCCATTGCGGAGATATTCCCGCGAGAGTGCGGAAAACTTTAATTAATTAATTAATTTCCAATATGAAATGTTACCAATATACTCACGGGCCACTAGGGGGCGCTCACGGACCACCAGTGGGCCGCGGACCACACTTTGAGAAGCACTGACCTAGAGAAAAGTACCTGAATTATTCCTGAATTGGCTTTATTTATGATATGGGTGCAATTATTCTGGTAATATTGTCCAATTAGACACAAAGAGCTCTAAAAGGGAGGATAGTGGTCATTGTGTATGCTTTGGTCTTGTTGGTGACCAGATGTCAACACACTTTGGAGACTTTTCTTGGCAGCACCATCATCAAAACTCCAAATGTAGGGAATATATATTGTCAGAAAGTCGTTGAGTCTTCTAGTTTCACGGACTTGGATGACTTGATGAAGTAGCGTTGAAGGTACTGCCAGACAAGAGACAACAAATCAGTCAAAAACCGAACGACTCAAAACAAAGTCAAACCCTCTGACTTTTTGGGGGGAAAAGTTTCAAGGTTCCTGAGAACTTTATGTTCAATTGTAACGTGATTTTTTTGGGGACTGGATTTCAACACACTTTGTAGCAGGAGATTTTTCTAGGCAGCACTCATTATCAAAACTCCGGATAAAGTGACTGTAGTTTTCATAAAGTTGTTTACTTTTCCAGTAAAGTTGCCTTGAAGCTGTTCAAAAACTACTGCCACTCTTCAGTAAAAACCCAAACACTCAAAACAGTCAATCGAAAATACTCAAGGTACCTAAGAACTTTATTTGCTATTACTACAGTTGTTGAGGTTGACAGGAAATCTCTTGCTCCGTTTCCTCCCAAATAATACCACTTATTTTGAAACAGTATTACCGAATGTAATTGAACACATTGCCACTGTTCTATGGTAGACACCGTCATATTGCCCAACCTTGACAGTACTGATATCTTTATGCCATTCATTTTTTGCTGCCAAAATGTTCATATAATTGATATTTGAGAAGAAGGGAAATGGCCATAACGCTCTACGCAGTGTGGGTTAGGGTGACTGGCACGGTTTTTGACTGATTTGTTGTCTCTTGTCTAGGGCTGCACGATTTTGGGAACAAATCTAATTGCGATTTTTCGGACAGATATTGCGATTGCAATTCGATTTGCGATATTTGTTTTTAAGCGACCCAACGGAAGTTTATTGTAAAATGCGGCCATATCTCCGGCTAGGAAGGTTGTATCAACGTGCTCCCGTCTCTAGCACCCCCGCAGCCCGAGCTACGAGTGAAAGAACTAAACTTACATGAAACTTCCGTTGGGTTGCTTTAAAGTCAAGCTTCAGTTTCAGATTCACCCTGTGATAGAAACATGTGATGGAGCATTGCTAACCTGACTCAGATGGTTCACCAAACCATCTAGGAAAGCTCCATTGGAAGCCATTTGGAAAGGGCAGGCACTTTCAAAAATACTTGGCAGGTGATTGGATCAATCTGTCTATCACCTTCTATCATGGGCCACTTCTGATTGGTTAACAATGGCTGGTACATGTGGAGCACAGCACTTCTGATTGGTGTGGATGACACACAAGAAGAACTATTAACGATTAATGGTTCAGCCCTACTCTTGTCTGACAGTACTTTCAACGATACTTCATCAAATCATCCAAGTCTGTGAAACTAGAAGACTCAACGACTTTCTGAACATATTCCCTATATTTGGAGTTTTGATGATGGTGCTGCTTCCAAAAGACTGTTGACATCTGGTCACCAACAACACCAAAACATACAAAACGACCACTATCATCAGGATTGAGCCCTTTTTGTCTAATTAGATAATACTGCCAGAATAATTGCACACATATCATAGATAAAGCCAACAAACCAGAATCATTCAGGTACTTTTCTCTTGGTGCACGCCGCAAAAGCTGTATTACCATTAGTACCATTGGTACATTGCCTGTAGTAACATTCGTTAAACAATAATTCTGTATTTTCGAAACCTTTTCTGTGAATTGACTGACAGGTCTTCAGAAGTAATCTGAGTGTAGAGGGAGGCAGAACGATATGATGTTAGTTTGATGTGTTGGTGTTTATGCAGTGCTGAAAAGTTTTGGAAATGCTGCCAGAAATCCTTTAGTGTTATTGGAGAAAGTTCTTTATGTTGTGCAGGGGTTAGCGAGATGTCAGGAAGAGGGATGGCTGAGTCTGTGAAGTCCTCTGAGGCACTCCACTGTATATCTGGTATCTGCCAGTACAGTTATAGACTTGATATGGTTTTGACATGGTAGACGAGGAAGGCTTGATGTGTTCAGGTGTGGTCAACGTGTCTGACACTTGATTGATTGATTGATTGACCGATGTTTCTACAGCGTGTAGTCCTTATTTGACCTTTTCTGCTTCAGATTCCAAGTAGCAAATATATACGAAGACGAGTTTAGAGTTTTGATTGATTGGTTTCTAGTTTAAATCCCGAGTGAGACTTTCAGTAAATCTATCGGGACTGGAACTTCAGAATCACTTCTATCTGCTCTTTGACATAACCTTCACAAAATCCTGACTTCAGCTGAGAGGAAAGTGTGTAATTCTAAATAATGCGAAATATGAGGGAATTTGCAAAGGTTTTAAAATAGATGCAACGTACCTGTATATATGGAAGAGGGTTGCAGCTCCATCAAAGATCTCAGACACAAGATTAAAGAATACTTTAATTATTTCCCTCTGTTATTTATAATTTTTTTATTTGGGAGTTTTTCCATAGTTGTAGGCTGTCATATGTTGTACACTTTGGAATTAAACATTAACATAAACAGCAGAAGAAGAAGACAGACAGGAAGTAAACACTGACAGGAACACAGTATGGGCTCTGGCAGTGTTTACAGACTGGTTAGTGGAAAATAAATCGTGAACAGACTTGGACTGTTACAGAAAGCCTCGATCAGTGCTGCCGTCATTTTAAAGATCCCCTATCATACTGTTTTTCATCAATATATCACAGGTCGCAGATATATACAGAGCCTGTCTCTGATTGGCTGAAACACCAAACAGATCATTGCAGCATTACCCATAATCCCCTCTGTTTCAGCCCTGTTTCCAAAGTGCTGATTCTCTGTCTGTTACTTTAGATGAAAATAAGGAGCCCCTCCCCACGCCCCTCTGAGAGACATTTGGTTACAAAGAACTCAATGGTGCTCTAGGAGGAGATTCAGGTGATAAGGGGGGGGG
>CALSBZ010043548.1:132277-150764 GCA_943591055.1 Gobionotothen gibberifrons | reverse complement strand
GGAACAGGTAAGCTGGAGTCCGAAATTAAGTGCTTCATCTGTATGGGTCAGTCTGTAATATGCCCTGCCAAAAATGCGTTTTATTTTTTAAGTTGTTAAGTTATTTATTATTAATTTATTTATTTTATTATTTATTATTATTTATTATTAATTTATTAATGATTATTTTGTATTGCTATTATTTTTATTATCCTTATTATTATTATTTCATCTGCATGTTTTTCTACCTGAGTTCTGCTGACTAGTCTATATGTATATGTTTCCTTTTTAATGTAGAAAGTAACCATAATGAAATACAAAGCGTAAAATGTTAAAGTTTGACATTTACTTTTGGTTTATTCACCTCCACACCGTCTCTCTCCTGCATTCATTTTCTCTAGCGCCTTTTTTTTTTTTAATGCAACCAATCTGCCAATATGAAAGTGGTCTCCCGGAGCCCCTGCCTCATATTAAATAACTTGGCTCTGGTGCAGCTGTTAGAAATGAAATGCACGTAACAATAGGAGAGTTATTCTGGGATGCAGATGCAGTGAAGCTTCAGAGCACCTGTCCCACAGCGGGACTCAGTATTTGGGCCACCGTGCCCTACTTTACAGCTGTGTGATGAATAATGGAACATCACATATGTTACTGTGAGATGAAGCATGCTACAACAACTAAAAATAGCACGGTCAGAACAGCATGTCCTTTCCACATGTGTGTGTTATAAGAAAATCAATGAGGGTCAATGAGGCTGGTGTTCATCTCTGATAGCACTTCACAATTAATTGCTTTTATAAAAATCCCGATACGGACTAGTGCATTACTGTATACAAGAGGAATGTTTGGTTAAGCTAAAATATGTGAAAAGATCTGATTGAATTATTGTGGAGCTGCAGAGGAGTCCCAATGTTCGACAGACTTCATCAGAAATCCTTGTTTGGTTCAGATCGCCTTCAAATAATCACACTATTACCATTTAAATACACTTTTAATGACAATGCTTATTCCTTCCAATACCACAAATCATTATGCAATTGTAATATCAGTCAATACAATGGCATTGGGAAGCGCTCCAGCACGAGACCTATTTGAACATTAAAACATAGAGGCACAAAATACACATTTGAAACCTGGAAATTGGCCCATTTTTGTCAAATGTACTTCTTACGATAAAAATAGAGTTCTCTGGCACAGTGTGTATGTTATGTAATGCTCTCGCTGCACAAGCAACCCTTGTTAAGGTTAAAAAAAAAGCAAATATTAGACACGGCTTAAATGCTCTTAATGTTAAGAGTGGGCACACATTTGCCCTGAGGCTAAGAGCATTTGCATAAGTCGAACATTTTTCAGCTTGGGTGAAATTACAAACTTATCCCAAGGCTTTAAGAGTCCAGTTTATAAATATAAGGGAAGCGGGAAATAAAGAGTCTCCAGAGAGAAAAAGCGAGGGACATTTTGTGATCAGGTGGAGAATGAAGTACTGTCAGCGCAATTTTCTATTTAAAATTGTATTGCATATTTTTACTTCTTCATTTTAAATATTCTAAGTCTGTTTTTCTATTCTTTTATTAGACATTTTTTACGTTATCATCTTATGTTTATAAACATTCTTAGCGTTCATATTTTTTTGAAAATTATAACCTTAACTTTTTACGTATATTTTTAACCTATATTTATAAAAATATTCTTACTTTTTCTCTTTTATTGCAGATGTTTACATTATCTTCTTATGTCTATATCATTATATGTATTAATTTATTAATTGAGTCATAAAACCTACTTCCCCTTGGCATAAATAAAATATTCTGATTCTGAAATAACAAAAGCAATTGAACATCACGCTGACATTGAAGCGTATAAGTCACCATGAAATCATTAGAAATAATTAACCTTTTAAAATAAAGTTCACAAAACAACTCTCAGCGAGGATAGAGGAAATTAGGGGCATTTCCAACAGCTTTTACCTGACACATTTCATTGATAAAGTACTTCAAATTAATTAATTGTGCAATGCAGAGCAGCCCAGACTTCTAGAGCTGAGTGTCGTGCCAAAAGTAAAAAATACATACACAAATATCTTCATGTCAGGAAATAGAAAACGCACCATCCTTTCGTTGAACATTTCTCAGATTCACCAACTGTAGAGCGTCAGTATTTGATAGCGACATTGCTTTCCTTCGAGCACATAACTTTTTCCTTTTACGACTTCTGATTGGGAAACTTCTCCGAGTGTTATCATCAGTATATTATCCGTAGAGATCAGCTCCCTAGTTGTTCCCATTCCCTGAGCCATTTATCACTGCCAATCAGAGGAAGCATTCACACAGCGCGGTGCATTCACTGAGTCTTATCTTCCACCTGCAACACATGCCCATACCGTGCCAGATCTCAGTGTCCGAGAGTCTTCTTCCATTCACAGCCTGTCAGCGTGCCTCCCTCTGACTATCTATCACTGTCGGATCAGTTTTAATTTAAAGCCGTGGTAATCAGAAAATCCCTCTGATCTTTGGGTAATAGCTGTCACTAATTTCTCACCGGACGGTCACTCATCATTGGCTCGTTCTCCACGCTCGGTCTTTCATTCACGTTCTATCTAGTTCTACATCAGACTACAAGGCATTTTCAAAAACATGTGAAATGATGGAAAAGCTTCTTTTCAAATTCGCCATCTTGTAAAAAAGTGTGGCGGATGTTATCATCATTGTATCATCTCTTAAGAAACGATGTGTGTGTGTGTGTGGGGGGGGGGTGTGTGTGTGTGTATGGAGGTCTAGTATAGTTGGAAAGGGTGCACCCCAAAATCAGTTCGGGCCCCACAATTGAGTTGCACAAGGATGTGTGTGTGTGTGTGTGTGTGTGTGTGTGTGTGTCCTCATGTTTATTCACACCATTAGAGTACAATCAAGGCTACACACTTATTACTAAAGGTGGATAAGTGGAGGACACCGCAGAAACATTACCCCATGATGAGAAAGACACTGATTTGAAGCGTGTTTAGATATGGGTAATGGCTAAATCATAATTATCTTTTCTTTTTCCCTTTCAAATACGGCTGTGTAATTAATAAATAACCTCATGTTGCTTTAGGAAAAACCAGTTAAGCATTTTGACCAGTTCTTTAAACTCCCTGAATAAAATAAGCCAGTAATCCTTTATATAAAGTCATACAAAATCACCAGCTGTGATGAACACATTAATCTATCAACAATCAAAATACAGTCATTTCATGACCTAACGAATTACTTTCACTTTACATTCATTTTGAAACCAATTGTATTAAAAGTTGATAAATCAATTTAGCGGAAATTAAGGCTATTAAAAAGTATTAAACGGCTTTTTCCAAGGTATTACATGTTGTAGCTTGTGTTCAATAAGTATATAAATGGTCCAAAGAGGTTGTATTCTACAGTCTGCCTGAATGTAATCATTGCGTAGGTGTGTAGTGTGATTCTGTGTAGTTTATTTATGGCATCCCGTTGGGTTTGACGTCATCTGAACAGGACATCGCACGCTCACTGCTTGATAGCGCGCGAAGCTCCGTTTACGCCGGTTGCTAAGCAACATCGTTATGGGGAAATGCAAGTCTGCGTCCAAATGGTTGGAAGATAAGGAGCAAGGACAATCAATACTGTATATAGTCAATGTGAGGTAAAGTGTGTCGCCAAGGTAACCGGTTAGAACTCCAAGTGGAGATGAGGTCTTAAAATGTATGGGAAGGGTCTTAAAAAAGGTCTTACATGTGACTTCAGGATCCCTGCATACACCCTGTTTTATTTCTGTAGAACCAGTACTGATGGTATCACTGCGAGCATACCTCTGTGTTAAAATGTTAAAATGTGTTACCCCACCTCCCGCGTATGAAGATCAATGCCCATCCTCTGAGCCTGCGTCGGGCCATCGATCACAGCGTGCATTATGTCTGCATTATCAGAGTTGCATCACTGTTGCATAAACAATACAATACAGGCCTCTGTGACGGATGGCTCACCGAGCAATTCTGGAGCTGTTTACCCCTCTTCTCTTTTCAAATGGATGTTAATAGATGTGTTGTGCACTGAGGTATGTCTCCAACAATGATTGAAAGAAATGTGTTTCTAGCCAATATGATAAAACATTCCAAATCAAAGGTATGATCCTTCAAACAGGTTCTGCAGCCTCCAAAGCTCACTGCGCTGCACTGTGTCTTTTTCCTCTCTAGGCTTCTTGGACGCGACCAGACAAATATGAGGTATGGCTACTAAAAACAGTAGCCTGACTGTAGTTGTATTAGCACAAACTTACACAGTAGAACCCCCCCCCCCCCCCCCCCCCCCCCCCCACCACCTTTTTAACTTCAGAGCAGGAGTGTTGTCACTTGGCCCACTTTTAATGCTCGCTACATTAGTTGTGCACTAAGTGTGTAGCCCATTAGACCCGTAGTACATTTCATCCATTTAGTTCCAGAAACACTTCGACTTGCCCTATTTACTTGTCCCAGTTTATTTTTGTCGACAAATTTCATGTTGAGACGCCGAGACGTTCACAGTAGATTAGAGTAGATGTTGGTCATTTAGCATGCTGCTATTTCCTGCTGCACGGTCTGGTTAGCTCGCACACTATGCTTTTTTCACAGAAGAAAACAAAACACTGCCTGCTCTGCTGAGGCCTAGCTAGATGCTAACCAAATGCTAATGGATTTTTGCCAATGGATTGATGGGTGTGCATTTTCTTTTTGTTCATAACGTTAACATTCACTTTAACCACGTACTTATACAACCCTCATTTAACTCACTCTAACCAAGTACTTGTGTTGACATTTGAAGGTGATCATGACATGAAGTGTACCACTGAAAACGCTGATTGTATCTTTAAAACCTTAGAAATGGGTGCTAAAATCATACATTTAATTTCTACTTTTGCATTTTTCTAGCTCCTCTTAGAAACTCCAATAATAATAATAATACATTACATTTATAAAGCGCTTTTCCTGGTGCTCAAAGCGCATACAAGCAAGTAAAACAAAATAACAACAAAAGTAGAAAGTGCTAAGCTAGGAGGAATAAGGGCGAGGGGTTAGTTGATTAGGAGTTGAAGGCAAGAGTGAAAAGGTGAGTTTTGAGGGATTGTTTGAACGACGTGAGAGTGTTGGCGGATCTGACGTGGCTGGAGAGGGAGTTCCAGAGTGTGGGGGAGGCTGCTGCGAAGGCCCTGTCACCCCAGGTCCGGAGCTTTGTCCTGATGGGCTGCAGTAGGTTAGCTTCAGCAGGCCTGAGGCGACGGGTGGGGGTGTGTCGTTGGATGAGGTCACAGAGGTAGGGGGGGGGGGGGGCAAGGTTGTTGAGGGCTTTGAAAGTGAAAAGTAATATGACATGACCAATGACATTGGAGTGCCACAGTGACAGGTCCTAAAACCCGGAAGTAAGTTAGCATTTTACCACATGTCTACTTTTACTTTTATAATCTAATCCATAGATTTATGATCGATAGAATTATGATTCGAAAATTATAAAAGTAGGGTAGACATGTGGATATTATCCGGCTGAATAAAACGTGATCCGTCTCTTCAATGTGTTTCAACCACAGAACTTATTTCCAGCTATTTCCTAAACCCTATGGAGAAACTGCATTGCTTTTTTGTCGAAGGAGTTTACTTCCAGGTTTTAGGACGCGTCACTGCGGCACTCTATTGCTACTCACCTATTTGTGTGAAGTTTATTCCAATAATCTGATATCATGTGTGTTTTGATCTCCCAATGTGACCAGTTTTGCCTCACATTGTTCACTGTTCTCCTGTAATTATACTGTATGTGCATTGTGCATACATTTTCTTTTAGGTGGGTAATTGTTCCATGACGGTGTTTTCTTTCTAGGTTTTTCTTGCTTGACTAACTGCTCTTTTAGTACATGTAAAGTGTGAAACTGTTGCTGTAGAATAGTATTGCTCTGTCAGTAGATAATTGCTTGTCAAGAAATGTGTTTGTGTTTGTGAGCTTGTCTTTGACGATATACAGTTTCCTTGTTTTAATAGAATAGATATTGTGTGGTTATCCTTATAATGCTGCTTGTGTTGTGTTGTGTTGTGTTGTGTTGTGTTGTGTTGTGTTGTGTTGAGCGGACGAACTTATTGAAGACAGAAATGCCACAAAACCTACTATTGGAAGATTATATTAAATATTAAGATGAAGCCTAACATAGAAAACTGTCAATGAATGCACTTCTAATGGCACAGCAGTGATCAAACTAATCTGAAGTAGATAGTTTTGGTGTTTGAAGTGAAACCCAGCTGGATGTAGCTCTGTGATGGGCATAGATCACATGCTGCCAACAAGCATACGTTATCTAATTAGTCGTGTTGACAAATGGACCCTGAATGGTGATATTATGCCGAGGAGCCTTTACAGCGTGTCTTTAATTCAGTGAGAAGAGCAGCTTGACACTTGCACCAGATGAAGGTCTGATATAACCCACCGCTGAACGCTTTAATGTCAGCAGTGCTGAATAAGTCACTTTAACACCCGGGCCCCCCGGCCACCAAGCTGCCTAAATGTCAACATTTCTGACTTCAGCTGACAAGGCGCCGGTTCACCTTGACTCGCGTCCTACAGGAAGGATGAACAGACAGTTAAGTGTTAGGGAGCATTAAAGACTGTTGTCTCGACTTCATTTTAAATCAAATCAAATCTTTGTATATATTGCCCAACATATCAAGTAACACAGTAGATTTGCCTCAGAGGGCTTTACAATATGTACAGATGAACAAAACATGAATGAAATATAAAAAGAATCCTATGGCTAGGTTCATGGCAAGCCTGAGCCAGCCCTAACGTTAAGCTTCATCGAAAAGGAAAGTATTGAGCCTAGCAGCATATAGGGATGTTAAAAGTAAGCCTGAGACAGCCCTAACGTTAAGCTTCATCGAAAAGGGGAAGTCTTAAGCAGGCTCTTAAAAGTGCAGGGGGAGTCTGCCCATACTTGCCAACCTTGAGACCTCAGAAATCGGGAGCATTTCAAAACCACCGTGGGAATGCTTGTTCTGTTTTGTGTGACAATATCTTCCTCACCCTCTCCGACTTTCAGTTGCGTGCGCTACTAAAGAGATGTGCTACCATGGAAACCAAACAATGGTGTAGCTGTATTAAGTCCGAGTAGAAACAGTCTTGAGTAAATCTGATTTTGTCAGAAATCGGGAGAAATGCGGGAGAAATATGACCCCGGGAGAGGGCAATGAAATCGGGAGTCTCCCGCGAAAATCGGGAGGGTTGGCAAGTGTGAGTCTGCCTCCTGAACAATAGCTGGAAACTGGTTCCACAGAAGAAGAAGAGCTTGATAGCTGAAGGCTCTTGACCCTATTTTTCTTTTGAAGACTCTAGGAACCACTAATAATAATAATAATAATAAGCAATGGGTCATTAGGTTACTATGAACTCTCTTTACTGATCATTAATGTCTTGGAGTGAATTTCACTTAAGTCTAACTAAACTCAACCCAAACTTCAGCTCTACTTAATGACACACAGCTCTACTTTCATCAAACTTAATGCCAATTCAATACAGAATTTAACATTAAAACTAAACGTCAACTATGCACTCGTCAGGAGGGGAAACGTTCCAAGTGTTTCACATCACAAGGAATAGAACAGTTACCATCAGTCATCAGTATTGACTACAGCAACCTGTACAATGGGGAAGAATGTTGAACGATGTTGGGACTGATAAAGGTGCCCAGACCCTCAATTGAAAGTAGATTATAGAGGAGATGGAGTCAGCAATTAGAGAGTAAAAGGTGGACCAGAAGATGTGTCAGAGTCTGGCACAGAGACAGAAAAACACTGCAGAGGAGAGCTTTACAAAGATGTCTTCCAGGCAAACTGAAAGACATCTGACATGCCTCTCACTCACATGGGCCACCAAGCTGATAGTGCTAGTCCCACATCAGCGTTTCCGTGAAATGAAATCCATATCAATATTACTCCAAATCTCCCTTTGCCGTCAGTGCTACCTTGAAAAAAGGGCTCTAGTCTTTAGTTTCTCAAGTCTTGATATACTACAGGTTTCGGACATCAATGTTTAACCACTACTAATGACTTTGGTTATCCGACCATTTTCCATCTAGTTCAGAGGTAATCAGTGTAAGGGAAACTTCTGCAGCAATGGAGAGTCAGGACTCAGAGAGACACGAGGAGAGTTGGAGCTTTGATGTCAAACACTGATAGTTTATTACAAGTATCGGCCAGAGAAATTCACATCACAAGTCACACAGTCAAAGGTTCTGACTGCACGGGTGGATTGCCATGTCAATTCTGATCAGCCTCGCATCTTGGTAGACCCTTTAACTAGTTTACAGAGAGTCAAATCCACATATTGGGGATGGGCGTCAACACCTGGAGACTGTCTCTGACATCCGTGGTGCTTAGAAGCCAGCGTTCTCACAGTCGTAAAACTCCCTATGTCCGCTACGTCAAGCCATAAAACGTATAGTATCAACATACGACTGCATTATCCCATTCCTTACGGGAGATAAGGAGCAGGGCTGATCGTAAACGTCAACACACAGAAAAGGGTTACATATCTACTGTAGGAGTGAAGACAGAATTATTCCCTCACAATCAGCAGTTTCTGTCTAAAGACCTGCAAACCTATTTAGATTCCAATCAGCCCTAGCTGTACTTTAACTAAGATGGTGAACATTAGTTGTTGAACATCACATTTAACTAACGTTTAATTTAACTAATGCTTTTATCCAAAGAGACTTACAATAAGTGCACTCAAGCGTGAAGATAGACACTCAGGAACAGCAAGAGACCTTGAGTGCATTAGCCTCAAATAAGCCATTAGAAGTGGAAGGACATTAGCTGTAAATAGGCCAAACCTTTTTACAACATCAGCCTGTTAACAGTTTTCCGTGTTGGTCAACTCACCATGATAATTACCATTGGGATATTGATATGAACAATTGTTCCTTGTTGGCTTCATGTATTTACCGAGATCTAGTCTGACATGAGTGCAGCTCTTTTGATAGAGTTAGTAAGTGTTGTGGAGAAAAGTAGACATTAGTAAACGTCGTGTCAGCTTTGATTTCCATTTAGTTAAATGATACAGCAGCACATATAAAGAGATAATGGGTTTTCTTCATTGCTTCAGCGGCTCCAGTCTCCTCCTATATAATAATTGTACAGAATATCTGACAAGTGAAACCTTCAAAGGCTATGTAACATAATTTCAGCTCTGCCTTACAATGCAAATAAGCAGGGACGACACAAACAGAGCAAAGTCATTTACATTTCATCGACACAAGTCCTCTGATATAATTAATTGTGACAACGCTCGGTTGTATAATTAAAATCATGAATTTGAATGAATGAAGAAACGCCTGTTCACTTCTTCCTCTGTTGTATTCTCAGTATTAGCGTCCTCCCTGTTCCCACAGTGAGTCCAGTTCAGTGTCTCTGCACAAAGGGAAGATTAATGCTGCCCTTTCAAAATGTTCCAGGACACTCCCTCAGATCTTCAGTAAACAGCAGAAATATTTTGACGACGTTTGCATCTCCTTCGCTCTGTGGAGGATCACACTTCATTCATTAATGCTAATACAACAATTACCATTTCATAATGTATAAAACATAAACGCTGAATGCCTGAAATACGAATCATGGCAGGCGAAAGGAAGATGTATTTTCATGTTGGTTTAAACTATGTGTCGCCAAAAAGGAAGAAAGATGTTAATATATATGTTTTTAAATTATAGATCCTGCCTTATTATTGATGTCCTTCTTTGCCTCCTACCTTCTGTTGTTGAACTCATTTGCTGTCCTGGAAGGAAGCTTGCACTACTTTTTTGGCTGAAAATAATTCCTTCTATGTAATACAGTGTTAACACGCTGCTGTGACAAAACAACGTCCCATCGTGGGATCAATAAACCATATCTAACGTTATCTAAAATACACTGTGTGAACATGATCTGGTATCACTATAGACGTCACTGAACAGAGCCTAAAAGCAGCCGATGCTCCGGCCTCATCTTTTAATCTGACAGCATGAAACCTGCGGATTAACCCAGGTTGTAGCGCATGATTAAAAAAGCAAGTCAGGTCAATAAACCATCGGCAGTGACTCCGCTGTAATACAACAGGTTCATCTGAGCAAGCAGAGAGCTATTGAGCCAAATGAAACCGGGTCGAACAATGCATTTGTCACAACTGCAATTATGTTGTTCAAACTGCTGTTAGGCCTGCTGTAAACCTGCAACTAGCCAGTTATATGGTACAGAAAAACATCAACATACTGTAGCTCCAAGGAAGGAAGGAGGGAGGAATCAACCGATGCAAGGATGAAGGGATGAAGGAGTTGATAAGTAATGTGAGATTTGGGTAATGGTGAAGGGGATGATGGAGGTAGGAATGAAATGATTTACGGCCCGTCCACACGGCGGCGTGCGTTGAAGCTTCAACGCACGCCGCCGTGTGGACGGGCCGTACATTTGACGGAAGCGTCAGCCAATCGAATCATATGCCGGTACAAGCTCTAGCCAATCAAACCGCGTGCTTGTGTGTCCGGGGCGGGAGATTCATGCGATTGGTTGTTGGTCGAGTTTTAGACACGCCCACCGTGAAGCTTCAACGCACGCCGCCGTGTGGACGCTGCGTTAGGGGTGGATGGGTGAAGGGATGAGGGGAGTGAGGGATGTCGGAATGATTTAGCAGTCGATTGGTGGAGGGATGAAAGGATAAAGTTCAGGGTAATCAACTGTTCAAAACATACTGTTCAAAAAAAATTTCTCCAATAAATGGATGTTTTCAAAGTCAATGAATAATCACATTTAATAATCGCAATTACAATTATTGACCCAAATAATCGAGATTATGATTTTTGCCATAATCAAGCAGCCCTAGTAGGAAGGGATGAGGGGAATGAGCAAGGATGGGATAAACTGAAAAGATGAGGTGAAGGAATGACGGTAAGGGTGAAGGGATAAAAGGATCTGGGTGAGTATGAAGGGATGAAGGGAATCGGAGGGAGGGAAGAACGGATGGAAGATTGAAAGGATGAAGGGATGAAGTGGTTGATAGGCGGGGGATGAAGGAATGTGGTTAAGAGTGAAGGGATGAGGGGAGTGAGGGATGAAGGGATTCTCCCGAAAATGGTTAACTCATTAACTTCATTTTTTCCCAATCTAACTAGAAAAGAACCCTGTCATCTCTTTCTCTCTCTTTTAGTAGGAACCCTTTAACATCTCTCATAAACAAGATGACGGATTACAAAGACATGCTTCCACTTCTATGAGAACGTCCAGCTTTATACAGTAAGTGAGACTAATTACTCTCCCGCTCATTTCTTTGCAGAGCCTCGACAGAAACATCGTGGTCCGCAGCCACGCCCGAGTGTCCTCGCTCACGCTGAAGAACGTCCTGTTCACGTATGCCGGGAAGTACCTCTGCAGCGCCGGGAACTCCATCGGACAGGACGAGCAGCACATGTTCCTGGAAGTCCGCTGTGAGTAACACCACTCTTCTTACATTTAGTTTATTTATTTATAGTGTCGTGGACAGTCCCACAGTAAATGGGGCAACATTGCTAACTTCCAGCTGTTGTCCCCGGGCCATGTGATACCCTTAAAATCACAATTACTGTATTTGTAATGTTTGAATTGATGCATAAGTGAACCTGGCACTAACAACAGCTGTGATTGCTCTTGATGTGCATTCATTGTCTTGAATTGAATGAGAGAAAGATTTTGAACTATTTTTCGAAAAAATATTTTAATTTGATGATTAAATAGATTTCTCTCCTTTTATTAAGACTTTAATTGACAATTTTCTTATAATGTTACATTTTACAGTAACATCATATTTGGCACTATTATGAATGTTTATAATTGTTGAATTTTGTGTCATTTGGTCAATTATGTAAATGAGATTTAATTGACTTGGTTAATTGACTAGATTATACATAATGACATACATATTCACAAAGGTTCCCTACCTGTTATAACAGTGTAATCTCGAAATAGAGGGTTCAGAATCGTACCAAATATATTTTGCACACATATTTCTCCGGAAGTTTTTCCTTGTACGATGTGAGGGTCTAAGGACAGAGGGTGTCGTTTTCTCATACTGATATTCTGCACAAACTTGCTGTGAAGTGTCTTTACTGTAGGTTATTTTTCATTATATGTACAGCACTTTGGCTTGACCAAAAATTGTTTAAAAATGTGCTATATAAATAAAACTTGATTTGATTTGATAATAGACGAATGAAGATCAAAGAATACGTTTCACTGTCAGACATCTTTCTAGTTGAAGTGCTTGAGTCTTGAAAATGAGAATCTTCTAATCTCCGGGGTTCTTTGTTCAATGGCATTAAAACGAGAATAAACGCGGCTGAAGGTTAATCTATAGGTTATAGCAATGTGTCTGTCACTTTGAAAAAAGTATTGATAATCCATAATTCGATTTGTATGCAAAAATCGGAGAATCAAAATTAGCTGCTAATGGTAGCCACCAGAGTGTCACAACTCCGGTTTTGGCTACACGTCACTCTCACTCCTTATTTGGTAACCTGTGTGTGTATGTGGAACGTTCCCTCGATTCCATTGGCTCTGGCGGTTAGAAAGAGATGTCAATCAGCAAAATCGACCAATGGGGGCCAGAGATATGGAAAATCCACCCAAATGACCCCAGAAGTGTTTTGTTTTTTGCTAAACCTCTCTAAAAAGGTCAAATGTCACTTGTTTTGCATCAATCTTGATACAGGGTACTTATTATATGTTGTACTTTGGATTCCTAAAGCTTTTAGTCTACTAACCCATCATCCAAGGGTGGTTTTCACTATAAGTAAAACATAATTTTTGGACGGACACTATAATTTACAGTTTTTTTACTATGTTCAATCTGAATTTTCTTTAAAATAAAAAACATCTATATTGATTCTGACTTTTCTACATCCAACTCACAGGTTTATCATTACTTTGAGAAAAAAGATTATTAATGTAACCCTTTTAAGAAGGGAAGATATGGTAATTTGTTCTGGGAATGTCATTTTCAAGCCTGAGACCTGAAACACAGGGATGGGGTTCAACAGGTTAAAACACCTGTCTCTTGTTGGTGTTGACATTGAACAACAAACACGTCCATGAAGACTCTTCAGATGAAATGCCATGTCATGAAAAGTCAGTTTAAAATGTCCGTAAATAATCTCAGATTGTAGAATCGCTCTGTGATTGATGATCAGACGGTGTCGTCCCCAGTAATGGTGCTGTAATCGGTGTACTCGGTGGTTTCGTGTATCAGGTAGTGATTCCCTCTGTTTCCTGAAATGGCTTTTGACAGCAGCCTGGCAGCTTTTTCTTTCTTTGTTCATTAGCTGTTGATTTTAGCTGTAGGCAGACAAATCAATGACCCAAAGCTTTTCAACAACAAACACTGACAGCCTAGACAAATATTGCATCTTTAGAGAGAGTTCTTTAGTCCGTTTGACGCTTAGTCCAAGAGTAAAGTCCAGGGCTGCACAATGAATGGTCATTTGATCCAAATCACAAGAAGGACTGGTGCAATGTCCAAATCCCACTGAGCAGATAAAGGAAGTGATGTGGAAGTACGAATGAGGTATCGTGGAGCTGCAGAGAAGTCCCGGCCTACTAAAGGGTATTCTACCGACTTTTTCCAAACATTGCAACTAGGGATGCACGATAATTATCGGCCCGAAACCAAAAAACCAATATCGTGCATCCCTAATTGCAACCCTAGTAATCTCAACACATTATATTTGGTGCTTTGTTACTACTCATTTAACTGAGTGGCCTGAAATTAAAACACTGTCACCAGCAAATATCTTTGGAATACTTCCGTCCTGGCTGCACTTTCTAAATTCAACGACTTAATTGTAAAGCTATTTTCTCGTGCTATCGGCATCTAAGGTGAAGTTAACCAGCTTAAATTAAAGCAATAAACCGTTGTAAATATCCCAAAACATTTTTAAATGCTTTGCTTACATTAGTCCCCGACCATTTTCCTTAAGGCCCTGACACACCAGGCCAAAATCGACCGTTTTCGTTAGTAGGACGACGAAGCGTGTCCTGTCGCCCAAACTCAATTTGGTGTGTCCCGCACCGTCGGCCGTGACACGCCTTATTTGGCCTTTCGTGGCCGACGCGTCAGCCACAGGCAGTCGGACAAAGCAATCACTCTGATTGGCTGTTCAGCTAGCGAATCAGTGCATGAGAAGCGAAACGGTTGCTTGAGAATGTCTTCCACAAGCAACACTCCAATGGCTGATAGCTCCAGTACCGCACGAAACATGTTTTCGATGGACGAGAGTGAAAATGGAACGCACACGCTATTTGTTGTTTGATTATATCACAGTCTGTTCTTCTTCTCTGTCTTCCGGTTGTTGCCTCTTTTGAATGACGAATACACACTACCGCCACCTGCTGGTAAGGAGAGTTATTGCCACTCACGCATGCGCAGTTCGTACGTGCTCGGCTGAAGTCTTTGCGGTGTGTTCCAGTGCGACACATGGCCAAGACGCTGCGTCGGCGAGTTCTCTGGTGACTGCTTGGTGTGTCAGGGCCTTTAGTGTTCCATATAAGGATTATTGTAACTTTACTTGTAAGGTGCAACCCAATTTGAGTTAGTTATTGCATATATTAACACATAAGGTTGATTTTACACACAGCTTGGCATCAGAGGCACTAAAGTGTGATTCATGTTTATTTTGGAGGTTTAAATTGATACTCAAAAACATTGCTGATTGCCTTAATCTGTTTGCTTCGCCATTTTTCCTTCAGATCTGAGGTGAATTTAGGTTTTTCTTAGCATTGTACAGACTGCAAATACATGTGTGTTGGAATCAGAGGAGGACAGGGGCAGCGTCAGGACCAAAGAAAGGTTTTTCTGCAGACTCAGTGTCTGGGCAGTCACCTCCGTCTTCGGGGGATAAAAGGTGGGCGTTGGCGGTGCCACTGCGATTAGTTACCATGGAAACAAAGGTCTTAGCTCTGACATAGCCCCGAGGTACAGCGGCTGTCGAGGCTTTAAATGTATTCAACTTATGTAACGCTCTAATTACTTTGCTCTTTGAACATCGAAAATGTAGAATAGAAAGCTTGTGCAACCAGGCCATAGACGTTTTTTAAAGATAGTATTTTCACCTGTATATTACCTTTTATTTACCTATGTTCATATAAGAGACTGACAAGTGTTATGACCTGAGAGATATGACCATCAAAGGGGCCTTATTGTGCTTTTGGGGGGTGTTCCCTCTCCTGTAGTGTGTTATAGGTTTGTGTGCATGTAAATGGTCTGCAAAGGCTAAAATCTCTGAGTTCCCTCCAGGCTGAAGTTCATTCTCCCCATTGCTTTGCATTCATTTCACGAAAGTAATTTAGCATAATCAAAACATGTCCTTGGAAAGATTGGACGTGGCCAATGGGAGCCAAACAACGCTTGATCTCTTCTTAAAATCTAACGAACCTCGGTACAAAAGCCAGCGATAAATAAAGCAGATGAACACTTAATTGGATTAATATTCCGTCCTCTCAATGTGTCAGCAATTTGCTCAGAGGAGATATAATCACAATGCAGTGTTGATAGAGCTGTTAGCAGTTAGCTCGAGTAATCAGCAAGTAATCAGGGTGCTGATTCACTGTTGCCAAGCAATCATCGATAAGAAAAGGTGCTTTGTCTCGAGCACGGCTCTCACTCTCTGTCCGCTCTATCGCCACTCGCCCACTCTCACAATGAAGACGTTATCAAAGCGTGGAACTCACAATCTGCTGCTCAGCATGATCCCATTAGCCGAGCTCAGCGTGTCCACGATGATGCTGCTGCCGCTCTGATAGGAAAGTGTTAATAAGTTCTCTGTTTGAGCTCCTCACGGCTCAGGTTTGTTTAGCATGATTGTCTGAAAGCAAGCAGGCTCATCTCCGCCCCGCAGACATTTCCACACCTGAAGCATAGCTTTCATTTTTTACTCCAGACCGGTAGATTTTGTGTCTTCAAGAGGATCCTTATTAGCATTAGCATTGGCTTTTCTTTACACACTATATAAACATCAACAGAAAATAAACAAAAATCCCCATTAGCATTATCCGGCTTTTTTGTTTTTTCTGCGGTACACACACAGTCAGTCGCACATGTTCACTGTATAGCCACATAAACTCAACAAACAAACCAAAACATTCACCTGAAGTAATTAACAATCAAAGATGGAAGTGAAAAACTAAAATGATCATCCATCATTAAAAAGTATCAACATTTATTTGACATACAAACAGCATCACAATATGTCTTGTTAGCCGTTATCCTTTTCATAATGATACCTAGCTTATTATACTACTGACTTAGTATTTGATGCTCCAGATGGTAGAATAGTACATGGTATTAGGGATGCCAGCGATTATTCGATTTTTCGAATATTCGTTACAGTCTCCATAATAGAAAATTATATTTTTTTATTATTATTTATGTTTTTCTTTTTTTTCCTGGCTTAGTTTCAACCAAAATATAGACTAATGCTAATAATACTAATGGTATTAATAATTGTAAATGGCCATTGGTCACACCACCAGTTTGTTTTACTGTAAACTTGGAGGAAGCCAGCAGCGCGAACTGACAAGTGCAAATGAAGTACAAAAAATAATAATCGATTAATATTCGCCAGGGCTGTCCGATTTTCGAATTTGATCATGGTCAGTTTCTGGCATCCCTACATGGTATGTAGTGAAACAAAAGCATGAAAAGGGCTGCAAAATGTATTTATTCATTTGCTAAAGGCCTGATGCAGAACAATATGTGTTTTCTGTGCTGACCTATCCCAGCAGCAGTAGCAGATACTTCCCTCTGACTTGCCAACGATCGATAATCTGACGGAGCGGCTGCAGAAATCAAAGCTGCAGGTCACAGGCTGTGCATGGAGTCTAAAGGTCCAACAGTAGCACTGATGGAGGAGCGGGGTCTAATCAGGGCTGCAGGAGATGAAGCACTATTGACTCAAACTCCTCCATCAATCCGGTTTCAAGGATCCGGGGTCAGGAGGACAGAGTCACGCCTCGGCTCAGAATACTCTCAGAAACACGGCTGACTGACGACAGCAGGATCTAATAAAGGGAAACAGTCATCTCCTGTTATAGCCTTTTCCAACAACGCTTCTAAAAATGAAGGGTGAAGAGTTTTAGCCCATATGGTTTCAATTCAACTCTACGAGCGTGTCGCAGTGAGCATGAATGGCCGCAGTGTTATTTCTGTCTCTGCAGGTATCACATGTGGAGCAAGAGGAAGGATCTCATTTTCCAAAATGCACCGGCTGAATGTTTCTGAAGCCGTTTGAAGTGACACCGTTCGGCTTTGTTATTTCTGTTCGCTCAAAGCTCTCAGTATGATCGTATGCTTATTAGACGTGCTGTGTAACAATGGCCTGGTGAGACATTAAAGCCATAAAGAAGACGCTTTGTCGCCAGTAAAATGGGCAAAAATGGCAATTTAATGCCGCATAAAACCATCCCTGGATTTACTTTGAAAAGGGATATTAAAGAATGCCTTATAGACAGATACAGCCATCATCCTGCACTCGGCACGTGTTCCATATACAAGCCCCACAGTCTGTCTCCAGCTGTCTTCAGGAGTGTTTCATACGTCTTTATTCATGCAAAGATTTCTAAAAAAAAGTATTTCACTGGTAGCAAGAATAAGATCAGCTATACATCTTTCCTCTCCAAGCAAAGTGGTGGAAATATGAGCAAATATGTCAATGTTTTGACTATTTTAGAACCATTGCACAAGCCTACCAAAAACAACTTATCATTGTTTAAAAATGATCAATTATAACATTTCATTTCCAGATTTTCTTCCAGGTTTTCTTATTTATTTTCTCCTGGTTGCATTTAATAGTTTTTTGACGAAAGCAACGAGTTAGCATCCGAGCATCACCCTTCTCGTTTTCATCCCGAGAAATAGGAACTTGCTAGCTACAGTCGCTTGATAGAGCGATGCTTTTTTCAAATATGACATGACAGTTAATTCACCATTTCAGAAGAATAAACTAGCAAACAATCTGTTGCCTAAAAGCTTTTTCTTTTGTCACATTTTGAAGTAAAGTATATGAGTATTTGTAATGTGTTACTTTCAACACCCAGTGAAGTTGTCTCCAAGCGGGAGGAAGTGAGGGAGAGGGAGTTAGCTAATTGTATTTATGGTCAGATAAACACTTTATAAGTTGATTACATTTTGCGACCCAAATCCTTTTGAAATCAATCTAGGGTAGACCTTATATAACTTGAGAGTTGTTCTCTTGATGCAGCCGTGACACAGTTCACAGAGCGATATCAATGCAGAAGTGGGCGTGGTTAAATCTGAACTGTGTTGAAACGATACAAGCCTCCTGGCCAGATTAAAGACTTCAGATAATCAGTGTCCTCTTCCTTCCTCTGTGTTGTAAGAAGTAGAAAGTACAGGTATTTGGGTTCAACATGTAAGAAGTAGAAAGTACAGGTATTTGGATTCAACATGTAAGAAGTAGAAAGTACAGGTATTTG
>CALSBZ010043548.1:66305-79727 GCA_943591055.1 Gobionotothen gibberifrons | reverse complement strand
CTACATCAACATGTGTCCCCTCTTCTCCATGTCTCTTCTACATCAACATGTGTCCCCTCTTCTTCATGTCTCTTCTACTTCAACATGTGTCCCCTCTTCTTCATGTCTCTTCTACATCAACATGTGTCCCCTCTTCTTCATGGCTCTTCTACATCAACATGTGTCCCCTCTTCTCCATGTCTCTTCTACTTCAACATGTGTCCCCTCTTCTTCATGTCTCCTCTACATCAACATGTGTCCCCTCTTCTCCATGTCTCTTCTACATCAACATGTGTCCCCTCTTCTTCATGGCTCTTCTACATCAACTATCATCGTTTTTTTCCACGTTAAATGAAGTACAATGTATGAATACTTCTTCATGCGCTGCCTGTTTAATAAATGATGTTAGCCTGTTAGCCTGTTAGCGTGTTAGCTTGCTAAATCTCCTTTGCAATCCACCAACAGGAAAGATGAGTCCAAGGAGCCCATCGTGGAGGTGAGAACGGAGGAGGAAAACACTCCCAACCAGGGGGGGGGTCCCACTGAGCCCAACGAGACCACACCCCTCACAGATCCTGAGTGAGTACACAACCAGACCCTCCCTAGAGCAGGACGTCCCCCAAATGAAATGCTATCGGATCGTTATCTTGATAGTGATGTGAATCAAATCATTGGGTTACTCTCTGATCAAAAATCGTTTTCATTGCGCTTCGACAATGCATAAGTAATGTTTGTCATTTAGAAGTGGAAAGCAAAATATATACAAATGAGACAATGGTCTGTATTGATTGTATGCACAAAGAGAACAACTATTACAAAGAACACAGACAAACAATAACAATGACTAAAGTAATCCCCTACACGATTTTTCATGCCCAGATTAAGTGCTATCTGATCGTTATCTTTATAGAGAGGCGAAGACCCTCCCCTTCCGGGGGAGCTCCATGGGACCTTATTTCGGAAAAATTCTGTATTGAAGTTAATGGGGAGAGAAAGATTATCTCTCGATTGAATTGTGCCACGAATTACACATATGATGTTTGTCAATTTAAAAGATAATTTTACAAGTCAAAAAAATAAAAATGTGTCGTAAAACTGTGAAGTAACACATTTGTTTGTGTGAAACCGCTCAATGAACTACATCTCCCGTCTCGCACCACACACCAAGACGGCCGTCACGTTGGCACATTTCACTTCTTTCTTTCAGAATGAGGTGAAAAGTATTAAAAGAGGTGAAAATCACTCCAAGTCTGGGCATGTTGAGAGCTGTACATACACACAAGGGGAGTTAGTCGGTTCCTAAGAGCCAGCATGCGGGACCGGGATTCTGGGATTTGTAGTCTTTCTAGTTGCGTATTTTTCATAGTCTTATATTTCAACAGTTTTACGACAAACTGTGGCTTTTTTGACATGGAAATTATTTGTTAAGATAATAGACAAACATCATATGTGTAATTCGTGGCACAATTCAAACGGGATCCAAAGATAATCTTTCTCTCTCCATTGACTTCAATGCATACTTTTTCCGAAATAAGGTCCCATGGGGCGGAAGTAGATGGGCGGGACTTCACCTCTCTGTAGGGATCTGAATCAAATCATTGGGTTACTCTCAACAAGACTCTTTATTTTGGTCACGTTGTTTAGCTCAGGCCCAAACTAGATTTATGTATTTGAGACACAGTTCTGTACACGACCATAAGGTAGTTGGGGCAAATGATGCAGCATGGTGGAGACCAAAGCAGAGCTTAAAGTAGAGATAAATGTTGACCTGTAATTCACCTGGTGAACAAAAACCTCTAAGTCAACAGTAGCATCAAACACAGTCCTGAAATTGCTGAAAAGCCAAATCACCCAATCCTGAAACTCCCCAATTCTTTCTATAGTTAATTGTCTTTTTGTTTTCCCTTCACAAAATGTTGTTTCTAACCGTTTCTAGATGTTTCTCAGCAGCACAGTCGCACTCACTCTGTTCAAACCCTGACCTTCACTCTCCCTCACCTCCTTATGTCCTTTTTCTTTCTTCCCCTCACTTTCTTCTGGTGGCTCGATGTGTCCTCTCCCCACTCCTCCTCCTCCCTTTCCTCTCTCCTTGTTTACCCCCCCTCCCTACACTGACAACAGGCCTCCTGCTGCAGACTCCACTTCCTCCCCGGTGGTGAACGTGCCCCCCCCCTCCACCGCCAATAACTCTGAGAGCTTTAGCACGGCGCAGAGCAGTCCGGTTAGCGAGAGCACCACCACGCTAACCATCAGCCCTACCAAAGCCCCCCAAAAAAACAGCCCCCTGATCAAAACCAGTGATTCTAACGCTAACCCCCAGCCTGATGTTGGGCCCCTGGTCGACCTGAGCGAGACCCCTAAAGTCTCAGAGGCCCCGAGTACGGACTCACAGGTAGACGGCCCGAACGAGGATGCACCCAAAGCCCCGAGCACAGACTCCAACACACCGGCCCAACATGAGTATGAACACTTCCATCACCCCTACCCCCAAACCCCCCCCCCACATCCCTCCACTTCTGCTCTGATAGCATCCCAATAGTCAACACTAGTGTGCCATTTTGAAAGGAGATAGCCACCTTTGATGCAGAAGCAGTGCTTTTTCTTTCTCAGTGTTATGATGTGTAATAATACCTGTACTGTAACTTAATCTCAGCCGAGTAAAAGAGGAATTAAGGTGGATTTCACAAGCGTTTGATTGATTCTGTCACAGTATATGAAGTCATTAATAATACAAAGAAATGGTAAGGGTTGAATTCTGAAGGCGAATGATAGAAAAAAGCCAAAATGATTAGGATTTGTTAGCATTGGTATCTTCCCGCTAGTTTTTTTTATCTAAAGCGTATTACAATAAGGGAAATCTCTGTAAAGTAAATTAAACATTTTTATCTCCACTTCTAGAGCATTTCGAGAGCTTTTGATTGATTTTATTAAAAAGTAATAAGCACAACAAAGTTTGATTACGAGGCTGTAGTCAAGTTTTGGAAATGTTATAATTGTGCAGCCAAATTACAGGAACAGCGAATTGATTAGCCTTTTATTCAGTTCACATAAATACTGAAACACTTTCCTGCACACAACATTTCCTTCAAACAATCCTGTAGCTGAGATCAAAGGTCATCTAAATGACATTGTGAGGGAGCCCCAGTGTGCAAAAGTTAATAACAGACAACTGTGCCCGACCTTTACGCCTCAGTGCTTCTAATCATGGCTGCTTTGTTGTAGACTTTGACTAAATGTTCTAATAATGGCACCGGAAGGACCAAGAGACAGAGATACCAACGTTATACCTGAATGAAATGCAGAAACAAATCATGTTGCAGATGGAGCTGATAACTAGCCAGAAATACTACATGTGCACATACACTTAACTTTAGTTTTCAACATTTAGGACTGTGGTGTAAAAATGTAATTTGATCTCTTGGTTCAACAACATTAGGTTCACCAAACAGAGCATTTTGCACATCATGATTATTGTTAGAACATCTGAGTGTGGAAATCTCCTTTCTAAAATGTCAAGTGCAGATGAATGGCACAGGAATACAACAAATTGGGATGCTACCAGTGCATGACTGTCTTCATACAACCACCACCACCTCCACCTCCACCTCCACCTGTTTGATCATCACTTAAGTCAAACTTCCTTTAACCAACAACCTCTTGTTGGTCATCTCTGGGTTATTCAGTTGCTACAGGTAGCTGAAGGATGCTTTGTTTGTAACACATTTAGTCCGTAGGTCTTCCAGGAATACGTACAAGAATCATCCGCTATTCAAATAAGCACCACGGTTTTAAAAATGCAGAACAATATATTATATATGGAGAAGATTGCAAGTTGATTAGTCACTTATTTGAGTAGCTGTGTAGTGGTAAAATCAGAGAACTCAGAGACATCGCTAGAAGAAAAGTTAACAGGGCAATAAAACATAAGCAGTCAATGTAATCATAGCCAATAGGGACCTCCTACAGCGTCTTAATTCCTGCAGAAAGCCCTTGTGTTTTGCTACGAAGGGTTCTTGTTAAGAGTTTGCAGATGTTCCTGATTCCTGTCAAGAGGCACTATAGCTAAGGATGAATTTCTAAGGCTCACTGACAACCACTCGTCCCTCTCTCCTCCTTCATATCCTCACTGAGATGTCCAGAGGAAGATGTCAGTGATGAAGTGTTTGGAGTTGAGTTGGAAGCGGGGCTCTTGTCAGCTCAGCAGCACCTTGATAAAACTAAACTTGTCATTGGAAGGGATTTCTCCTCATAACTCTCTGACAGGCCTGAAGCACAGCTCTGCCTCTGATCTATGTGCTGATCCGCCTCCCGCTGAAAAGAAAATACTGACACGTCTTGTCAGGCTTCTTGTGGTTTTCCAGACTGACGCACTTCCCCTTGAGGATTAATTTCTCTCTCTCTTGACTAGAAAAACCTTTCTGCAGACAATTTCCACAGACTACACAGCATGTTCAACACAACATAAAGTAATGAAAACATTGTTGAATTACATTTAAATACATTTGGATCCAGAAACAATTACCCAAGTGTTCTAATTGTTTAAGTGAAAAAGTTCTGACACATCCAACCATTGATTTGTTCAATGCTCTCACTCAGTTCTTGTATTGAAAGGTAATTCCCTAGGTGAAATGGTTATGTAAATGTGCGTGTTGCATACAGTAACTTATTTTTGTTGATATTATGATACCAGCCAGCTGGAAGCATGTTGATGTAAAAGAGAAGAGGCCCCAGGATGGAGCCTTGAGGAACTCCGCATGTCGTATTTGTCCGCTTAGATGCGTAAATATCTTTAGGAACAATTTGCCAAAGATAGAGGACATTTTTTGTGATTAAACTTATGCTGATTTTCAGTTTTAAGTCCATAGGAGATAGATTAATATAGGCTGCTGTCTCTGAGTATTGATTTAAATTGCTTTTTGAAAACTGGCAAAGAAAAGATGACTATGTGAGGGAAGCGCCGCTTTTTCAAAATGCAAGCCGCAAGCAACAGCTCTTCAAATGTTTTCCAACAACAAAGGTTTATATGCTCACAGAAAAATAAGAAATGTTCGACTTGAGAGAAGTATGGCTTTAAAGTCTCTGTGCATTGTGTCTGGGTTCAGTCCAGACGGCGTGTAATCCTCTTGTGTATTGTACTCTGTGTTGTAGGTTATTCCTCAGTCTTTCAGTCCCTCATGCATTGTCCCTACTGTACCGGCCCTGTCTCATTCCACATCAGTATTCATTGTTCATGGAAAATAGCTGTGACATCCATGTACTCTTATTCGATGTCTGGCTAGGATAGCTTGATCCCATTATGTGTGAAATGCATTCAGTTCCAGAAGGGAAAACAAATTCCCTCAAAGCACTTGCATGTTTTCACCCCTTTTTTTATCCTCCTTCTTCTCTTTGAATAATGACACAAAAGGCAGCTCAGAGCAGACCGTTTAGCTGCGAGAGAGACTCCTAACACATTCTCCTTTTTCTCTTTTTGTCTCCTTCTGGCTCTCGCTCCATGTTTGTCCTCACAGCGGTAAGATTGTGAAGGATGGAAACACTAAAGTGGGCGAGACTGAGGTGAAGAACGCCACGGCCGAAGTGAAGACGGTCCCCAGCGAGGCCCCGCAGACGAACGGCAACGAAAGTAAAGCGTAAACCGGGAAGAAGAGGGTGGTTTATGGGGGGGTTTAATGGGGTGTGGGGTTTTTAAGGTTAAAAAAGGGGGGGTCACAGTCACTGAAACCTCAAAAAAAGCAATGTCACGCACCACCCCATCGCATCAGGAGGAAAATAAATCATGAGTCATTTTCTACCGTGTCTTCTGACCAGGGAAATGTAAAGACCTCATGCACATGCCTTAGTTCCTTTTACATCTACTCGTCACAGAAATAAAATGCATAGTTCCTCCTCTCGTTTGTAATGTTAAATTGGTAACCCTGGTTGGACTGTAGCTTTATACACAAATGTAAGGATACATTACCAACACTACTTTTCTTTATGCAGTACGGTCATCACCTGGTAATGGATTATGGGTCTTTCTTCCTCTGTCGATATTTTGTTGTGTTTAAATAATGTACTGCCTATTTAGCTTTTTTAATGTGTTATTTCCAGGGCTAGAGATTAGAGCGTTAGCATGCCTGTTTTTTGCAAAGTTACTGTATTTCTGTACATGTTGCTGTCGTTTATTTTGCTCAAATGTTGTCTCCAAATGGTTCCGGTGGAGAAATAGTTTTTAAAGCCTAAGCTATGAGAAATGGAAGAAAGATTTGTCATGCTATTAAAGACCCGGGCGTTTCAACCCTGTCTCCTAAAAAAAGATGTTTGTATGTACATGTTTGTTGGTGTATAGGTCCGCCTGATACATTTTACTTTGCAGATATGTTATAAAAATCTGGATGACATTTCAAAACAAACGTTCTGTTGCTGCTTATGAGCGTCCATTTTCAAGGAGACAGGGTTAGGGTTAGGAGGTGATCACATTAAGGATACAAGCTGTGTTATGTTGAGGGGCCATATCCCTCAGAGTCCAAATTTAAGACTAAATTTGACTCGCGACAAAAGAAAAACACTGCCTTATTTGCTGATACAAACCAATGGTGTCTCATGTGTCCCATCATTCACCAGCTGATTACTTGCTCACAAAGTCATGTGACCAAATATACCGGGTATATCCTCATGATCCCTCGTTAAAATATGAGCAAAACCAATGGAAATAATGCTACAGGATGTAAATAATGGAAGCCTTGCCAGACGTTGGAAGTATCTAAATAGTGAAAGTTAAATAAGTTATTCACTTATTGCCAGTTATCCATTGTTTCACGATATAGAAAAGCCTGAATGCTTCACTGACCCAGGTTTATAAACCATGCTATACGAAAGGATGTGGCTCCTTTAAAGGGACACAGCTTGCTTTATGTAATTGTTAATATTGCAGTAGAGTGGTTCAGCGATGTCGTATTTATGTGGTCAAACCCTAAAGGTACTATCTTACTAGTTCCCTAAACAAGAAGCCAATTGGATTGTGAATGATTGCAGAAGTAAGCTCCAACCAACCACACACCGTATTTGATGCATCTAACCCATTCAAAAAAACATTGACTTCAAGATGAGGGATCAGGAAGACTCATTTCCGGGGTTGAGGACTCATTCCTGCACCACTCTAATGGTTTTCTGTCTTACAAAACCACTTTTATCTCCTTCTCTTTCACACATAACTTTAAACATGTGGGATTGAACTCTTAAGGCTACGTGTGTTTTGTCTAAATTATTTCTGTTGCTCAAACTCGTTGAACACCAGTTTCAACTGCCAGCAATTAGCCTCGTCCCGTTATTTCCTTTAGGTTAAACATCTCTACCTTCTCCTATGGTTCATAGCCATCGTTGCCTTCTCTGTGCTAACCACTGTTCACCGCTCAACCGTCCTCTCTTTCACCACAACGTGTGAGTTTGTGTCACCTCTGCTTCCACCGTCCTGCATTACTTAGTGTGTGACATGTATTGTAGGTTTAGTACAGTTCAAAATCATTCCCAGCACAAAGACCACTTCGCGGAAATTATCTGGAAGATGTCTGTAAATTACAAAAAAAAATTAGACGACAGTTGACATAAAACATTTGTATTTTTCTGATATGCCCAGCAAGATAAAAATTAAGAAATTGAAATTTGTTAAGAGAACACACACATTGAAGGAAGTGGCGTGTTCGGACGAGTTTTAAAGGACTATACTTTGGTAGTTTACCCAAAATGTGAGAATGACTTATGGTTATCTGTGTTTCTGATACATCAATACTTTAGTACTTACTACTTTAATTGGGGTTTTTGAAAAGAAAGTAGAATAAAAATGTAACTTAAATTGTTACTACTCAAAATACATAGTCAGGGGAAGCTGGTTAAACAGCAAAAACTAAATGCACCGTTTTTGTACTTTTGGACGTTAAAGAAAAAGCTAATTGCGGTTTTAGATAACACCAATGCTAACATTTTAGCATGCACACTATTGCCAAAAGAAAACCCAATCGGCTACAACCATGAAGGAAACTGCACATGTCATTTTGATGCGGACAAATTGGATTTGTATAAGGATTATAAAAAAATAAAATATATACAAATGTAACTCAAACAAAAGAAAGCTTCTGGTTGAGCTGCATAGAAAACAACATATTCCCAAAACTCACTGAATGCATACGTTTTAACCTTTTTTGTACCCTTGGATGTTAAAAATAAAGCAGTTTGAGGTTTTAAATAATGCCGATGCTAACTTTTAAGCATGCACACTTAACAGAAACACCTAGACTTTGACACCAGTCCATTAAATATTTTGTAACATGACCAAAAGCTAGTTTAGTCCTTTGAAACTCATTCATTAAAATAAAGCCATCAGGTGCTCTGATATTAGGCTTAATGGAGATCCTGAGCCTGTGAGTGTGTCTTTAAATGAATGTACACACACACACACACACACACACACACACACAAGCCTTTCAGTTCCCGTCCTTTAAAAAATTGAATGAAGAAGAAATGTGCTCCTTTTAAATTATGAAGGATTTTAGCGTTTGAAAGTTTTTTTTGTGTACAGTGTTCCTCTTCTTTAGACTGCAAGCTAGTACACTGTGAATGTGTGAGTGCATTGTGTCTCTTGTCATAGCGAGTAGTAGTTTGATCGTGAATAGCCGGTAGGATTTTTCCAACAGCAGCAAACTGGAAAGACACAGTGCCTTTGAATTACAGAAAGTGGTGGCATGCATTACATTCCTCTCAGTGTCTGAACATTAGAATAAAAATCACATCTCCATCTTTCTGCAGGTTTTTCATTTTCACATGTGCTTTGTCACAAAATGATTCTGGGTTATTACGGTTTTATTTTGGGACGTTTCACTGAGAAAAAAAGGTGGAAACATTACAATCAAAACTGTATTAAAGCAGAATTATTCTTAAAATCATTACATTAAAAAACTATAAAACACAATGACACGTTGCTCAGGTCCCGTAGTCAATAAATGATCTGAAATTGTTGGATTTGTCAGCATGCGAAATATATTAGAAATCACACCGTTTTGGAAATGGAAAAAATAATGAAGGCTTCATGTGTTGTTATTGATCTTCTTTCAAGTGTTGTGTAACCTGTTTTTATTTTGTTTGTTTTGTTTGCTTCACAGAGCTCTGAAATGTAATTAAAAAGGAAGAGTTGTCATGAGCAGATGTTACTGTTTCTTCTGAAATACAGTGTGAAAATATACAAAACGAGTCGTGTGAGGTTTTTTTTGTTTGTCTGCAAATTGCATAAAGTTTTTCTGCACCTTCACATTAAAACCCTCCTGTTGTGTTCGGGTCAAATCTGACCGATTCACTACTTTCATCAATCATTACTTTTTTGTTTTACATTCGATTGCATTAAGGCTTCATGATATCCTTCACAGTAGACATTTGAACATATGACATGGCTGATCACCACTTTCATTGAAGTTTGGATGATTTGGTCAACTTTGTAACACCCATGGAGTTCCCGCTCAAACATGACCGCCATAAAGAAAAGGAATTAGTAACCATCCGGATCAGACAAAACACACACACACACATACTCTAGCCCCCCTTATATGCCAATCCCCCCATGTGAACACACACACAGAACAATTTGATACATTTCCCGCTCTTATGTGCCCATCCCCCCACATGGATCACACCTGGCACACGCAATACATGTCCAGTGTCTATTCTTTGTATATTTACAGCAGTTGTTCATGTATACCAGTAGTCTGATACGATATGTACAGTTTGAAAGGGTGTTAAATGAAATGTGGTGATGATTAATGTTTTTTGCGTTAATGTAATAGCAGTTAAAACAGAACCGGTGAAATTTGACCGCGAACACCAAAGTAAGGGGGGGGGGGGAACGAAGACAATAGGAGGGTTTTAAAGGGATTTTGTAGAGGGTCAGAAATGCAGGATTTTTCGAGTACACCACTTGATGTAAAGACGTGTTTTCAGGAGACAAAGCAACGTGAATTCGTCAAGTTTTGGAAGAGAGAAAAACATCCTCAAGGTTTTCTGTCTCAGTAAAAATCCCAGACGGGTTCATCTTGAGAGTCTGAAGACTGAGAGAGGAACAGTGGGCATTAAGCCAGAGAGTTTAAAATAAAGGTAAAGATTGTGAAGCTTTGAGGTTAATAAAGTAGTATTTACTTAATTACAGCTCAAATATAAATATATTAATATGTTGAATAAGATTAACAGGCATATTTGTATTCAGAATATTCCACTTATCCCGGGGTAGATTGGGTTTGGAACAGTTTCTCCTATATACAAATAAATACATGCTTAAATATATTTATATAAAAAGTAAAAGTGGTAAAAAGGTACAATTAAAAAAGAAATGGTCGAATACAAATATTAGAATACAATGTATTCACATACACATTACAAATAAAAAATAATGTGCAAATAAATATGAAAAATATGTTTTAAAAAATTGTTATATTAGAATAAGGAGAATGCAAAATAAATCTAATAAATAGGATAAAAATATTGTTATAATCATAAGGTGCTAATGTAAAATATGCAATAATAAACAAATATATATATTAATATTCACATAAAAATGTGAATTCAATTGCGCACATTGTACTACAATATAAAACAACGATAAATGTGTAAAATGATATATATATAGTGTTGTTTCATTTCATCTGTTAAAGTGAGACTTCCTGAGAATCTGACTTATCTTGTATTATTTATTGTGTTCCCTTCATTGTGGAAAAAACTGCTAAACAGATACAAATAATAAATACCTGTTACCTCATTTCTCCGCCAGGATGTGATTCACTTCCACAAACAAAGATTATGTGTATTCATGATCCATGCAGTTCTGTGTGTCGACCACCAGATGGCAGTGTGTTCCCACGGAAGTATTATGGTATGTTGAAAGTAATGGTAAAAGGACTGGCATATTTGTATGTGCAAAATACTTTACATGATACATCTTTCTATCAATTATACTTCCTTCAATTGAATTAGTATTTGATTTAAGTAACTAGAACTGATCCAAATTAGAGGAAGTACTAAGCGCTGCGTTGGACAAGGTATACGTACAAATGCCACGCTGTACAAATACTCTGTTGTATGAAGTAAAAGTATGTCAATATAATCAGAAACATTTACTTAGAGTATAACAATGAAAAAACTAAATTAAATAAAGCAACTATTACAAAATATATACAAATAATTACTTAAATGTGTATTCATGCAAGTTAACGTTCTCTAAATTAGCTAATTAATTAACAATTCAGTTGTTTTCAGGCAAATATCTCAATGTACACTTTAGTACAATACTCCACTAAAGCATCATCACATGCATTGCTGTAATTGTATATAAAGTGAAAAACAACAACAAACACATGGAGTGTTTTGCTGCAACATTAACAACAACATCACTGATCAGTAAACAAAGCTGTGGTTCCTCCAACAGGTGGCAGACTCACTCTGATGAAGGTACATAAGCTAAATGTAGCGTGAAGGTTCCCAATGCAGAACAAATACATCTAATAAATACATATTACAAAATGGTTTAATTGATTATAGTGGTTGGCTACTTCCTGATCTACAGACATGTTACTATTCCTTCGTATCACATTTAAAGTTACATTTCCAATGCAGGACTTTTGAGTATTTTCACAGTGAAGTATTAGTACTTCAGTAGAGGAAGAATAAAGGAAAAGTACTTGAAAAACACAAAAACAGATAAATGTTTAGACTTGTAGAGACCCTCTGCAAACATTGACTCTCTCTCTCTCTCTCTCTCTCTCTCTCTCGCTCTCTCTCTCGCTCTCTCTCTCTCTCTCTCCCCCTATAACAAAGGTCCACTGTGGACTGATCTGCTCACTGATAGCGACCAGCAAAGCTCCTGCATTACCTGAATACTCAGTTACTTCCTTAAACACACACACACACACACACACACACACACACACACACACACACAGCCTGTGGTGAGGTGTCGTGTTAGGCCACGTTTACACGGATACGATAACGAAAACGAACCTTAGTCGATATCAAAAAAGTCTTCCGTCCACCCGGTATCGGCTCAATAAACCTGTCCGTCCACACGAGACCGCTCGACCCGCTGGAGACGCTGTAAGTACTTATGCCGGGCCTGTAAGTAGGCGCTGTACTTGTATTACTTGTATGATCGTATAGGACGTACACACAGAGCCGTTTGGCCCCCCCCCCAGAGCGTTTCGTCCGCAGATCTGCCCACCTTGGCGACCCGATACCGTTTGAGGGCTCCGTTTCCGCGGTTCCATCACGGCCTCGTGTGAACGAACCGTCCATACGATAGAGAACTGTAGCGGATAGAACCCGTTCCGTCTCCGTGGAAACGTGGCCTTAATCTCACCTACATTATTTTCACCATTACTGAATGAGATCAATAAAATACAAAAAGAATAATCATATAAACAAATGAATTTCAAGTACTAAAGTGCAATTCAACCGTCAAATAATCATATTTACGTAAACGTAGCAAGATAAAATAAAAATGTGCAACAACAATGTCTTTTTTTAATTAAAGAAAAATAAGGATATAAACAAAAGAAAAATCGAAATATTGAGTAAAGAAAAATTAAGTTAAAACGTGCAGTGAAAAAATGTGTTATATTAAAATAAGAAGTAAAAATAAGAATGTGCAATACAACTTTAAATATAAGACGTTAAAATGATTAAATGATATAGACTGATAATAGTGTTATAAACATAGGAAGATAACGTTGAAACATGCAATTTAAAATTAAAGAATAAATGTACACAATATTTAACAAATCACATAATTAGTTTCCCTTAATATCATTTTCACATTAAAGTTTCGTGGACAGTTTTGCATGAGCAGGATTGTGTCTGCATGAGTTCTTTAACTTAAAGTGTTTTGTAAGAACCCTGATCGAGTCTCGTGAGAGTCAGTTCCTCCTTTCGACATTTGTTTCAACATTTCCTCCCCGACTTCCTTTAAGACGCTTCCTGAGACCTTACAGAGATTAGGGAGTGACAGTCATGCAGATATTAGTACATTATACAACGTGTTTATCTGCCATATGTTATGGAGTTTCAACTTTAAAAAAAAAAGAAATACAACTTTTTAAACATTTGAATATAACGTTTAAAAATGTAAGATTTTGAAATAGTTACAATAAAAAGATGAAAAATGTAAGAATGAAAAAGTGAAATAATGTTAAGAATTTTTCATTTTAGACTGTGTGTGTGTGTGTGTGTGTGTGTGTGTGTGTGTGTGTGTGTGTGTGTGTGTGTTTCTGCAGATTGCTGAGGAATATTTGTGTTTTCATGCAGAGCCACGTGAAGACTCAGCCAGCCGAGCATTCCTCTGCAGAACGCTCTGTTTCATCCTCCAACCTTTAAATCACATCAGTGTTACATCACACACACACACACACACACACACACACACACACACACACACAG
>CALSBZ010043544.1:375719-393855 GCA_943591055.1 Gobionotothen gibberifrons | reverse complement strand
GTCCACCATGCTGTCTCACCTGTTTGGAGTGGTTGTCCACCATGCTGGAGGAGTCGTCCACGGCCAGGCAGATCTGGTACTCCCTCTTGCTGGGCTTCGTCCTCCGCAGCCAGATCTTGTCTTTCCGGAACTGACTGGCGATGTAGGGGATCACCTTCCTCATGTTCAGACGCTTCCCTGTGCGGTAGTCCCCCCTGTGGAGCCACATCACATGACCTTTAACTTCACTGTGAGGCTGTGCATGTAACACAGCATTAGCATTGATAAACATGAGCCTTTCATCACAGGAGACAAAACCAGGGGGCCAAAGAGGTATCCAGGGGGGGTCCCCATGCAACAGATCAGACACTAACAGGATCCCTCATACATACTTTACACACTTGTGCAAATCTTCATAATTGTTTGATGTCTATATTTGATACTAGAGGTGGGAAGTTATTCAATACATTTACTCAAGTACTGTACTTAACTACAATGTTGAAATACTTTGACTACTTCACTTGAGTATTTCCATTTTATGCTACTTTTTACTTTTCCTCCACTACATGTATTTAATACCTTTAGTTACTTCACAGATGTGGATGAATGATGTGAAATCTAATCAAGTGTTAAATCAGACTTTAGTTCCACCTGGAGTAAATCCACAAGCTACCCTGCAGTATACAAAGTCATTCAAACTAGCTGCACCTTTACCAGCTTTGAGAACACTTTCATGATCAATCATTATGAAACATATCATATATATTATTCTGAAATGGACCAATCTGCATAATGACTACTTTTACTGTCGCTACTTTCACTATATTTTGATGAGAATACTTTTGTACTTTTACTTGAGGAACATTTTGAATGCCGGACTTTTACTTGTAACAGTATTCCTATACTCTGGTACTTCTACTTAAGTACAAGATCTGAGTACTTCTCCCACCTCTGCAGGACCTTTCATGAGGTCTTTGGAGTCAAACTTACCCCTTCTCCTTGTATTGCAATTGTGGAGTTATTTCAGAGGAAATTCATCACATGAGAGGCGAAGTCCCTCCCCTTCCGAGGGAGCTCGTGGGACCCCGGAAGCGGAAAAATATACATTGAAGTGAATGGAGAAAATGGAGAGGAAAAGGTTATCTTTTGATCCCGTTTGAATTGTGCCACGAATGACACATATGATGTTTGTCAATCTTAAACAATAATTTCCATGTCAAAAAAGTCACAGTTTGTCGTAAAACTGTTGAAATATAAGACTATGGAAAATACGCAACTAGAAAGACTACAAATCCCAGAGTCGCGTAAGTGATGTCACCATTGTTTTCCTCCACGAAGAGATATCTAATATCAGCATCGATATATATGGCGCTGGCTAAGATAAGATAACTTTAACAAGATGCCTGTGTGCTTAGTACCAGGTTGTTATCATACCAGCAATGGGTCTTGCTCGTTCTTTCGCCTCCCGTCTGATGAAAGGAACAGGAGTGGCTGGATCAAGTTAGCTACCTAGCTAGTAGCTAGCACGTTAGTTAGCATTACACCCGTGTCATTTTTATTAGCCTTAACATTAAGTAACCCAACATGTTAAACAGTAAGAGTAGTAGGCTAGTCATATTTCCTGAACCCTTTGAAGAGTGCTGTCACAGCGGTGTGATCATTCTATAATACACAACTTAAGCCTGGGGGAGAAATGCTAACGGTAACGCTAGCATTGGCGATTTTTTTTTTCTACGTCATGCTATCTGCACAAATGGTTGACATTAAACATTAAAAAGACCAGGCAGTTCAGAGAGAATCAAAGGCAGACAGGCAGGCAGACAGGCAGACAGGCAGCTTTGCATGACATTCTTCTGGACGTGTTTCATTGTGGTGATAGTGAGTGTAGTCAATCCTTTTGTTGACAAGACAGACGGACATCTTGGTGACGTGTGTTGTTCTGCCCTGCCGGAGATGTAGTTCACTGAGCAGTTTCACACAAAAAATGTGTAACTTCACAGTTTTACGACACATTTTTATTTTTTTGACTTGCAAAATGTTCTTTTAAATTGACAAACATCATATGTGTAATTCGTGGCACAATTCAAACGGGATCAAAAGATAACCTTTTCCTCTCCATTTTCTCCATTGACTTCAATGTATATTTTTCCGCTTCCGGGGTCCCATGGAGCTCCACCGGAAGGGGAGGGACTTCGCCTCTATTGCTTTCACTTCTCTAATTGCTAGGAGACTATGATTATGAGTGTGGGGGCTCACTTGAGTTTGGCGGCCTTCGTGGGCTCCAGGATGAGGCGCAGCTGCTCACACAGCTGCTGGGACAGAGCCGAGGTCAGGGTCTGGTACTGGTGCCACATGGAGGCTGCTGCACTCTCCTGCAACACGGACAACAACACATCAGTCTGAGAGTAACATTTTAAATACTATGTGCAAGCCTTTTTATATAATAGTGTTCTATTTTCTTCGTCTGTATCTTTACTTTGCAGTAACAACGTTAATGTCCCCTTTTTGGGACAAATAAAGGAATTCTGATTCTATTGTGAGGAGAAATGTTAAATAATCTTATGAGTATTATTTTGCAGGCACAGTCCTTTCACAGCCTGTATGTAATGTTCTACAGGAAGCACTGTGCCTCACCTCCTCCTGAGTGCCTGGAGCCAGCTGGTGCCAGGCCTCCAGCTGCAGCTCCATCTCCCTCCTCATCTCCTCCGGGTCCCTCTCTTCCTTCTGCAAACACACACACAAACAGTTCAATGCAATGCAAGCTTTTTAGATTTGACTATTTACCATTTCAACACAGTGCTGAAGGAGGGGGGGGTGACTGAAAAAGGAGATTGCGGATATAAGTGTCAGAAATGGGTTTTCTCCGGCGGGCGGCTGGCATTTCCCTTAGGAGTAAAGGGAGGGGAGGGACTCTGACTGACCTTACAAGGTGCCCAAACTCCTTTGGGTTCGGGCACCTTGGCCTGGGAGAGTCCATTGATGTGGACAGGGAAAGGGAAGTTTGAGGTCCCTTGCTGGAAATACTTTGCCCACGACCCAACTCCGATGGATGGATGGACAACACAGTGCTGAGACATTTGGACTCAGGCATGAAAACGGGTCAGGGGTGAAAAAGGTGAGAAGGATATTATCCCTCTAGGGGGGTCCGGGGGCATGCTCCCCCGGAAGAACATTTTGAATATTCCATATTTTAAAGCATCAATCTGATGCATTTTGAGATGCATTTTTTTGCCAACCTGGGGAGAGCTGGAGAAACTTAACTTCAGCCATGAGTCAAAAATATTATGGCCTCCTTACTAAGTATTATGCAAGACATTTCATGCCAGCCTGTCACTGGGTCTAACATTTACAGTATATGAGGCACAATGTGGTAAGGGCTTAATGCATATGCAGATGGTGGACATGCTGTAACTTAACTTGTCTACTTTATTAATCCCCATGGGGAAATTCAGTATGAACCCAACCCTGAAATTAGCAAGGGCCCCCTTGGCAAAAATCCATGGGATTTTTCCATTGGATTTCAGATTACGGCAGAAAAAGTAAACGCTAACACTATGCTAAAAACAAACTACATCATGGTTGTATTAATTATACATTTTTGACATGATGACATTTAATAGTCTAAATGAGTCACTTATTAGCAACCATCGAAGCTGCTGGGACTCCCAGCAGCTTCTACTGAAGCCTTCAGAGTAAATCTCCAGAGCGCCGGCCCGACACCTCCTCATCTCCACCGCTCCCATGTTTTATTTTGTGTTGCCATAAGTTAGTCTCTCTGCGTTTGTGCGCTGGGCTAATGCTAATGCTAATAATGCTAATGCGAGGATAATAAAATGGCGGCTCTACAAAACATTTCAGAGTTTTACAGGGCGTGGTTTGCAATTCGCCCAGCCAATCAGAACTGGGGTACTTTTCCCCCCAGGATGGTACCACCTCTCTAGCAGGCACTAAACATGGGGGTAAAAGTTCCCGGCACTAAGTACTCCTTTTGGTGTGAACGCAACATAAGGGGTACTAACGGAACTAAAAGGGGAAAAGTACGGGGAAGAGTACTCCGGTGTGAACGCGGCTAATGACTTCCAGACGAGGGAACTGCAGTGAAGGGAAGTGGTCAAATGCTGACTCATCAGAGAGCCTGTGTACCTGCATGGTGTCCATCAGCAGCTCGGGCACCGTGTGAATCGTGGATTCAGTCCGTCTGTCTACCCGCTCTTCTTCTCTGGGTTTCTGTCGGTCCTTCTGTCTCTCTTCATCATCCTCCTCTCCCTGCTTCTGCACCTCCATCTCCCCACTGTCTGCACCTGCAGGAGAAGGAGAGGGGGTGGGGTGTTAACACAGATACATCTAGAGTGCATTTGCTAAGAAAATCACAGATGTGTTTCGTCTTAAATGTGTCACCTTTCTGGGAGGCCTTGGTGGAGTCCAGCTGCTCGGGCTTCAGCTCCTGGACCTCAGCAGCCTGGAGATCCTCTTCCTGCTTATCTGTTTCCATGGCAACATCCTCATCGTTCTGATCTTCATCCTGGTCCTTATGAGGGCCTGCTGCTTTCTGCTGGTCTGCACTGGCAACATCTGGAAACAGCAAATACAAAATAAAATGACAGCGCAGGACAGGAACTGATGAAAATATATTTACCCATTCAAGAACATTTACCGTAATTTCCGGACTACAGTATAAGCCGCTACTTTTTTCCCACACTTTGAACATCGCGGCTTACGGCCCGTCCACACTACAGCTTCAAAAAAAGCTTGGAGCTGGGCGTGTCTGAAGCTTGGGGATTTTATTCGAGCCCCGCAACCAACAACCAATCACATGAATGTCCCGCCCCGTTTACGTAGTGTTAACATAGCTAGCAAGCTATGCTTGGATATACTGGATATAAAATCCCCAAACAGGCGAAAGCCTACCAGTTTCACCCACTGTCTCTGCCACCTCCCTCCATGCCTGGTTCCTCCGGTTGTATCCCGGTAAGTTAATAGGGACTGGTCATACAAAACCGGGTGATTTGCTACGGCGATAATTAGTTTATCCTCCATCTGTTTTTGAAATATAGAAATGAACGGCGGGATATCTCTCTCTCTTTGATTGGCTAGGACTTGAGCTGTCAGATTTTCAGAAACGGGATTTGATTGGCTGGAGCTGGCTTCTCCGGCTTCTCCGGCGTCAGAAGTTCAACAATTTTCAACTTCTGAAGCCGGAGACGCCGGAGAAGCTCAGCCATGCTACCCACAATTGATGACCGACCGTCCCGCTCTTCCACATTAATTCTCTCCTGACAGGAGACTCTCCCCGGGTCTCACAGGTGCACCTGCGGCTTATAGACATGTGCGGCTTATTTATGTACAAAATACGTATTTTAAAAAAATTCAGTGGGTGCGGCTTATATTCAGGTGCGCTTAATAGTCCGGAATTTACGGTATATATGAACCTCAAATATTTTGTAAACAAAAAAGCTCACATCAGTGGTAGGAATATAAAGTAATAAAGAACTGCATCAAACAAATAAAGAAAAAAGAAAAATACAGTTTCATATTTCAGATTAAATATTTGTTAAAATCTGCATCCATACTGTCACCTTTGAAGTATGTACACTATCCTGGAGTTGTACTTTTTGTCCCGTTTATCTTAAATTCTACCTCTTACCAAAACCTTCTGAAATAAATACAATCATAGAATAAATGGCAAATACCTTTTCCTTATAAATGATAGAAAAGCACATGCATATTCAATACCAAGTCTAAATCCTTCCACTGTCTCTTTATGCAGGGTATACTGTGGTTCACATCCTTACCTTTATCATTGAGATGAAATGTGTTTCCTATGATTTCTCTGTTTCAACTGTGTGTGTGTGTGTGTGTGTGTGTGTGTGTGTGTGTGTGTGTGTGTGTGTGTGTGTGTGTGTGTGTGTAGGCGCGCTCACACCAAGTACTTTTCCCACAAAAGGTTCCTGAGAACTCTTTAGTTCTCATGAACTAAAGCAGATCTCGTTCACACCGGAGTACTTTTCCCTGAGGGAAGATTACGCATATGAGCCGCTGACGTCACTTCTTCTTCTTCTGCTTTGGGTTTACTGGCAGGCCGCAAACAACTTCACGGCGTATACTGCCACCCGGAGTCCCCGGCCACCCGGAGTCCCCGGAGTTAGGTACTGACTAAAATCCTTCCGAGTAAATCGCCAGAACGCCGACACCTCCTCATCTCCTCATCTCCACCGCTCCCATGTTTTCTTTTGTGTTGCCATAAGTTAGTCTCTCTCCGTTGGTGCGCGGGGCTAATGCTAATGCTAATAATGCTAATGCGAGGATAATAAAATGGCGGCTTCACAAACGTTTTTGGGAGTTTGACGGGGCGTGGTTTGCATTCCGCCCAGCCAATCAGACACAGGAACCTTTTTCTCCCACGAAAGTCCCTGCTCTCTAGCAGGAACTGAAAAGGGGGTAAAAAAGGTTCTGTGGGAAAAGTACTTGGTGTGAACGCGCCTTGTGTGTGTGTGTGTGTGTGTGTGTGTGTGTGTGTGTGAGTGTGTGTGTGTGTGTCACTGACCGTATGTCTGCGTGTCGTAGGCGCTCTCCCCCTGCTGGATGTGCTCGTACAGGTCTGACTCCTGCTGGGCGTCGGTCTGCTTCCTCTCCTCGCTGCGCTCCTTGCTGCTCTCCACCGTGCGCAGCCGCTTGTTGATTCGCTCATTGTAGTCGCCCGTCGAGCGCTCGTTGTCCGCCTGACCGGGTTTCCTCTTGAAGCTCTGCAACAGCAAAGAAAAACACTCTGATGATGCACTAAAGAAACATTTACTTGAAAGATTCTAGCTTCATATTTGAAGACAAACCTAAAGTCAGTAGAGAATGTAAACCATACTCACATACACTGAACAAAAATATAAACGCAACACTTTTGTTTTTGCTCCCATTTTTCATGAGATGAACTCAAAGATCTAAAACATTTTCTATATACACAAAATAACCATTTCTCTCAAATATTGTTCACAAATCTGAAAAAATCTGTGATAGTGAGCACTTAATAATAATTATAATCCATCCCACCTCACAGGTGTGGCATATCAAGATGCTGATTAGACAGCATGATTATTGCACAGGTGTGCCTTAGGCTGGCCACAATAAAAGGCCACCCTGAAACGTGCATTTTTGCTTTATTGGGGCGGTCTGGGGGGGTCCGAAAACCAGTCAGTATCTGGTGTAAGGGTTAGGGTTAGGGTAATGTTGTGAATCGAGTGGCCCATGGTGGTGGTGGGGTTATGGTATGGGCAGGCGTATGTTTTGGACGACGAACACAGGCCACTCGATTCACAACATTACCCAAAAGTGTTGCGTTTATATTTTTGTTCGGTGTATGTTGGCCTTATGGGAAACATTCATCAGAGAGATATCAGCCATTTGGGGATTTGTATAAATACAAACATACTTATCCCACTATTTGGAAAAACACCAGAAGAAGTACAAATGAAAGATTCTTAATTATTACTTTTAATAAGAGTGTCAATAATTAAACTAATGACAAGGAATTGGTTAAAATATGATAACCTCATAAACTCAAAATGGAAGGATTTTGTAAATGAAGTGTATAAAATAATAAAAAGATTCAAACAAGAGACAAGAGATGGGTAAAAGCGAGTGAGGTATACAAGATGCAACATTAATATAGCCCTGTGGTTAGATGTGACCACTTGTATACTTAGGAGAATTAATGATACATCTGTAAACAATTATACTTTGTTTCTATTTGTTTATACTTTTGTTCTCCTCTTTGTCAGAGCTGAGCATGTTATTTAGTTTTCCACTGTATCTTCATTTGAACTGTACGCCCTGTAACTTTATCATTTCTTCAAGTGCAAAAATAAAACAACAAAACTAAACAACAGCAGAGGGAGGAGAGTGGGGTCTCCAGATGGTCTCACCTGGGTCTTGTTCTGGGTCTGTTTCTGTGAGGCCATCCTGGCTGTCAGCTTGGACTGGTGGCCCTCTGATTGGCTGGCATCAGCAGAGCCAGTCCCGTGCTCCTAACAACACAGACACACATGTTTAAGCTTACACTCTATCCCTTTTAGGGGACCACGTGAGTCTGCTTGGTGGACTGAAAACATGATGAGAACAGACAAACAATCCCCCCCCCCCCCTCAGTCAGTACCTCTTTGGCCTGCTCTCTCTCAGAGGCCTCCCCCCCCAGCTCCACGGCCGTGTCGCTCTGGACGTTCTGCTCTCCGGTCTGACCCTCCGTGTTGTGCTCCTTCCTCTCCGCTGACTCCGGCTGCTCCTCATCCTCCCCTGCTCCCTCCTCCTCCTCCTGTAAGCATTACCACAGTGACACAGGGAACAGAGGCTTCAGTGTCACGCAGCTCCATCACGTTGTTGACATACACACCTTTGCTTTTTGTCCTTCGTCATTTGGAACACTCAGATCTTCGTCTCTTCCTGCCTCCTCTCCTTTCTCCTTCTCCTCTTCTTCTTCATTTTTCTCAGCAGACTCTTCGTCTCCCTCAGCCTTCTCTCCTCCTCCCCCCTCCTGCTCCTCCTCTTCAGTCTTGGGCTCCTGACCCTTTTCCTCTCCTGGCAGCTCTGTCTGCTCCTCCTCCATCTTTTCAGCTCCTTCCTCCTCCTCCTCTCCCTCTTTCTGTCCGTCCTCCTCCTTCTCATCCAGGGCCGTTGACTTCTCATCAATGTCAAACGGATTCTCTTCTGAACGGGTCAATTCAAAGTGTTAAAGCATTTCAAATAAGGTTAGAGTTTAGCAGAACACTAACTAAGCATGGTGGACAGTCAGGGGTCCGCCACCTTCACATAGAGTAACTGTTCCTGACTCACCCTCCCCCTCGCCCTCTCCCTCCTCTCCCTCGCCTCCAGCCTCTTCATCCTGGTCCAGGTTCAGGTCCTCAGGCAGATCCATGGCCTCGGGGTCCGGCCTCTTGTCCTGCTGACCGTGGTAGGGGTCCACTTCATTCTCATCAAACTCACGCTGAGAATCAGAAACAAGTATGATATCATTTGTGACATTTTGGAAATATCTGAAAACAGTCCTGGAAGAAAAAGATCAATCTTAAAGGAACCAGAACCAGAATAACTTCATTAGTCCCAGCGGGGGGGCATTTCCAGTGTTACAGCAACTAGAGGCGTAACAGCTTCAAAAGGCAGGCAATGATACAGAATATAAGCTCACTTATTTCATAGAGAAAAGCATACATTAGTAATAATACAATACACATAAGACAAATAAGTACACATCTATGGCTCAACATTAGGAGCAACAATTTAAAGAACTAAGTGACATATAAAGAACTAATGGACATAATTAAAGAACCAAGAGACATGATGGGTGAATGGTTAGTGGGGGGGGGGGGGTCTGTGGTTGTGACTACCTCATCTCCTTGTTCATTGATCTTTTCTTTCTCCTCCACGTCCATCTGCTCATCTTTGTCCTGCTTCTTCTTGTCTTTGTTGGGGTCCGCAGCATCCAAGTTGTCGTCGTTAGCAACCATCTCAGATTCTCCCTGAGAACAGGGACAGGAGAAGTCATGGGTTTCAAAAAGGAGAAACCAGAATCATTTGACCGGTGGATCAGTTCATGTAAACTGCTGCTTTACAGCCTGGTGGGGACTCTGTACCTCATCCATGCCCTGGCCGGACTCTTCCTCCTTGTCACTTCCTTCCTCCTCCTCATCATCATCATCATCATCCCCCCACATCCTCTCATCCAGAGTGTCTGTCTGTCCTTCCCCCAGGTCACCCATCTTCTTATCCAGATCCTGGTCCTCCTCTTTCCCCGAGTCCTCATCTTCACCTGCAAAGGATAAAGGAATTCCATTCACACATTCCTGGAGAAATCCCCTTTCTATGTGAGACCTGAACCGTCTCTAACGAAGCCAGCAAGCAGAAGTCAAGAGACACATCTGGAAAGGATTCACCCAGAGACGACGCTTCAGGTTACCTGCTTCATTCTCATCCCCATCATGCATCTGGCCATCAAAGTCATCTGACATCTCGATGGCGTTGTCCTCCGCCTTGATATTCCCTTTATCCTCCTCCTCCTCCTTCTCCTGACCCTCCTGCAGAGTGTCCTCCACCTGGGGAAGAACAATAAGGGTTTATATATAAAAAACTGATATTCAGCAGTTTATGGTATTCAATGGACTCCCAGCAGCTTCTACTGAAGCCTTCCGAGTAAATCACCAGAACGCCGACACCTCCTCATCTCCACCGCTCCCATGTTTTCTTTTGTGTTGCCATAAGTTATTCTCTCTGCGTTTCTGCGCTGTGCTAATGCTAATGCTAATAATGCTAATGCCAGCAAATACAATGACGGCTTCACAAAACTTTTTAGAGTTTTACGGGGCGTGGTTTGCAATTCGCCCAGCCAATCGAAATTGGTACTTTGTTGGTACCACCTCTCTAGCAGCAGGCACTAAACATGGGGGTAAAAGTTCCCGGCACTAAGTACTCTTTTTGGTGTGAACGCGACATAAGGGGTACTAACGGAACTAAAAACGGGAAAAGTGCGGGGAAAAGTACTCCGGTGTGAACGCGCCTATTGGCATGTCATTGCTACTATACATGTTAGAGATTTGTTTTTAAAGAAAAAAAGGTTACACTACAAAAACTTGAAATCTTGCCGAGCATATTTGAACACCTTTGAGCATTTCTGGCTTATTTTGTAACAACATTTCCTGATCCTGGTAAAATATAGTTCAAAATTAGTTTCCCCACCTAATTAAAAGATCTTATTTCAAGAAAGTCTTGAGGAAAATGTTCACTTGTTACAAGTGAAAACCCCTTGTTTGTATACTTTATTCAGGAGCAGCATTGTTTCCAGTGTGCCAGTGCCACTAGCCTTTCCCAGATTTAAAGCGCACCTCACAGCCTTCAGCAGTTGACGTGAGTTTTTGTTCTGAACAAGCTCAGCTAATTAAGACCAAGAGAAGATGAAAGCTCCTACAAGCATTAAGTCACATTTGACTATGATTATTTTGTGAAAATGTACAAGTGGAGTTACCTGATCCTCATTCTCGATCTTGTCGCTGACGTCTTTGGAGCCCTCTCCCTCTCCTAATCCTCCGCCCTCATTCTCGTGGAACTCCGTGGCTCCTTCTCCATCTCCACCAGCCATCAGCTCCTGAGGCAGGCAGAAACCCTGAGGGGGGGGGGGGCACAACAAACATTGAGTCACTGCTTATGCCACTGCATGACTGCATTTTAGATGACCACTCACTGCAATATTGCTAAAGTAAGGTGAAGGGGAAGTACACGAGAACTGACTGAATACACACTATCCTGCAAGACTATGGCCAACATCAATATTGACATATCAGTTATTTATCATGATTATTCATTGGGAATTGAAAAAAATATAATGTTTATATATATATATATATATTTTTGTATTCAAATTAAAACAAACTGCTTTCACTTCCTTGCTGTGGTACGAACTGTTTTGTCACAGCAGCAACATTTCTTACAAATAAAATACAAATAAAATAAAGACAAATATCAAAAATAAATATTCTCAGTAAAAAAAGCCATATATTCAGAGGAGTATCTAAACACTATAAAATAAGAGGCTGCACCATATTAGGAAAGAAGGACATTGTAACTGCCCATTTGCACCGATCTGCTGCACTTTGAGATCAAAGGAAGAGGCTAAATTAAGCTCTTGTATAAGTGTTCACGTATGTGAATAATCAAAACCTTAGAGTAAAGCACACACCCACAAAGCAAACCCTATTTGAACCCCTTGATGAGAGACTGTGTTGCCCCCTACCTTCTGAGCGAGCTCGCTGAAGATGTTGGCCAGCACTGACAGCAGCTTGCCGGTGCTCCTGTGAGCCCCCAGACACACAGCCATGTAGGAGCGCACCGTGTCCGAGTACACCCCCAGCAGCGGCTCCAGCTGCACCAGCATCCTGACCGCTCTGTCCACCTCCTGCACACACACACACACACACACACAGGGACAGATGCAACTGAGCTAGGGGCCTCATTCTGACATGAAACAAGCTTCTCACACACCATTATCAAATCAAACTGGATTTATGAAGCACTTTTCAGACACAAAGGTACCAAGTGCTTCACAATTCAAACACATAGACAATCTATAAAGAAACTATCTCCCCTTTGTAATAACCAGAGTAACATTCATTACTGTGATTAAAAATAACACTTAGTAGCAACACACATATATTATATATAGATACATATATAATAATAAGCTACATTTAAAAAGGTGGGTCTGCCCTCAGGTCTTGGCCAGTAATAAGAAAAAGAGGCCTCACCGAGGGTCTGTGTTCGGACTTTGGGTTTGATTAAAAGGCCAGTCCCAGAAGACCTGAGTGTTCTAGAGGGCTCATACTGTCGGTTAAGAGCAAATCAGATAAATAGCTAGGCCCAAGACCATTAAGAGCTTTCAAAACCCATACAAGTATTTTTAAATGGATTTGAATTGATAAGGGAGTGGTTGCTGGTACCTGGAGCTGCAGGGGCTGGCAGGAGTCTCTGTGGGTCTTCAGGAGGTCCAGCAGCCTCTCCAGCCCTGCGCTGACCTCTCCCAGACTCAGAGCCCCCACCTCGGCCTCCAGCTCCCCCTCCAGCAGCAAAGTCAGGTGACCCGGCTTCAGCAGGTCCTCCACGGGCTGTTCATCCCCTTTCTCCTCCTCCTCAGCACCCTCTGAAACATCACATGTACACAACATTATATCCTTTGTATTAATGCTGTCAGGAAAATCAGGATATTCTAATATATCGGCAGAGGCTTTTATACGACGGGGTCCCTTTTCTGTCTCATGCACAAGACTTTGAAAGTCCCCAAGACTAGCCATTATCAAGCCTTGCTCAGGACTTTAGTTTTTCCCTGTGTTTTAAAAGGGGCGAAACAAACACACAGGCCATCACGAGCTGCACTGTATGTCGAGTGCCCTCTTTAATGCAAAATACAACACTTATTCAAATGTAAGATACAACTGACAAAGACCATGTCTGAAGCTGGTGTCTCCAGTCACACAGAAGTAACACACCTGGACTGTTGGGTAGTCTGAAAAAGCCCAGTATTTGTTAGCATGCTTATTAAAGTATCAGAATTAGGTGGACATGTGTGGCGGGCACCCTGCACTTCATCATTGTCACCTGTCTTCACGTCTCCAGGCTGCTCTCTCTCCCTCCTCTTCACCAGCGCCTGGACCGCACACAGCACTGTGTTGATGTGACTCTCCAGCTCAGCAGAGAACTCCGTACAGAAAGCCGTCTGGTGACCTGTTGGAGGAAGAAGCAGAGGAGCTGTACAACCATGGTACCAAATGTGATTTGCAGCTGAAGTTACTTTGTTATCCTCCTCATTGATTTGTGTTTCTATCCGTCAGTGAGGTGTCTGTTGGTGATATCTGAAGGTGTGACGCTATAGGCTCACTCACCTGAGGGCTGGGGTCCCAGAGACAGCAGCTGGGTCTTCCAGGTGGTGAACTCACTGATGTTGGCCTCCACCTGTCCTCTGACGTACTGCAGGCTCTGGGTGATGGTGGGCTGGCTGTCTGCACCCCCCACACCCAGGGTGGGGGTGAACAGCTGCTCCACACTGGGCATCTGAGCGGCCACCTCTGCCAGCTGATCGAAGGCTGAGCAGCAGGTGAGAAAGTGTTCCCTGTGGAGAGCAGACACCAGGGTTTAGGGGGACCAGCAGAGGTGGGAAGTAACTAAGTACATTTACTTTCGAGGTACTTTTACTTTACTTGAGTATTTCAATTATTTGCTACTTTGTACTTCTACTCCACTACAATTCAGAGGTACATGGTGTACTTCTACTCCACTACATTTATTTAATACCTTTAGTTACTTTATAGATTTAGATGAATGATGTGAAATATGGTCAACACTTAAATCAGAATTGAGTTACACCTGGAGTAAATTCACAAGCTACCCTGCAGTATACAAACGATTTAAAACTAATTCAAACTAAATATATTACCGTAAATTCCGGACTATGAAGCGCACCTGAATATAAGCCGCACCCACTGGTCGGTCACCAATTGTGGGTAGCATGGCTGAGCTTCTCCGGCGTCTCCGGCTCGCCGGAGAAGCCAGCGCCAGCCAATCAAATCCCGTTTCTGAAAATCTGACAGCTCAAGTCCTAGCCAATCAAACCGCATCTAAGCTGGGAGAGATATCCCGCCGTTCATTTCTATATTTCAAAAACAGATGGAGGATAAACTAATTATCGCCGTAGCAAATCACCCGGTTTTGTATGACCAGTCCCTATTAACTTCAGACACGCCCAGCTCCAAGCTTTTTTTGAAGCTGTAGTGTAACCCGCGATGTTCAAAGCGTGGGAAAAAAGTAGCGGCTTATAGTCCGGAAAGTACGGTAGTCTGAAATGGGCAAATCTGCATAATGAGTATGTTTACTTTTGATTGACATCTGACACAGCTAATGCTGATCGCCCTCTCTTGCTTTCTAAACAGCCATTGGTTAAAAGCCACGTCAACTGTCAATCAAACCAGGTCATTGTCTCAATTAGTGGCACCCAGGACAAATGATAGAAATTTTCAAGCGGGACCCCTGCTCTCCCTAGCAGGGAAACAGCTTGTGTGTTACCGTGAGTGCAGCTGTCTCTCAGAGGTCTGCTGAGCGACCCCGTCCAGCTCCACCTTTAGGTCCTGAGTCTGCTTCAGCATCAGGTTCATGCTCTGGTTCAGCTGGCTCCAGGCGGGGTCTCCTCTCCGCAGCAGACAGCCGGGGGGTTGACGCTGAGTGGCCAGTGGGGAGGGGCACCTCAGGGTGAGCTGCCTACCGCTCCCCCCCTCCTCCTTCTGCTGGAGGTCCTCGGGGCAGCACTGCAGCAGCCAGGCCAGCTGCTGCAGGAGGGTGGAGCACTGAGCGGCCAGCGCCTGGCCCCGGCCCACCCACTCTCTGAGGGAGGCCTGGGGGGGCAGGGTGCAGCCGGGGGCCTCACTGTGGCCCTGCAGGTCGGCCTTAAGGCCCTGAACACTGTCTGTCAGCCTCCTGGGGGCGGGATGAGAGAAGAAGGGTTAGAAGCATAACAGCCAGAAACACATTTTCATTGTTCTATCAGAGGGACAGAACTAAAGTGCAGCTGAGGCTCTTTATTTTCCTTATAAGATAGGATGAAGATAAGATATACTTTATTGATCCCAAATTGTGTAAATGTTTTTGTTAGAGCAGCATTGCAAAACAAGGCATTGCAAATCATTTGAAATAAAAAGAATAGAAAATAAACAAACAAACATCTCAAAATAGAAAAAAAGAACTAACAGAACTCAAAAGTATACTGTGAAAGATAAATGTGTTACTCTGTACTTCTATTAAATACAATAATACAAATGTACCTAGTATTATACAACGTTATCAAACTGTGGATGCACGCTGACACCTGTTAAGCCCCAAGCCTGTTTTTCAGGTTTCAGGCTCGAAAATGACATTCCCAGAACAAATGACCATATCTTCCCTTCTAAAAGGGTTAAATTAATAATCTTTTTTCTCAAAGTAATGATAAACCTGTGAGTTGGATGTAGAAAAGTCAGAATCAATATAGATGTTTTTTATTTTAAAGAAAATTCAGATTGAACATGGTAAAAAAACTGTAAATTATAGTGTCCGTCCAAAAGATATTTTGTACTTATAGTGAAAACTAACCTTGGATGATGGGTTAGTAGACTAAAAGCTGTAGGAATCCAAAGTACAACATATAATAAGTACCCTGTATCAAGATTGATGCAAAACAAGTGATATTTGACCTTTTTAGACAGATTTAGCAAAAAAACCCTCTTCTGGGGTCATTTGGGTGGATTTTCCATATATCTGGCTCCCCTTGCTTGATTTTGACATGTGACATCTTTTCTTGACCGCTAGAGCCAATAGAATCGAAAGGAAATCGTCCCGCACACACTCATGTTAAAAAAAAATGGTAGGGTCTTGGCGTATACAATGTTACTGCAGAGCATAGTAATGTTTTCGCTCTGATATTTGAAAACGGAATTGCAGTTTTATTGCTTATAGATTATCAGAACATTTCAAAGGGGACACATTCACATTGGATAACCTACTGTATGGATTAACTACAGCATCGTTTTTATCGTTTTAATGCCATTGAAGACCAGTTTTGACCAGACAAAGACCAAGGTAAGCTATGTTAGCGTTTTTGGCTACCTAGCGCCACATGTTTTGATGTACGTTTTTGTTGATAACGTCGCAAGTTTGTATATTTCAGTGTTGAGGTGGGCACCGTTAGATTCTGGGTCTTTACGATCATAAACGATGTGTTGGATGTGCAGAGCTAAGATAAGTAATAAGGGAGCTAGGAGTGATTTTCGGTGCAGTAATAGGTTATCATTTTTCGCTTGGGGCTAATTCAGAGGGTCACTGTTAGCATTGTGTGTTTTTTTTGAAAAATAAAAATATCAGTTAAATGAGTTTTTCCCCGTTATATGGATATAAAATGTTATAGTTTATTCAATATCAAGGTTCCTTAGACGTTGTTTCCTGCAAATTACGCGATTTCGGTCACGGAACCGGGTCCGTGGGGCTTAACAGGTTAAAAAAGCTCTTGCTTGTATAAGTTAAACATGAATAATATAACACTTGCACATGCATAATGATTACTTTTACTCTTGATATTTTGATCTTGTTGATGACTATTTTTTCCGTACTTTTACATAACTCTTTTATTTCAGAACTTCTATAGGGGTTAGTCTTCAGTAAAGGATCTTCCATCACTGTTTATGGCTGCTGTGAGGAATCTGACCCTGACCACTGACCTCACTGTGTGCAGGCCATGAAAAATACAAACAAGTTTCCCCAATAGGCGCTTTCACACTGGAGTACTTTTCCTGGGAACTAAGTACGGCAAAGTACTTGGTGCACCAGTACACCTTTTGCACCAGGTGTGTTTACTCTTTAAACAACAACCTGTTGTCCAACTTCCAAAATCTAGATTCAGCTTTTATTTACACTTAAAGGTGGGGTAGGTAATTCACTTCAGATACACTTTGTGTTATATTCCATGGAATGCTCTTAACATCCCGATAGCAATGATTACATTAAATGCTTTGACAATAAATACATAAAAAAATGTCATCTGTGGAAGCCGTGGCGCTGTAAAAAGCACGACCAATCATCTGAGCCGGCCCGGCTAAAATAACTGGATGGCCTACCTGCCTGTCAGCCTTCCATCTGTGCACAAACTAATCTCCTGCCCTCATTGGTCATGTTCGTGTGTGTTGGAGGAGGGGCTCTGTAAGGAAGTCTGAAGGAGATTTTCTCCGGTTGTGTATTTTCAAATTCTAGCGCACTCGAGCTGGTTTCTCCATTCTTACCTACCCTACCTTTAACCCTTACTTCCTATCAACCTTTGTCCTCCAAGTTTGACTATTTATAAAGAATTTAGTATAAGTACATATGTTACAGCTTTTACTGTAAGGCAACTTGATTCCTACTTATTACCAAAGGATTGACTCTTCTTTTTTTTGGTGAATAGACGTCATTTACACAAAACCAAACCTTGTTTCAGAGTTATAAAAGAAACAAATGTTTGAATAAAACCCAAAACCTAATTAAAGTGATCATAATTATTATTATTATTATAAAAAGGTAGAAACACGTTTAAATCTTTTGACAATTTCACTATTTTTTTTTGTAATCATTAATGTCTTTTGTATGAGTTTTCTCTTTTGAATTGTTATTCACTGTCTACATCTGTAAATTCATATTTTTGTATGTTATTAATTTGAGTATTACTTTCCTTTGTTGTATTATTTTTATGTTTATTTATTCTCTTTTGGGGGGATTAAACATTTGTGTAATGTATTTTGTAAGAAAGGAAGGAATGCCAATACAAGTATTTGTTAAATTGGTTGAAAGTGATACGCGGCCTGTGAGAGCAGAGCAGCGGACTGACCTGAGGTGGAGCCACTGCTCCGTCAGCCCGGCCAGGCGCTGCCTCTGCTGGAGCAGCAGCTTGAAGAGGTGAGAGGAGAAGCCTCTGCAGCGGTCGATGTTCCCCACACCCAGCTCCTGCACACACACACAGAGACACTTCAGACCACACTTCAGACCACACCCAGCTCCTACAGAGACACTTCAGACACACACACACACACACACACACAGACAGACAGACAGACAGACAGACAGACAGACAGACAGACAGACA
>CALSBZ010043544.1:341715-375709 GCA_943591055.1 Gobionotothen gibberifrons | reverse complement strand
GACAGACAGACAGACAGACAGACAGACAGACAGACAGACAGACAGACTGCACTTAAGTAATTCCATGGTATGCTACTTTGTACTTCTACTACACTACAATTCAAAAGTAAATGGTGCTTTTCCTCCACTACATGTATTTAATACCTTCAGTTACTTCACAGATGTGGATGAATGATGTGAAATCTAATAAAGTGTTAAATCAGACTTTAGTTCCACCTGGAGTAAATCCACAAGCTACCCTGCAGTATACAAAGTCATTCAAACTAGCTGCACCTTTACCAGCTTTGAGAACACTTTCATGATCAATCATTATAATCACAACTTGTATTCCTACACTCTGGTACTTCTACTTAAGTATAAGATCTGAGTCATTTGTCCACCTCTGCTCATCACTATAACCTGTAGACAGAGAGGAGTAACTAATGCTACAGGTGGTGATGTTATATTGCTATATTGACCTTGGCAGCGCTTTGCAGAGCCGTCAGCATGGCGCTCCTCCTCGCCCAGGAGCGGTAGAAATACTTCTGACATCCATCCCAGGCTGCCAGCAGCTCTGTGAACAGCCTGCAGCACAGAACAGAGAGCAGTCAGACAGGTCATTATAGAGGATTTACCTAAGCCTAGTTTATCAGTAACATTAATGATGATAATGGAAACAAATCAATGAAGTTGTACAGGGTAAAAAAGAGAAATGCTGGTAATTCATGGATAATGATCAATGGGGTTAAACAGCACAACTAGAGTGGAGCAATATTGCGCTACAATGCGTTACAGTCATCAGATTCCATTTGTCTGTAACGCGTTGCTGTTGAGAACAGCAGTCATGACAGTTACTGAGCACAACATGATGTTATCTCCGCTATGAGCAGAGTCTCAGCAGAGATAAGCAGTCGCAGCAAACATCATGGAGGAAACGCTGCTTGTTTCCACGGTGGAATCGCCGTCTTTCAGAAACATATTGAGCAAGATACAGGTAAGGGGGGGCGTTACAGAGTAATCAAAAAGTAATGTAACTAGAAGTGTATCTCATTACTTTCAGCAGTGAGTCTTTTAGTAAATGACTTCTTTGTTGGTAATGTGTAATGCATTACTACCCCAACACTGGAGAGGAGTCATGGAGTTGGTGAACTCACCCCTAGATTCCACCGGGTCCGTCTGCGGCGCGTTACGGCCGCGACGCGGCGTCCGTAAGGATAGCGGTCACTCTAGTCAATGGGTGCTATTCCACCACACGCGCCGCGTTACGTCCCAGACGCGTCCCAGAAGCGGCTCGGCGCAGGGCTCCTCTAAAATTAGGATGAATCCTATTTTTGTCGCGGCGCAGCCGTAAGGTAATGTCAGGCAGGCAGGAAGTGGAACGTTCACAGCATATATAGCATATTTAAATATATATATATACACACACACACTCATTTTGCAGCCCCTATCCCTCCGTAGTCTTTCAAGTAGGAGGAGAAATGCCAGCGTTCTCCTCCGGTTTACAGGCACTGTGTACATTATATATATAGAATAATTATGATGATGAATGCATTTTTTTACCACTAAAATACAGCAACACATCTTTGATTCATGTCCTTTATAACTGGGATATTACAATTATTATTAACTTTGTCTGTACAAAGTAGCCTGCCCAGGAAATATGCCCAAATCAACAAAAACTGCGAGCCGGCAGGCAAGACGCTCCGCTTCCGTAATGCTTCTGAAACGCGCCCGGTAGGGTATGACGCCGGAGGAGGCCGGACCAAAACCGCGGCGCAGCCGTTACGCGGCGCAGCCATTACACGGCGCAGACGGACCCGGTGGAATCGAGGGGTCACTCCGTAGTTTCACTTTGTCCAACAGTGTCTATTGAAAATGTGCCGTCAGTAGTTAACATCAACCCCTTAAAGCAGTGTCTCTATACACTGGGATGTAGTGTTGATAAGCCTCATAGTAAGAAAGGTGTAATCACATGCTCTCAGCCTGCTCCTGGTTCCTGACAGCAGACAGAGCGGTGGTCATCTCCAGCGGCTGCATACACAGGATCCTCTCTGGGTCGGCGGTCCGGTTCCACAGCAGGCCTTTACGGTACGACAGACCTGGATAGGACCGAGACAGATTTCAGAGTGAGGCTTGAAGAACTTGTTTTCCTTCTGACACGTATCAGAATCAGAATACATCCATCCCACAGAGGGGACATTGGTACAGCCAAAGTAAAGAGCCAAACATAGCTTCATCTAAATTAAAAAGCATTCATCAAATATTCAAGATATAAAGAGAAATTACACAAAATACAATTGAAAGATTTCACATCCAGTACCAGAGACAGTATTTGAAAAATAAGTGTAGCATGTATCAGGTAGTGTGATAGCAGCCAGGTGATAGCAGATATATTGCAGTTATTTACAGAAGATGAATTCTCTAACGAAGGGACAGCAGCCAGTAATAATAATTATGATGAGGGGTATATATACAGTATATTCCACATAGTAATATTGAACAACAGGGGTGTTATAGTGTTTGTGGTTATGTGTGGTGGTCTACCAGGGTCCCTGATGGCTTCTGATTAATGAGAGTGAACACACCTATTCCTGCGAGCATCTTGAACAGTTCAGACAGAGCTCTCTGCTTCTGCTGCAGGATGTGCTTCACTTCAGACTTCTGCTTCTCCTTCTCTGCCGTCATGTCCACGGTCAGCTTCTGCAGGTCCTGCAGGTTGCTGATCACCTCACCTGAGGAGGAGAATACAAATAAACTGCATTTACCCTGGGGGGCTTTGGGAGCAATACACCAGCTCTGTGAGGTGAGGAGGAGTGCCTGATGGCCCTGGTGAGGTGAAGACACAAAAACAAACCACATCTTTTCCTTACAACAACCTTAATGTCTATCATCAGCTGCAGCTGCAACGTTATCAAGAGGCTTGTGGAACTGATTCTATACTGTGTGCAGAAAACCAGGAAGCTTGTCAGTCAGAAGACAGATGTTCACTGAGTCCAGGTGGGATGGTTACCAGTGAAGCAGTCCAGGTCTTCAGCCAGCTCCGGCGCCGGGTTCTTCTTCTGCAGCTGGACGCACAGCTTCTTCATCTTCCGGGTCAGAGCCGGCAGGCGGCCCTGCAGAGAGGAGGCCTCCACACCTTCTTCTGGGCCCTCAAGCTGAAATATACAATCGAACCGAGGTTATTCATTCAGCCGAGGTTATCTCATTCAACCATGAAGAAACAAACTAAAAACAACCCTGCAGGTGTATTTCCTATCTATAAGATGAAGTGCTACTGCATTAGCCTCACTTCAAGCCAAATCCTTTGTGAGTGCTACGTACAGAAGGTTTCTTTCATTTCGTATTTGCAAAGATGCAGTCAAAACAGTACTTATCACCATAAGTAAGGACGTGATAATAACTGATATAATAATCATGGTGAATATAACAACAACCTGCAGATCTCGGCCCTTCCCAGGCAGGGTGTTCTTCAGAGCCTTGTGGACCCGATGGAGGGGGGTCTCCTCTGGGTTAGCATCCACACTGTCCAGGCTGGCGCTGCTCCCCTCCTCCACCAGAGAGGGGGCACTCGGCCCACTCAGAGCCGCCTCGAACTTCTTCACAAACTTGAAGAGAGTCCTGAGAGGAGAAGGGAAGACGGGCAGAACAGAGGGGGTGAGAGGGCAGCCATCTTTTGTTCAAGGATTTTAAAAGACAGTTCAAATAAAAAAAAGAATTGTAATAATACAAAGTGTATTAAATAATGAGAATCAAATAATACAAATTAAAAGAAATAACAAATAATACATACATTTAAAAAGTAAAACAATTTAGTATGTTTATTCAGAATACAATAAAATAATACAAACATATATACATTTATTACTTAATTATTTATTAATAATACTCAAAAATGAATACACGGCACAATGTTATTGGGGTGATATGTTACCGATGCGTCTTGTCCACTGACTGCTTGATGGACCAGAAACTGACATCGTTCCATTTGGAGATCTTGACAAAGTCCTGAGAGGAACACATCACAGAGAACTTGAGAATGTGCAGCGCTGTGGACTCTGACATGCATGGACTGGGTTTCAGGGTGTTGGTATGCAGTGATAAAGGACACTCATAGAAACCTTGAGCTCCTTCTCGATGGGCTGCCTGAGCAAAGTGATCTTGGTCTGGATGCCGTCAGAGAACTGGCTGTAGTATTTGTGCAGGTTCCACAGTAGACTGGACAATGGCTCTGTAAAGTAAACGAGTTAACAGGTCATCCGGATCAATAGTTCAGTCTCCATCATTGCAGGAAGCAACACTCGATATTAGCTGGTTTGGCCCTTTTGCTTTACAAAGGTCAAATGTATTTGAGGATAAACATGAACTAAAAGAGATGAGATGATCATTTCCTCCGCACTATTGAATTCAGTCCAAATCCAATCAGTGGTGTCTGAACCAGTATGTATAGTCCCAGTGTAGCAGCTAACCTCGTCTGATCAACGGATCAATACACCACTCCACTAATGATGATGTAATGAGTTGCATATGTTGGGAATTTGCACAATTAGCATAATTTGTCAAAATATCATGTATATTAGAGTCTTTGGAACATCTTTTCACACTAAGCACCTACAGTATATCTATGCGAGTCAAACAGAATGAAGACTGTTGATTTGCTGCAGTGTTTTCACAGCATAACAATGATTGGTTCAGGATGGGTACAGAGGAGAGGAAGGATCACATTACAGTGGATCTGTTACACACAGAGCCCTGTGTTAGGTCAGACTAAATGAACAGTGCTGGCTGACCTTGTCCCGGCTGCTGGGGGTCCAGCAGCAGCAGGTGGCAGTGGAAGCTGAGCAGTGTGTCCATGCGGGTGTGGAACTGTCCCAGGGTGGAGCCCTCCATGAAGGCCTGGAGGGTGGAGCACACCGAGGACAGGGAGAGGCGCTCCACCTCCTCCTCACCTAGAGCCAGGAAGACAAACATGTTGTTCTGGTTATACAGTTGTCTGACAATGGGAGGAAGTATGGAGCTTTTCATTATTTCGTTTTGCCTTTAAATACATACTGATGAGTCATGTTGTGAGTCACCTACTGGTTAATGAATGTCATTCTTCATTGCTATTTGTCACAGTTACAGAGACATAACTCTAACACTTGGTTAAGCAGGTAAGAAGTACTTAGCTACTTTTCTCATAAAAAAACATAGTTTTAGTTTGATATATTTCCTAAAGTCCCCCCATGAAAGGACATTTGAAAGGACATTTTAACTCGGCCGATTACAAAATGTGTTGATGGTTTAAAAAGAAATGTCATCTGAATATTTGTGTCATGGGAGCCATGATGTGTTACCTTTCTCAGCATCCTGCTTCTGCTCCTCCAGGTACCTCTCCACCAGCTGGTAGATGGAGAACCAGTGTTTGGTGGATCTCTCAGTGTGCCGCTTCAAAGCGTTGTCCAGACTGCTCGACCAGAAACTACACGTCGCACAGGAGAGGACACGTTCACATTGTACACACAGGAACAGGAAACAGCTTGTTCTGATCCTACACTCTGCTAGCTGAGGATTCCAGTCCAGTTGGAATCTCCCTAATGCAGTAGCTAAAAGCACCTGAAACCAGTTGACAGTATGTCTTGATTCGCTGAAAATGGGATGCTGCCTACTCTCACACTAAGCATGAATATGTATGTAACAAGTAGGTGTAGCTATGACTTTGACTCATTGGAAATATTTTAATAACTTTTGATCCTCAAGATTTGAAGAAGGTGCTGACCAAATCCTAAGCTAATGTACCTACCAACATTCATACATCAAGCACACCCCCACAGCAGGGCCTGCCTTTAAGGCGGTGTCGTTGAGCCATTTGACATCGCCCATGCGTAATACCCAGATGTTACATACATTTTCTCCATGTGTGAATTTCGTGCAACATTGAATCAGATTTTGGAGCATGTTTTAGGCCCGCAAAACCGTGTTTCATCTCAGAGACTACGAATATTTCTTACAGTTTCAATATTGTCCCTATTGTATCTCGCACCCTAATCAGATGCAGGCTTATTGAAACCCTCTGTCTCACCTGAGCTCCAGTTTGCGCCACTGGATGATGAGCTGGGTGACTGCTTCCAGTTCCTTACGCAGAGAGACTGAGCGGCTGGCGTTATTCTCCCAGTCCTGAGGAGAGCACATAACACGGAGCTCACTTCAGTGCAACACATTTACATTTCAGAAAGTACAACTATCACATTTGGACCTGCTATTGATGGCATCTATTACAAAGGTCACAGATGTATTTTTTAGTTGATTAGCTGTGTGAACTCCCGATGGAATCATGCATGGCTCATGAGCTCACCTGAGCTTTACTGAGCAGGATCTCCAGACCGTTGAGGAACTTGGCCAATGGGCTGGCCAGAGTGAAGGTCTGGATCCTCTCTATCACCACCGACAGCTGAGGACAACACACAGGGATACACATCATGTGATCTGAGAGCAACACATACCGGGCTCCATAACTGTTCAATGACATGGGACTGTTTTCTTCTAGTCTTATCTGCCTAGAAACAATCTAATGTAAAACTCCTAGGTGGACATTGTGGGTTGTTAGTGATGAGTTGTTTTATGCTCAAATAAAACATCTGTAACTATAACACAACAGAATAAATCAATTTGGCCTTTAAAGCAAGATACTAGAGTTGTATCTAATCAATATCCAAGAACCAAAGTGTTCTGGTCATGGTCAGTTTGTGAGATATCGATTGATGGATATTTCTTTTTATCTCCGTTATGCTCTCTGTAGATACAGATACTCGTACTACTTTAAATCCAGGCTGAAGACTTTTCTTTTTGCCGCTGCTTTTAATTAAACTATTCATATCTCACACTGCACTGTCAATTGTATTCATGTATTTGATACATTATCTTGGTTTACGTATATTGTACTCTCTTTGCTTTTGAATGACTGTTATAAATACCATTGTATAATGTAGTGTTTCCACTGCACATTTCTGTAAAGCACTTTGCGTAGTGTGGAAAGTTGCTATATATATTTTCCTTGCCTAGGAAAAGACACAGGCCCTAATTGTTGTACTTAACAGCAGCGCTGGCTTCCTTCCTTGCGTTAACAACTGCTAACTGATTGAAAGGGAGCTGACCTGTACGAGAGCGGGGTGCTCGGGCCAGTCCTCCAGCCTCTGCTTCACGGCCACACCCAGCTGCAGCAGGACAGGGAGACACAGACGGGCCTCGCTCATGTTGGGCTGCTGGTAGAAGTCGTAGGCTCCCTCTGAGGTGACTGCCAGGCCATCGGGGCCCCCGGAGCCCTGCACTGTGTTCTGCAGGAGGGCAGACAGCAGCAGCTCACTGCCCGTGAGCTGCTGGTCGATCTCAGCATCTGCAGGGGACACAGAGGAACACATTCAACAACAACACTCAAGAGAGTCTGCGTTGCTGCTATTTGAGTGACAGTAAACACTGACCAATCAGATGATAGAAGCGGGACATCATAGGGGAAGCAATCTGGTAGGAGGAGACCAAGGCTATGATGTGTTCTCTGCTGTGATTGGCTGGTGTTGTGCCCTTGTACCACAGTGATCGGGCGTGTCCCAGAGAGAGGCGCTGATGGACCTTCAGCACTGTGTTCATGGCAGCCACAGACAGGAAGCTGCCCTCACTGGACTCCTCCTGGACTCCCTCCTCCTCCTCCTCCTGACGCTCTGAGTCTGATGGACCCTCCAGACTCGGCAGAGCCATGATGTCTGCAAAGTCCTGAAAAAGTGTGGAAGGAGACCTTTAAATGTTTGAACATAGTTTTTTCGAGTTATAATGTCTCTCTTTGGTGTAATCTCATTTCTCTGCTGCACTAACAAACACAGGCTAGTGACATTTCAAGAGGGTACATCTTTATGATATTGAGAACCGCTCCATTTGATCATGGCCATCCACCTTATAACCAGGTGGAGTTACGACCTGTAGATCTTATACAAATGTTTCATGTGAAATGTGTTGAACAGTCTGATACTTTCTTCCTACAGTACATTCTAAGCATGAGAGTAAAAATCATCAGCATGTTTTTTCAGATTATCATCTTTGTGAGTTGAAATGAGCATTTTAGAATTGTATTTATTCTTCTTCAAAATGAAGGAGGTTATTACTGAGATGTCACATTTCAGTTATTTATTATGATTCATGTCGGCAGGGAAACTGGAAGAGTCTGTTGTAGCCTCTCTAAGACCTCACAGTGTCTAACAGACCTCACAGTGTCTGACAGACCTCATGTTTCTCCTCAGGGCAGAGTGATACCTTGTTGAACTGAGGGAACTGCTGTTTGAAGTCTCTCTCCTCCTGCTCGTCCTCAGTCAGTCCTGATCCGTGCAGTCGGCTGCGGTTACGATACAGACTGGCCTCCATCTGCTCCTTCTCCCTCTTTAGTCTCCCCTGTTCGTCCCACTCGTTCACCAGAGCCTGCGGAGCATCATGTTACAGTCAGCCATGCATTCATTTAGAACATTTGAGAAATATTGCAATTCTTGCTGGATAGATTCAAACTTGAACCATTTGTGGATCTGTGTGTAAACTGGAGCTCTGACCTGACAGATGTGTCTGAAGAGGCTGCGGGACTCGGAGCTGAACTCCCCGGTGGACAGGGTGTGGCACTGCACGTACAGCAGAGCATTGAGAAGCAGCGTGGAGGACCGGGGCACCACCTGCTCAGAGTCCTGCTGCGGGAGGAGTTTCCCCACGCAGCGCAGGATGTCCATGCAGGATCTGGAGCAGAGGAAGTCGGCCCGGGCCAGGTAGGAGGGCATGCTGGGGGACAGGGAGGGGAAGGCCAGCAGGCAGGACACCAGCTTAGGCAGACCGGGAACAGGCGTGAGCGAGGCGGCCACCTGGGAGGCCACCAGCCTCATCCCGTGACGGAGCTGCAGGATGCCGGTCCGCAGCGGCCCCACCACGTCGGGGTACAGGGGGTAGTCCTCCTGCAGCCTCTGGCAGAAGCGCTGCTGGGAGTTCTGCCACACAGCCTCCTCCTTCAGCAGGCCCTGGATGGCTGACCTGGACTTGGAGGAGGAGGAGGGGCCCTGCAGAGCCTTCAGCAGACGGGACAGCAGCTCCTTCACGGCTGACGTCTGGCCGATGCTGCACAGGTAGTGCTGCAGCTCCTGGAAGAGGCGGCCGTACTGCGGGTCATGAGGGCGGCAGGCCTGCTTCCTGGAGAGCTCCGCGATCTGCTCCTTCACCTGCTGCATTCGGATCCACAGGTACCTGCAACAACAAGCAACACAAGGGGATGAAGGACTGTCCAGAGATCTAATATCAGCAACCAGGCCCGACCTCAGCCTCTGGTTGACTTGGTTGACTTGTCATGTTACACAGGAGAACTAGTGGCTCCTCTGACCTGATGCGAGGGTGCTGGAAGCCGTCAGTAGTGCTGCTCTCCTCCAGCTCCGCTCCGGTCATCAGCTGAGAGGACAGGCTGCGGCCCCTCCACTCCTCCTGCAGCACAGCCAGCTGCAAAAATAACATTATGATGATGACTTTCATTGAATTATGCGTTTGATATAAATGAGTAGCATCTGGTGTAATTACGTGCTGCCAAAACATTGAAATGGTTTTCAATATAGAACCCTGACTACAATGTTACATATACCAGTGTGTGATGATCCATCAAATGTTTTTCCTCTGATCTTAAACATGGTGGAAATAATTATTCTTTTTTTTGACTGACAATTTTGACAATACATAATAAAAAAAAGATAAGTAATGAATTGGAATTAGCATTATTACCTCAATCTTGGTTACACCTTATAAGACTATCTGTTTTATAGACACTCAAACCAGGACAAAGGTTGTACAGGGTTAGGGTAAATACAATTTTTCAATATTTAAAAAATGTAAACAATTGTTTTCATTAAATAACATTTGATAAAAACCATCAGTTGCTCACCTCCTGCTGGGCGTAGTTGAGTTTGTAGGCCCTCTTCACAGCCGGGTCAAAGATGGTCTGTGGGGTCCAGGCTTTGATCTGCAGCAGGCCCATGTTGACCCAGAACACTCCGGACTGGGCGGGCTGGTTGGAGCCTTGGACCTTGCTCTGGACGTACTGCTGAAGGCAGGCGCTGCAGGCCTCCAGCAGGCCGTCAGGGAGCACGTTGGGGGGCAGGAAGTCCCTGAAGACGGTCTGGATCTCCTGGGCCGCTATCAGAGGGTCCAAGTCCTCCACCAGGCTCTCGCAGCTCTCCATGAAGCCCTCCTGCAGGCTGGGGGGCAGCAGGTCCGCCATGCTCTGCAGCTGGCGGCGCAGCACAGCCCCCTGGAGACGGAAGTCTGTGCCCCTGGAGAGGACGGAGGGTTAGTAAGCCCCAAGATGATAAATGCTACACTGTAAAAACCAGAAATCTATTTGTCTATTATCGGGTCAGAATATGTCTTTACACTTGATATGAGACATAATAATGTACGAAGTAACAATGCAGTGAGATAGAGGGACTTTTAGACAATGCTTCTTAAGTATCTTGTTAAGTTAAAGACTCTTATTTTGAGTTGGATCTCAGATGAAACAAGTTTTTATACACGGTTTTTAAGCTGCTGTGGTATTTGTAAAAGAGGGATCATCTTGTTTCAATAAATGAATCTTACTTGATTTTAGAAAGCACTTTTTTATTGGAAAACCACCAACTAAGATCAGAAAACAGAACACTGTTGAGCATTTCTGGCTTATTTTGAAACAACATTTCCTGATTCATGTGAATATAGTTAAAAATAAGTTTTCCCGACCAATTATAAGATCTCGTTTATCTAAATATCCCATCTTATTTCAAGAGATCTTACCAAGCAAATCTTCACAGAGTTCTTTACTTATTACAAGAGAAAAAAAACACATTTCATTATTAGTACTTGTTTTTGAGCAGCATTGGAGAACATTAAAAGGTGTTTGACCTACCTGAACTCAGCCAGAGCAGGGATGGCCATGTTGTCCCACAGCACAGCAGACACGTCCTGCAGCTGCTGGATCCTCTCCTTCCACTCCCCCAGGGTGACATGGGACAGGGAGAGGAGGGCTGCTCCTGACGGTTCCCATGCACCTCCAGTCTCACTGCTGCAGAGAACTCCCAGCATGCAATAGGACCACACGGCTTTACTCAGCAAGGCTGGTCCCTGAAAACAACATGGCCATGTGTTACTCTTCAAGAAATCCCTTTGATAGTCATAGCATATAAAGTACAGCAGCATGAGATGTTAGGTCAGTACCATGTTCTTTGCTCCGTGCTGCAGCTTTGGAGCTGTCTTGGTCTTGGGGCTCAGTGGGTCCCATTTCAGCCAGAGGTCGGGGTCAGAGGTCACACTGCTGGTCCACAGAGCGCCCAGAGCCTCTGACAGCAGCTCACACCAAACAAACTGCAGCTCTTCAGCCGGCTGGAGAGAAGAAGGAGGAATCATGAGCAACATTCTGTGGCTTTGGAGCCTAAGGAAATTCTTTCTTGTTTTCAGTAGATTTTGTAATTTAATTTGATAGTACATCGGGCTGTGATTACAAGGTGGGTCTCCAGGACCCTACGGAATAGTTATTAATCTGAAGTTTGGATCATGTTTGTATATTTTAGTGTGGCAATTATTGATTAAGCCAAATTGGAATTGAGTTTGGGACATTATGTGTTTTGTTTTTTTGATTATTTGGTTCCTGTTTTTCCTGATACTTACAGATCTCCTCCAGACATCCTTTAAGACAGGGAACAATTTTCAGTGACTGATTTTTTCAGTAAAGTAACATTAAGCAACACACATATTTTGGAGGGGCAATTTCAATTTCGTAACTGACAACAAGAAGATGGGATAACTTCTTTCTTTTGTATCGAATATTATCATCCTGAATCGATCCACAACTTAAAAATAATAATGAATATTGTATTTATATTAAAATTAATGACTGATTGTTTTTTAATTGTAATGATGGAAAGTTATCCTATAGATGAGAGTAACACCTGTTAGTCTACTACAAATAAACACGACGTTTATCTTCTGTTAACTTGGTTTATTCAATCAACGTGCATAACACCAATACAGAGCCATTAACGAACAGTGGACCTCCTGCTCCAGGTCGACACAGACTAACTGCGCATGCGTTTCACAGCCTCAAGAGGGCAACCTAGACTACCGTAAACCAGTAGTATAGACGCAAAGAGATTACATGTTAACAACACCTACGTCACTTCCGGGCGAAAAGTACGGCCCCGCCCACTTTTGGGGGAAAACAACGCTGTCATTTGAATGGGGGTCGATACAAATTCTGAAGTTTTTGCCAATGCGATCAGAACTTTTTGAAAACCGTGGATTTTTGGATCTTCAAAGAGCCCGATTACGATGGCCAGTCAGGCAAACAATTGAAATCGACAATCGGTCTCGATATATGGTTAAATTAAAATCAGTAGGCGAGGCTGTAATTTCTCCAGCTGTTACTCTCATGAGCGAGGCGGACAATAATAGTTGTAACATGCCAAAAAGCTGCCGTGTCGTTTATTGCACCTCAAACATTAAAACAAATCCAGAGTTACGTGTTTCTGTACTTCCTCTAAGAAGAGAGGACAGTAAAAGAAGATCTCTGTGGCTTCAGGCTCGATTGTTGTTCAAATGACAGCGTTGGTTTCCCCCAAAAGTGGGCGGGGCCGTAAAGTCACGTAGATGTTACTCTCATCTATGAAAATCGATAGCCTACTGCTATATTTAACCATATATCGAGCCCGATCGTCGATTTCCAATGATTTATTGTAATTGTTGGCCTGACTGGCCATCGTAATATGGCTCTTTGAAGATCCAAAAATCCACGGTTTTCTTACATTTCTGATCGGATTGGCAAAAACTTCAGAATTTGTATTGACCGCGGTTCAAATGACAGCTTTGTTTTCCCCCAAAAGTGGGCGGAGCCGTACTTTTTGCCCAGAAGTGACGCATTTCTTACTCTCATCTATAAACGAAGTCAGAGTTGTGTCAAGCATTTCTGCTAACCTAAGCCTACTTTCGTTTTGTATCACTTTTCTTGAAGTCACTGAGAATTGAGATAATAAATACATTTAGTGAAACGTTTTTGTCTCTGGTTTGCCTTTTTTACGCCATCATTTGCCACACTGCCTTTTTTAGCATTGATGTAGATGCTGAAATCAGCAGCCTCCAGAATCAATATTGAATTGGAAATTGTTTTGAAAAAAGAATCAATTTTGAATGCAATCGTGACCCTAGAAATGAAAATGGAATGGTGAAAGTGAAATCTCACTGCACTGACCCTGTCGCTGCTGAGCAGGAACCACAGAGGCTGCAGCTGGCTCACGTTCATGGGGGTGGACTGCAGGCAGTAGCGCAGATGTCTGGAGAGCTCTCTGCGAAGGCTGGCCTCAGCCTCCTGGTCACTGCAAGCATCAGGAACACATCGAAGTTTTATATAGCCCAATATCACAAAACACCTCTGTCTCAGTGGGCTTTACAGATCAAAACTTACAGGAAAATAATGAAAAGACAATGTAGAGTGTAAAATAACATGTCAAATAAAACAAGATAAAATACAGACAATAAAATAAAATATCATAAAATGTAGGACCCAGGAGCTCTAGACCAGCTCTAAATATAGGCTTCATTCAAAATGAATGTCTTCAGTACAATTTTGGAGACTGCCTGCCTCCCTAATAAAAACAGGAAGTAGGTTCCAGAGAAAGGGAGCCTGGCAGCTGAACGCTCCGACTCCTGATCTAATTCATCTTTGCCAATATTTATTACTGTGGAGCTGGAGGCCAAGATGATACCATCGACAGCAATTATGTCATTTGATATTTCATTCCGAATGTTTGGGGTCCTGTATAATAACCTCGGTTTTCTCAGAGTTGAATAATACAAAAGAATCAAATCACAGCCTCTTAACGGTTTCTGTATCAGTTTGCTTTGAGGAGGAATGCAGTTACCCAGGAGCCAGAGCCAGGTGCAGCAGGTCGGTGCTGAGGCGCAGCTGGTTGAGGATCGCCAGCCCCTCCATCAGGGGCCACAGCTGGGCCCTGCGGCTCAGCTGCTGCAGCTCTTCCCTGGCCAGGTGCACCCCCTCCTCAGGCTCCTCCCCCTCAGGCAGGGAGCACACCTCCAGCAGCCCTTTGGAGGTCATGTGACGCTGCTGCTGCTCCACACTCGACACCAACCTCTCCAACACTCCTGAAGAGAGAGTAAAGTATAGCACTCACACACTGACCCTTTAATATCAAACACTAGTTTCTATTAGACGTAGAGGAAGAAGACAACATGTCCTCTGCCCCATACGTTTTTGATTCACAATGCAATGGTTACACCCCCAAAATATAACCGTGCTGGAAAGGAGAAACAACTTCAGCATTATTTATGAGTTATTGGAGCCTGAACAGCAGCGGGGCTAGAGAGGTTATGTTTTTTTCTGAGGGTGGTTCAATACGACAACATTCATTTATCCTGATTCGAGCATGCAAACTTAATAGCCATTAGATAATGGCTTATCATTGTCAGTTTTTACCAACTCACACAAAAAGTAAATACAACTTTCTGTATAGTTTTAGTTTTGCAGTTGACATCCATACACAAAATGTCTAATATGTCATCAGCTCATATTAGTAATTGTCATTTCTAAAGGTCTAAGTGACCTTAAACTTTGTCCACCAGTTCTAATCAGTTCATCCTAGGTCTAGGTGTCCAGAAAAGGTATTTGTAGCCCAGGCTCACCAGACTTGTGTGGGTCCAGCTGGTTGTTGGCCAGCAGCACCAGCCCACAGGCCTCCAGCAGACTCTCCTTGAGGTCCAGCCCCAGCCCGGCGCCGTGCAATCGGACCAGCTCCTGCCTCCAGGGCGCGATGCTGTCGTCCAGCCTCAGGTCGCTCACATCCAGGGCTTTACTCAGGAACCTGAGCCGGGACGCACACTCTGCCACCGACTCCAGCTGCAGCAGGACATGGACACGGTTAGAGGAGTCACTTAGATCATCTGAGTGACTTACAAACACATTACTGAAATGGCTTTTAATCAGAGGTGGGAGAAGTACTCAGAACTTGTACTTTAGTAGAAGTGTAGAAAGACTCTGTTACAGTAAAAGTCCTGCATTCAAAATGTTACTCAAGTAAAAGTTCAAAAGTATCAGCATCAAAATATAGTTAAAGTACCAAAAGTAAAAGGCATTGTTTGATTGGTCCATTTCAGAATAATATATATGATATGTTTTATAATGATTGATCATGAAAGTGTTCTCAAAGCTGGTAAAGGTGCAGCTAGTTTGAATGACTTTGTATACTGCAGGGTAGCTTGTGGATTTACTCCAGGTGGAACTAAAGTCTGATTTAACACTTGGTTAGATTTCACATCATTCATCCACATCTGTGAAGTAACTAAAGGGATTACATACATGTAGTGGAGGAAAAGTACAGAAATTAAAACTGAATTGTAGTGCAGTAGAGGTACAAAGTAGCATAACATGGAAATATTCAAGTAAAGTCCCTTAAAATTGTACTTGAGTACAGTATCTTAAGTTAATGTACTTAGTTTCTTTAGACCACTGCTTTTAAAACACTTTCTTCTTTTAAGTTGGATATAGCAAAGATAGCAGAGACGATAGGAATGACAGTAAACATGAAAACAGCTGCTGATGAGGAGTCAGTTCTAACAGTAGAACTGATGGAGTATCAGACCTTGAATGGCAGAGGTTTTCCTAACGTCTTCTGCACGCCCTTCAGAGCCGTGGCCACAGACAGCGGGGTGGAGAGGACCGTCTGGATGGCTGCTGACACGGCCTGGAGCTCCTGCTGACATCTGAGGACACAACAGTCAGGTGTGAGGGGGTGGAACATCTTATATTTACTGGATAAGTAGGAGATGAATTACATTGCATTCAAGATTTCAACAACAACCAAAAATGAACTTGCTCCAAAATATTATTCAAAGAGATAATAATGAACATACATACAAAATACAAATAAAAAAGATATACGGGAAAAATGTTAATGAATATGGTTGCCATTACATTTCATCCTCACACATGCTTGTACAACATCAAACAAATAAAGACAACCCCCCCCCCCTCAACAATATGGGTGCATCGATACAACTCCGAAATGTCACATTTATAAATATAATCATATACACACTAAAAGGCAATTTTTCTGCACAATGAGTACTACATTTTGCTGATCATGCTTTTTAATTTTATTTAAGTAAGATCTTGTCTTCAACACAAGAAAGATATCATTAGAAAACCAAGCATCTTCCAGTCATACGCAATATTACCAGCAAACAATCTCTGTAAGGTTAAACCGAATGGAAGAAATACTAAATAATAACAAACTCTAATTTGGAGTTACACCATGCAGTGTAGAGAAAAGTCTTACTCTGGCAGGGTGTCGGCGTCTCCCAGCAGCAGGTGGGGCAGGCGGAGGATCAGGTGTTTCTGCACCCACTGCCAGTGAAGAGACAGCACCGAGATGCCCTGAGAGTCGGCCGGCAGCGTGCTGCACACGTCCCAGAAGCGGTCCAGCCACTGCAGCAGCTGCAGGATCTGAAACCAGGGAGACAGACATGAGCTTATCATGGTTTAACCTCTGAGGCAGGGTTTCCGTTAGCCGGTAATTACCGGTTTTTAGCTGGTAACATTTATTAAAAAATGGTAAATTCAAATCCTGCCGGTCAAAATGTCCGGTAATAATTAGGGATCGATTGGCCGCCGGTCATTATCGGCCGGTATTCACTCTTAATAGTTTGATCGGTGCTCTCTATAAAGGCCGATCAGGAGAGCTGGATCTGATCGATATGGACATAAACGCGCGAGAGAGATCAGATCAGCTGCTGAGTCTGATGGAGACACGCAGCTCTGCATGATCACCTGAAGCCCCGCCCACTGTTTAGCGAGCTGCATGAGAAACTGACGGGCTGTCAGGAGAGAGGGAGGGAGAGAGGAAGAGAGAGGATCCGTTTCTCCTGTGTTATTATTCAAAGTTAATTTAAACTTTTGAATAATGTACTTTATCTACTACAAGTAGTTTGTTTGAATGTAATAAAGATGTTGTTTGTGGAATCATTTATTGAAAAATTAATCTGAACTTTTCGATCTGTTACGATTATAAACTGAAGCAATATAAAAATGAGCCCCAACTGAGTTTTAAACATCAGCATATCCGGTCATAGTCCGGTAATTACCTGCTAACGGAAACTCTGCTACACAATTCTTATTATTATTATTATTGAAACATGACCGGTAAGTTTCAAATGTGTCCGCTAAAATGAATTATTTCTGGACATTTGACCAGCAAGAAAAAATCCTAGCGGAAACCCTGAGATCTGCATTTCCTTCATACTTCCATAGTTCCACCACCTTCATAGTACCAGGTGGTGGAACTATGACCTCATTCACACCAACGCAACTCCGCTTCAAGCTCCGTGCTAGAGCTTTTCAGGTTCAGAACCGGTTCTTCGGTTTAGCTCCGGCTCTTTTCACACCGCCCAGAGTCCGACTGGTGCTGCGTCATTGCGTCATCGTTTGCGTCATGACGTAACCGTCTGCGTGCCTGCTTCATAAAGCCACACCGCGCGGAAACCCCTCACAGCTCACACCGACAACAACAACAATGGCCGATCGTGCTCCAGCTTCCTCTGTACCTCTTCAGAAGACCAGATTCCCAGTAGGTAGCTGGTCTCTTCAGTGGACCACTGCTGCTTGTTACGTTTCTCCATCGTTGTGTACAAACTGGATAAAACGCGGGCTTCTTGTTGTTGTTCAGGAGTTGATCCCGCCCCTGCTCCCGCCTCGACGTAAGCGTGATGTAAGCGGTGCTTTTGCTCTAGCCGGACCATTTTTTGGTGCTTGAAACAAACCGGATTCCGAAGCCAAGAGGCTGCTCTGCTGCGGTGTGAACAGGAAAACCCGGTGCTTTTCAAGCTCCAGCGCCGAACCGGCCCTGAAACACCGTTGGTGTGAATGAAGTACAAGCAATACGTTTCCTTCCAGTTCATTCTGCTCTACTTATTGAGAGACAGAGTAACACGATGAAGGTTCTGACCTCGAACATGATGTGGTCTGAGATGTAGGGCTGTCCGCTCTGCACCGCCTGCAGGGTGAAGGAGTCCCACAGGTCGAAGAAGGTGCGCAGGTGCATGAGCACTGGGTGGGGCAGGTGACCGATGTCCACAGTGCCTGTAAAGAGGGGGGGGGGGGACATATGTTGCGTTAACTCAGGCTGAAGTCCATACTCTGCTGCATGCACTGCAGCTCATGTAGATCTGACATGGTTTCTATCAGTTCATTATGATGCAGAGGGTGCTCACCTTTACTGAAGGCTGTGGCGATCCTCAGGGCGGAGCTCTGAGGCGACAGGTTGATGGCACAGGTGCAGATGACCGACCTCTCCTCTCTGTCCGTCATCAGAACAATCCTGCAAACACAAACCGCTTTTAAAACACTTTGACGTGACCAACAGCTGGAAGATCCTTTTGATTTATCTTTTACTTTCATGCATTTAATACACAATACACTTTGCATGGAGAACCAATGTCATAGAAATGTGTTTTCTTCCAATCATTTTAGACATTTGGAAATGGATGATTCATATCAATTCCTCTTTAATGGCCACAGTATGTAAGCAGCACCGCACACACAGTGACTTGTAATTCCTGCATTTAAACCATGTTAGTATTAGGAGCAGTAGTAGTATTCTATTATACAGGAATACAAATATATGTATATACATGAGCAGCAGGATCAAGTTAACGGGCCACATGTTACAGTACCTGTTGGCGACTGCGTTCAGGGCCTCAAGGAACTCTGTGTATCGTTCCTCGTCCTCAAAGTTGCACTTGTTGGCTAAAATGTCCAGGTACTGCTTGTTCCATCGCATGTCCACAAGAATCCTGTATTCATCTGCAAAGCAACAGACAGTGGTCAGGTTCCATGATGATGGCAGCAGTATGGAGTAACATGGGTCAAATCTCTGATAAAGAGCAGAGAATATAATGCACTGAAATCATCGTCAGTTTGGACCAAGAATGACTTTAAATCATGAACTTCTATTTCAGGTCACATGATCTTTAGGTTTTGCTGTAAGGATAAGGCCATGAAGGATAGCTAACAGCTACAGCTAACAGGAACACTCACCTAGAGAGACCAAATATTGATATTCTCAACGATTGTAAAAGTCCAAAACGGATTTGTTAAACCGATGACAGTAATAACTTGGGAATCTAATTTTGACCTTAAACCTTTAATTGGGATATCTTGATCAGGTAATCACAAATCAATGGATCGAATGTTACGGGATACGAAAAAAATCTGATACTATACGTAGGCCCATCTGATAAGTGTCATTGATGTAAAAGAGGATGAATTATATCCAGTCTTTTACCCTGGATTTAGAATTCATTTGTTATTCTAAATATTAAAATGTAAACTAAAATGTTGCTGACCGATCAAAAACGCTGTAAACCTCTGGTGCTGTAAGAAGAAGTAACTGTGTCATGTTTGTGGCAAGCTATGCCTTTTGAGCATGATATTTACAGATGGCAAGGTTAAGCAAAGTGCATCCAAACACTTGAATTATTAAAAGCTATTTTGTTGTATTGTTGTATTTGTATCGTATTGTCAGTTAATTAATTTGCAGTATGTGTATCAGATAGGAACAAATGGTATTGAGCAATGCCTTCTTTTTTTATATACAGAAAGCATATATAATCATATGTGCAGGATGTTCTTTGCATATTCTAGTCATGGATTACAAAATGACTTTTTGATGGAAGAACAAGCCCACCAAAGAGTGTACCTGTGCTGTGGGGCTGCAGCAGCCGAGTCAGGGACTTGCCCTTGGCAGCCAGTTTGCCCCCGAACACCGCCTTCAGGGCCCGGTTCCCTGCCTCCACCTGCACCAGAGCTGGGTCTGGAAGATAAACAAGCACAGGGTTTCAGGATCCACAGTACTGGATAGTGCTGAACACTAAAGAAAACTAGCATTTCCATTTCTGCAAGGTAGTGTGGTTACAAAATAAAACTGTAAAACACATCCCTGAGATGTCCTGTGATGTCATTGTCTCTAATATATGACATTTTAAACTAAACATGAATGTTGACATCTTTCCAAATATTCTGGTCAGTGTGTGGGTTACAGACCGGGGGCCTGCTTGTAGCTCTTCCCCAGGTGTGAGAGCCAGCTGCTGCGGAGGATCCAGTCCCCGTGAGAGGCCCTCTCAGTGAGCAGCCTCACTGCTGTGGGGATCAGCCGAAGAGCGCCTCCCTCCGCCAGATCCACCACCCCCCCGGAGAAACTCAGGCCTTCATGGACCCCGCTGCCCTGCAGGGCCCTGCGCAGGTCACTCAGGCTCAGGGGGCGGCTCCTGTGGACAACAGCAATGAGTCAATTTGCCAGGGTTTAAAGCAGGGGTTCTCAAAGTGCGGCCCGCGGGCCAATGGCGGCCCTCGGAAATGTTTCTGGCGGCCCGCGATAGTTAATGTGACAAAAAAAAAAAAAAGAAGTAAAAAATAAATAAAAATAAAAGTCGAAAGTTGTTTTGGATGAGTCACTAGTTGACTGGTAAGAAATTATATGAGAAGCCGCTGTGGTGCATCTGATTCAAATGCCAGAGAAGATGTATACTCCAAATGATGTTTATTGTAAATAGGAGGTGAATGCCAAGATATGTACACAAAATGTATGTGTGTTTGTTTGTATATATAGGTATGTAAAAAGGCGTGTGTGTGATTGTGGTTATTTGCGTGTGCGTGTTTGCGTGTGTGTGTGTGTGTGTGTGTGTGTTTGCGTGTGTGTGTTTGCAAGGCACTTTTGAGACAAATTAATGTTTGATTAATCTTAATGTATACTGTATGTATAATTGGTTAGTACAATAAAGAAAGGATTTGTTTTGGAATTATTTTGTGTTCCGTTTTTTCTTGGGCGGCCCTCAATCCAATATTGGGTACCTAAATTGGCCCTCACTCATCAAAACTTTGAGAACCCCTGGTTTAAAGTCTACAACATATCTGCCTTGCATTTGAACTCTTATTGTACTCCACGAACTGGCAGTTAGACAGTGTTTACACCATAGCAAACACATACAGTGCTTTATCTTGTAATGCTTACAGTTAGACCTTCACTGCAAAGAATTTCAGATCTCATGTGACATCATGCACTTACACTTCAGCTCATTTCAACATGTTCTTATTGTATACGTTTCCCTGACAACAAATCATCCATTTTAACTAATACTGACTGTATTGTCAGCTTCTTAAAATAAAGCAACACTTTACTAAGCACATACACTATACCGTTTTTCTCCTGAATTCTACATTTAAATTGCCACTACGGGTGCAGTGTTTTAATAGTAGGTACATCTGATGTTCCTTTAACACCTGGATGAATACACACAGTGTATATCATGTGTTGTATGTTTCTGTGATGGCTCTCAATACTCTCCTCACCGTTTGCCCTGCAGGCTGAGGGTGTTCAGGCAGAATGAGAGCACCTGTCCGTCTCGGAGGACAGCGGAGAAGCAGGAGTCCTCGGTGGAGAGGAGGGCAGAGGGGAAGCCGTCGGGCCAGACCCCCGCACACAGCAGCCCACTCCCCCAGTCCTCTGTGTCCAGGATGGCCAGCTGCTGCTCTATCAGCAGCTGGGCTTGCTGGAAGGAAATAATGCATCAATGTTTTACTCCAATTATATGTTCTAACTAAATGTCTTTATGCTGGAGGAAAGGTTACACATGTATGCTTGGGTGGACCATGAATAGGAATCTGATTGCTTAGTTACCAGAAACCATGTCAAGTACTTAAATGATTAATCTAATTGAAATTGCAGACTTTGGCTTGTGATGCTCCAGCAATAATTTAAGGATATAACTAATGTAAATGTAGTCTAACTTTGGGCCAAGTATTTACACCGTCTTTTATTTGATAGGTCACACTGTTATGTGCCACCAGCATAGAGGAGGAATATAAATGCAAATCTCAGAGAAATGTGACCCAAAGAGAGAAAGAAAAGGGGTAACAAGTTAGATGTCTGGTGGACAGCACGGGTATGAGGGCATTACCACATTGAGACAGGTGGGATCATGCATTGAAAAGGGGGTGTCCATACCTTTTGGTTGGTGTTGGTGCGCTGGCACTGAGAGTAGGCCTCTCCACAGGCATGCTGCAGGGCACTGGGTAGATCCACGCCTCTCTGCAGCTGGCAGGACAGCAGGGAGGCTGCATGGAGGAGGGAGGCCACTGAGGAGGCCGGGGAATCTGAAGGATGGAAGCACATCGTTTCAATGATCTCTGAGACTGAAGTCCTGGAGATCAGTTCCCTGCACTATTCCACTATTTTTATTTTTTTATTTACTTGCACAATTCTTTCAGTTTTTTTCTGTTGCACTGTTGGAGGAGCCTGTGACCTAAGATTCATAACTACACTGTAGCTATGAACGCATGACCAATAAAAGCCTTGAACCTTGAACCTAACCGAGCTTGCAGGTCTGGCTTGCTCTTCAGAAAATCACCCTTATGCTTAAGGGTGATTTCTACCTTTGGTAGGATTTGGCGAAGCTTTTGATCCTTTCTCGAAGGGGAGAACACCAAAGTAACCTTTGTATCATTTCTATTTTATTATATATTTATATTAAGCCCTGATGTGTATCTGCTTTCTATCTTGCTCTTTCTTTTGCTTCTGATTAATAAGTGAACATTTTCAATAGTCCTCTGCAGACTGAAAGACTGACATTTCTTTGTGTTGTTGTTACCAATGCTTACCCCAAATGGCGGTTTTGATACTTTTATGTATTCCTATTAGCAGATCACACACACAGTCCCCGGTCACCCCCGCAGTGTGAAGCAGGGTCTTCAGGTCCAGTGTGTCCCAGCAGACCCCCTCATGTTCCCCTGGGATGTATATCTCCACCCCTCTGTTCCTCATGGCTCTGGAGAGCTCCCCATGAACAGGATCCATGGTGAGGAACAACCTGCAACGCCCGAACATCAGCTGACCAAGGACAAACTTTTCAACAACTTCAATAAAACAAGTGAACAATATTACATGCTACCTGAAGTTAGGATGAGGTGTGATTTTGGGGGTCTTCCCGTCTATGACGCCTCGTTCGTTAATGGTGAGAGATCCACCGGGCTCCAGCAGAGCATTGAGGCGATCCAGGACAGAGGCACTAACAAGAACACATGGTCAGTGCAATGAGCTAAATATGTTGATATACTTCGCTTTATCTACAGCTCATTTCAAATAACTATCTCACACTGTTCGGGACTTCAATTCCTTTGCTCCCCACATCTGCATTACTTTCTGTAAATATGTGCAACAAGCTTTAGTTTGGTTTTCTTGAAGCCGGTATCAAAATGATGATATTTTCTAAAACATCTTCTGCATAGCTCTCAGACCCTGAGTTTGTAATGAGGATCTTTTAACCCAGCCCAGGGTTGAGGCCATGTCTTATATATACACCATGTAAAGGCCAAATCGCAACCAAACTAACTTTTTACAAATAGGTCAACAAGAACCCAAATCACTTTCTCTCACCTGCAGAAGTTGACGTTGTCCATGAGCAGCCAGTCCCCGGCCTGAAGGGCCTGGACCAGCATCCCGTCCAGCCACTCGAAGCCTCCGTTGGTCCAGCCGTCCTCCAGCTGAGCCAGGCGCTCCTTCAGCAGCGTGAAGTCCAGCTGCAGTTTGGACATGTCTGGAGGAGACACACAGGCGTGTTACAGCAGTGGGACTCCCCGGTGTTCCAGGGAACTCACAAAGTGTCAGAAAACACAACCCTCTCTCTTTTCCTCCATACCCAAATCTCTAAAAACGGGGCTGCAACGGATTTGATACATGTGGATTTTTGATTTGCTCCTCTATGACGTATTATAGGTGCACTCCGCCTGATTGGTCAACTCTCCACCTATCAGGGGAATGAGAGGTTGGGCCACGGCCGGCCATTGCCGCTCGAAAGCGCTGGAGACGTTGTAGTACATATGCCAGGCCTGTAAGTGGCGCTGTAGTCTACCACAAAAGCAGCGAAGAAGACCATAGTTACCATGGTTACCCTTCTGTTTATTCTCCGCTCTGGCTCTTTTCAATCCCTCCCTCGCTGTAATTCTCTCCGGTAGTCCACCAGCAGATGACAAACACCCACTCTCTCCGCCTCTTCCAAGGAACGTGAGGACCGTGCGGCAGAGTTTCAGTTTCAGTTTCTTTCGCCGGTCAAGATGTCGTTAAAGTTTAAATCTTCCGGACAAAATTAGAAAAGTGCCGGTCAAAGGTCTTCTTTGTTATTTATTGAGCTTTAAAACAAATGAATAACGACTCTATATAATAGAACACGGAGGACGGAGATCTTTTTTTCTCCCCCTCTTGACTTCATCAGAGCACGGCTCCCCTCTCTCCTGCAGGGGGGCGTGGTCAGCTGCAGCTCACAGAGATCAGCCCCGTAGACAGCAAACAGCACAGAAATGAGGCATGGCTAAAATGCATGATCTGTTTGGTATTTTGAAAACAGAAACGTAAACATATACCTTATATAGGTATGGCCCTACAATATATCATTTAAATATAGCATGATAGGTCCACTTTAAATAAATAAAACAAAAGTATTCAGCTGTCAGACACTGCTGGGCCATTACCAGTGAACACTTTGAGCTTTGTGTTGAGTTTCTGCAGCAGCAGGATGATGACCTCCAGCTTGTTCAGAGCCTCTGAGTTGATGGTCCCCCCAGTCCTCTGCTGCCTCTCCTCCTTCAGCCAGTGGCAGAACAGACCCCAGGTCTGCAGCAGGAACTCTGTGTCCTGGATTCCCACATCCAGCGACATCAGGCCACGCCTTATCACATTAGCAACTATGTAGTCCACGCTCTCCAGAACTTGTTGCCATGGCCGCATGATATCAACCTGGGACGAAGAAAAGGTGCAGAGTGATACAAACTGAAAATGTAGACATTGAAGAGGCACTTAAATTAGGAAATGTTCGTTCATATGAATGAACCATTGTGAGGAATGTTAGCTGATCCATTCCTATCATTTAAATGTATGGAAATTAAGCTAAAGTCCTTGTCAACTATTTGTTTTGCCATTTATTTGATTTTAAGTTACATATATTTTTTTATTATCATTTAAACACTGATATGTTTGCTATATTTGCATATTGTGTACTATGGTTAGAGAGAATGTTAGTATATCTAATATGTTAAATGTCCAAAATCATAACTATAGTACAGAGAGATGTAGTGTGATGCTTCCAGACAGAAAGAGGCTGGTCAGACTAGAGATCTGAGGTGACGCTACCTGTTCGAATCCCCCCAGCAGCTCCGTGGTGTCCATGGCGCTGTTCATGGCCAGCACCCTGAGGCGGTGTCCCGTCAGCAGAGCCAGCAGGCGGGCCAGGCTGGTCTTCCCGCTGGCTGTGGGGCCCACCAGTATGGTCATCCAGCCCATCTCCACACACTTCATCAGGGACTCCAGGGGCCGCAGCACCTGGTGTGTGATGGACAGGGGGGGATCCAGGGCCACAGGGGCCCCACCGATGCGCTGCAGGACGGAGAAGCCCACCTGTAGGAGCAATCCATGGGAGAATAAACCATTAACTTGGGATGGGATAGTGGTGGTCTAATGGATAGTGAGGTGGGCTGAAGATCCTGCCTGGAACACCACCACTAGTGTGCCCTTGAGTAAGGCACTTAGTTACTCCAGGGAGAATGTCCCTGTAATCGGTAATTGTAAGTCGCTTTGGATAAAAGCGTCAGCTAAATGAAATGTAATGTAACTTCTCCTCCTCATTTAGATTTCAACACCAGACAGAGGTTTGGTAGTCCTGACGAACCTGCAGGTTGAGAGGAGTGATGTGGAACTGCCGGGAGCCGCTGTACGGCTCAGAGTCCTCCCCGAACACCTTCCTGAACACCGACAGAACCTGTGGGACGGCAGGGGTTCACAGAATGAACAGTGGAACACAAAGAGGTGAGTAACAAGAGAAGGAATAGTGAGGTTGGTGACTGAATGCACTGAAGTTAGAGGGTGTAATCTTTGTATGGTAAGCACTTGAACTACTCTGCGCCGGCAATGGTGCTGCCCGAATAGGAAGAACAATCTCCTTGGTGTAATGAACTACTCAAACTAGAGTTAAAAGTATGCATTTTGGTATTAAACCTCAGCGTGCAAAACTCACAAACACAAAGTCCCAAGAGGAGGACAGAAGGCAGTCTCTTTTCTGAAACGGCTCCATATTTTGAGGATTACCACCCATTACGTTCAAACCAAATACATTTCCGACTACCTTGTTCTGAGGGACCTGTAGATGTATTTTTCCCAGACCTTCAAACCAGGACCAGATATGGTCAGTTCCATTGGCCAGCACCCTTCACTTTGATAACCAAAAGACTGGTTCTGTTATGCCTGAGTCTGAAATGTCCTGCTCTCTTTACTTAGATGGCAAGACAACACACGTCCCAAACAACTATCATAGGTTTTTGTAAAAGATCATCTTTGTTTCATAGTGTTTTCACAAGTGCAACAGTATTACCATTCAAAGTAAAAACAACTGGAACAAAACACAAAAGAAAACAAGGAAGTATCTCAACAGACACTAATTAATTAAACATGATTGTTTGAAAACCCAATAGAGTGGTGCAGTGACGCGTCCTAAAACCCGGAAGTAAGCTTTTATCATTTTCAATTCATAAATCTATCGATTCGATTTATGATTCGAAAATTATAAAAGACATGTGGAGATTAGCCGACTGAACAAAACGTGATCCGTCTCTTAAATGTGTTTCAACCACAGACCTTATTTCCAGCTATTTTCCAAAATCCTATGGAGAGATTGCATTGCGTTTTTGTCGAGGGAACCAGAAAAAGCTTACTTTCAGGCTTTAGGACGCGTCACTGCACCACTCGATTCAACTACTTCTAATTAGTGCGAATGCTTCAACCAATATTTTGCCGTCAAATAACTTCAGCCTACTTTCAGCTACAGAAACCATTAAAATATCAAACTATTCAGCACATGATGGGAAACTTTCAACTTTTTCAAAATATTTGATACTTTTTGAAATATTCAGCTTTTTAAACTCTTTTTTTTAACATGTAACTCAATGGGAGGAACCTTCAAATCCTCTTTTAACTACACCGTGTGCCAAATGCTAGTCCTTCCACATACTTTCAGCTAGATACTTCATTCCAACTTCAAAATGATCACAAGACATTCAGCTATTAAAACTGTATTCAGATTTTTGATATCTTTTACACTTTTTGGTACATCTTCAGGCCGTTTTCGATTTCATAATGGGTGTCTATGGGTCGACTCTTCAAATCCTCTTTTAACTACACCATGCGCCAAATGCTACTCCTTCCACACACTTTCAGCTAGAAACTTCATTCCAACTTTAAAATGATCACAAGACCTTCAGCAGCTGCACACCTTTAGTACATCTGCCAAAAAGGCCGAAAGTGCACAAAAAGCACACTCAGTCGCTCATCGGGGTCCTGAGACGCTTCACTCGGGTTGGGAAGCGAAACTCGGTTCCAGATGAGAACCGATAAGAAAATGCCGGGTACCAGGTACCCATACAAAATACACAATTTCGGTTCTGCTTAACGATTCCTAAACGGGGTAGACCCTGTATTCCACCGGGTCCGTCGGCGCTGCGGCGCCACGGTGACCCGGTGGAATACAGCCAGGGTAAGGGCGGACTGGCCATCTGTGTGTTCTGGAGAATCACAGAACGGCCGGTCATCAGCGGGCCGTTGACGGCCGGCTCGGTACGCTGACGGCCGGCACCACCCTTAATTTTTTTAAACGCCATCATGTAAGTTAAAAAAGAAAAAGACAAGGCAGAGTGTAATGCCTGTTAATAGCTTGCCACAGGCATAGCTCAGTTAAAATAAAGCACAGCTATTGAGCAATACATTTGTATTGCATGTATATTTTTATTTGTAAAAATGTCAGTTAAAGCTTAAAAGAATAAAGATATTTTTGTTATCTAAACGTTTGACCTCTTTCTTTTACAATTTTGGAATCGAAACGGGGAATCGTTAAGAACCGGAATCGATAAGCGGAATCGATACATTTCAAACGATACCCATCCCTACGCTTCACAGTCACACGTTGAAATTTCACCGATATCTGCTACGGTTCTTCAACAAAACGTTCACATGTACAGAACAGATCACTCACCATCAAGTTAGTTCAAAAGTTTGCAGTTCAAATATTCTGCTGCTTTTCAAAGCGTTTTTACTTTCTTTTCTCTTCTTAATACACATTCATTCACTACTACTTACATTTCATATCTAACTCCTTCAGCCTACTTTCAGCTACAGAAACCATTCAACTATTACATTATTCAGCTATTTCAGGACATTGAGGCTATACATGTTGTTCATTATACCTTTTTTAAACCTTTTCTTTTAAATATTAAGCTTCTTCACAATTTGTCCTACTCTTCCAGTTTAACATTTCACTTTCAAGTTTTCAACAAAGTCATTGCAATGCATTTGAGCTGTAACAATTTTGATTCAAATAATTTCACTTTTCTGCATTTCTCCGCTAAGTTCAGCAACACACTTACTTGGTTTCTATAGCTAAAGCAGCTACAGAGACCATTCAACTAATAACATATTCAGCTTTTTCAGCTAAATTCAGCAACAAATGTTCACAGTTTACAGCATTCGCACGCATTTTCAGCAGGAAATGCATTTTCTAGTTGCCTATATTAATGTACTGATTATGTTTGTGGTGCAGATTGGAGCAGCAGTGTACCTGAGCCTTGTCAGCCTCCGTTCTCATCCTGTCAGCAAACACCAGGGCTACATGCTGCCCGGGGTTGAAGAACCCCGGAGATTGGTCGGCCTGCATCAGCTCACACCAGCGGAACAAGTCTCGCAGGTTGAACTCCCAGGGACTTCCCTTCTGACCCCAGCGCCGCTCCACACACACCTCCTGGACCAGCTGAAATGCAGAAAGAAAACGTCACTTGTAAAACTTGGCCTGATGCTCGCCTCGCAGGTCATATCTTCTCACAGCAGACAGAGAGGAACTCACCCTGTTACTGAACTCCACCATCTTAGCTATGATCTCCTTATCGATGCTGGTGAAGATGGAGTCTCCGATGAACTCCATGTCTTTGCTTGTGAGTTGGTCCACAAACACCTAGGACACAGGGGGAAGGCAGATGTAATCTAAGTGATCTTAAGTGATATTGTAAATGTTTCTAAATTAAAGTTTTAGTCTGTGCAATGTCAAGGCGACAAACAATGGTGTAATATATAGAAATGCATGTTCAAATATAAATCTGCAACCAGAGAATATTTGCTTGAAAAATAACTAAAATGATTGATTTCTACTGTAAAATATTTATTAACCAAAGAGAAAGATTTTATCATGAGCAATTGGAAAAAAGGTTAAATAAAAAAAGACATTTAATTTAAAAGTCATGCACTTTTTATTAAATTACCAAGATATCAATTTACAAAATCCGCAAATATATTAATAGACAAGAAAATAAGAAAAATAATTAAACAAAAATAAAAAACTGTAATCGATAATCATTTTGAAGTATCTTAAAAAATGTGTATAAATCCCGCTGCTCCTCACCTGGGTGAATCTGTTGAGGAAGGACTTGGGCAGCCCCTTCCGCCCCCCCCCTTGAGTGAAGGGGTTCTGGCAGCCAAAGATCTTGGTCTTCTCCGGCTGAACCTGGAAGCTCATGCCCAGCTCAGGGATGTAGATCTCTGCTCGGTGGTCGAAGCAGGCGTTCAGACCCTCCAACACCGACTGGGAGGCCAGGTTCAGCTGTCACCATGACAACAAGTCCAGTCAGTTTAAAATTCCAGATTATATCAACGCATTACAGTTTGTTTGATTAAGGTTAGTGTAGGAGCCATGAAACGTGTATAGCAATGCGTTTTGTTTTAATATGAGATATTTGTTTGGTCACTATTGATTGGTTGGCTTGGGTCACATGGATATGGGCGGCACTCATTATAATCCTGTTCACCTGCGTGAGGTGTGTGTGTGTGGAAGAGAGGGTGACACAGGGCCGTTGTACTTTTTGTTGACTGCAAAGATTGCTTTGATTATTATTATTACAATATCTATGTCTGATCACCACGTTTTGTCCATTAAACTACATTATTATTCAAAAGAGTTTTGATCTCAGCAAGTACTCTTTTTTAGCGTCTCATACAATATCAAACAGGCAACTGCAGGTTGCAGGGTCAGCAACTTTGTTAGTTTCCTGCTGTCGCTATAGTTAGTAATCAAAAATGGAGGTCGTTTAACGAAATGAAATGAAAAACATTGTGCTTACCTCGTCCAGGACAACCCAGTGTCCAGCCTTCAGAGCAGCCAGCAGGGGGCCATCGCGCCACGCAAACTCTCCCCCCTTTCCTCCCTCCACAGGGAGATCTGTCCCAAACAAATCCGTAACATCCTGCCAGAGAGCAAACCATCAGTCAATAGCATCAGAGCCAGGAAGTATTAAAAGATCCGGAGCTCCATGGAGAGCATTGTTTAATGAAGTCTCACCGTCTGCTCCGACAGGTTGATTCTGACCAGATAGTTCCCTGAGGCTTTAGCCAGCGCTGCCACCAGGCTGGTCTTCCCCACGCCGGGGGAGCCCTCCAGCAGCACGGGCCTCTGCAGCTTCAGAGCCCGCAGGAGCCTCTGAGCGTTCACCGCCGTGGTGCCAGCTGCCATGGCGTAGTCCGGCAGGTCCCGGCTCTCCGTCTGAGGGCCTGGAGGGACAGGGAGTGTAAAGAGCTCTTTGATTCAAGAACCTGAAGAGAAACTCAACTGAACCAGTTTATTAAGTTACGCTCTTTGTAATCACTCTCAAATTTTAAACAATTTCTTTATCGATCTCGACCTAAAGCATGTATACCGGGTCTCAGACACCCAATGCAGCTTGGAACCAAAGGCGCACTAACTTACTATAACCAGCAGGCCAAGAGCATCACTAATTAGGACCTACGCAAATGATTTAAAGCTAGGGTGGGTCATTCATTTAAAAAAAGTTTTTGTTATATTTATTTATATAACTATTTATGGACAATTTTAGGGCAGGGTATTTGATTATTAAAGAAGTTCATTTTGCATCAGATTACAGCAGCAGTCGGGATTTAATTTCAAGTCATAGCACAACAACACAAGATCCATTATGAGTAGTAATATTATTGAAGCCTTAGATAATAAACAACACTGGGCTGCACTCACCATAGACTTATCTAAAGCAGTGGAGTCGGTCGGTCATGGGATTTTATTGGAATGTACAATTGGAGTAGATAAATAGACGTAGTTTCTAACAGTTACAACTCAAGTCTCAGTTAGTATAGGTGAACTGCTTGGGTACTTTATTCTCCTTTCTTTACCCACCATATTTTTATAACTGTATCTAGGGATCACTGACATCCCAAAGTGTAACGTGCATCTTCTATGCAGATGACGTCATTTCATTTACAATGTCTCTTAATCTGGCCATTGCAAATGTATGGTCGGCTTTTTATACATTTCAGTGTATTTTTTTTCATGTAGATATATATGACTATGCTTTTTTCTAGGTCACATAAGACTACAGCCTACTATAAAGCATATTATAAAGCATTTGAACAAAAACTAAAGGAGCCATGATATAGAATGTTATAAATCTGGAGCGTTCAAACCTAAAGCAATGTAGAAGGGGTCGATGCCAAAGAAGTCTTCCCCCCACTGGGGTTGCCGCGGCAGGCCGCTGTCGTACACCCTCAGGGCGTCCAGCACCTCCTGGTCCAGTTTGGTCATGCTGCTCAGCCGCTGCTGCAGGAAGCCCAGGCACAGTCGGCGAGCCTGGAAGGCGTTGTCTGCAGAGGACACCGTGGTTCCTGCAAGAAGAGGGACCCTCAGATAACAATCAACACCTCCTTGGAGAGAATCTTTCGCGGTGAAAATAATAATAATCCATCAGCTCACCAGAGCCAATGCCATCGATGTACACCAGACATGCTGCGTGGATGAAGGCGGTCACGGTGTCCAGTCTGAGGTCCCACTCTGCCTCCTCTTCCTCTTCCAGGGCTCCCATGGTCATGAAGCCGTCCTCGTCCCGCTCACACACCACGTTCAGGAAGTACACCCAGGACAGGATGTCTCTGACACTCAGGATGCAGCGCCGGCCGAAGTCCTGCTGAGTCAGCCACTCGATGAAGTCCAGCATCAGCTCCGCGATATCGCCGCCTGCGCCAGACAAAGGAACCACATCAGGAACACTTTCAATTGGCTGTCTTCTATGTTTTCACACATTAATCGTTTGCCATGCTGTAACTAGACTGACTGGATGTAACTAAGACTAAGCAACTTGGTCTCTAAGCTAGTTTACCGTCGATGGAGAGGCCTGAGCGCAGGTTGTGCTGGATGATCTGAACCAGGTCACTGCGGCTGTTGCTCTGAGGACACCAGATCTCTGTGAAACGGTTCCTTAGGGCAGGAGAGAGCTGGCCAAAACAAACAAGCACAAGAGTTAGACTCTGCCTTCATACAGGTAAAAGCACATTTATACATTTGAACCCTCCTGTTGGCTTTGGGTCAAATTTCATCCGTTTATAAATGTTTTTATGTCAGACAAATAGGTTATTTAATCTAATTGTTGAATGTTCTTTGCGAGAAAAATGTATGATGACTATTTGCAATGGATTACATTTATATTTTATCAAAATAAACTCCTTACTGAACATATACCAGTGATACTTCTGATATTAACTAAAGTCAAGAAAATTCAAAATGTTGGTTAACTCAAAAATAACGTTTAATTGTATGAGGGTTTATTTACTATTATATGAAGTTGGCTGAAAAGGTGTAACCAAGATGTGGGTTATGATTTATACTACATGCTTTATACACACTCAAACCAGGACAAAGTTGCACATCTGATAGAAAGACAACACAAAGGTTCAAGAGCATTTTTGGACAAACATTGTATTTACATTTTTAGTAGAATCAATAACAGGCAAATGCAACACAGCAACATTATTCTTTTTTTGTATCTACCTCCTTCTTGCCAAAGTCTCCTCCAGGATTCATGGTGGCCACCAGACGGAAAGCTGCAGCTGCTCTGATCAGCTCCACGTCGTCATCGTCTCCGCTGCCCTTCTCCGCCAGCACCAGGGACTTCTCTGTCTCTAAGACACTGAGAGGAAACACACACTGTCAAGGGCCAGCCACGTCTGTTGTTCACCTGCATGTGGTTGGGTCTCAAAATGTCATTCCAAGTGTAGCAAAAGTATCATTTGTGGCAGTATACTCTTAAAAGTCTCGTAACAGTACCACTGTCATCACAAGGTGTCCTTATTGATGGAAAGGGAAGGTGGGATTTAGAGCACAGTTCTTGCCAAGTTTGTTGCAGTTCTATTTTTTTTATTTTGTGCAAAATGTAACCATCAATGTCTAACAGAACACAGGCCATCTGCACTGAGAACAGCTTATTCGGCCTACTGTGATCTGACCATAGAGACTACAGCGCTGCTTCTTTCCTTGTTTTACTCAAAGTCAAACATGTCTAGATTACAGTCTGCCTACAACGTTTTTTTAGATATCCGATATCTGACAGATCTTCTTCTTGTAATGCTCATTTGTCAAAATGCATTTTACTATGCAACTTCGTGCCACACATACAGGTACTGAAATTGAAGCGGTTGATATGTGTGAATCTGGTTCGACAGATTCCCGACATGTAGAACAGCATGTTTAGAACAAAGATACAATTGTTATCTTTCATTAGACTAAAGCAGGTTACTTTTTCTGCTGCTAACTCCACCTTCAAGCAATGTGATGTAGATGACCTGTGCCCCGCCCTCTACAGGAGGGGTTAGTACTTACAAAGTTAAAAAGAGTGTGTGTGTGTGTGTGTGTGTGTATGTGTGTGTGTGTGTGTGTGTGTGTACCTGTTGAGTCTCTCCAGCACTGAGTCGTCTGCCAGGGAGATCTCATCCATGAGGAACACCCCCCCCTCCTTCATGGCCAGCACCAGGGGCCCATCATTCCACTGGAACAGCCTGCAGTCCTCCCCGTCAGTCTACACACACACACA
>CALSBZ010043544.1:310149-326050 GCA_943591055.1 Gobionotothen gibberifrons | reverse complement strand
TTTGTATGTTCACACAAATAATTATGAGACATATTTAAGCCCATATGTGCATTACAACCAATGTCGTCCCTGTCAAAACTCTGTGTCAGTGTAATAGAATGAAACGCATCTGTGATTTGGCGCACAGTCTGTGACGTCACGGTATTGAAAATCATACCGACGGGATTTCGAAATACCCTGGTATACCGTAATACCGTCATACCGCCCATGCCTAATGGCAACACAATGCTCACCATGAAACACGAAAATGAAAATGCTCCAAACAGCGCAAAACTTCACAGGTTTGGTAACGATGCAGCCATCAACGCATCCAAGCGTATTATGGGATGTCATCAAATGCCGTTGCCATGGCGACAGATCATTCGCCATCAAGTTAGTTCAAAAGTTTGCAGTTCAAATATTCTGCTGCTTTTCCAAGCCTTTTTACTTTCTTTTCTTCTCTCATCACTAGGGTTGGGTACCGAGAACCGGTTCCGGTTCGGAACCGGTTCCAACATTTCGATTCCAACGGCATCATTTAGAAATGTGAATTTCGGTTCCGCTTTTCGATGCCTGAGGAAATGTTTCTCGCTGCTCTCCGTAGCCTACTGTATGACTGCTGCGGGGCGGGAAATGTAGCGTTGTACCTACACTTCCTACAGCGTAACCTGAGACCAGGGCCCGTCGCACTGGCGTTACCCCTCGATTCCACCGGGTCCGTCTGCGTCACGTAACGGCTGCGCCGCGGTTTTGCCGCAGACGGACCCGGTGGAATCTAGGGGTGATGTTCGCCTAGGGCGCCAGATCTGTGGAGGCGCTGCGCTGACAGCTCTGGGAGAAAAACTAAATGTTTTGACCGTTGGTGCTCATCCTAATTTTCGGCCTTGATGTAACAACATTCATAATTAAGTAAATGCAATACCCTTTTCATCCCGGTTACAGTTTTCATTTTCCCTACGATGGGCGCTGTAAGTGATGAAAATGGGGGATGTTGGCTTATCTGGCACCCGCAGCTCACAGCCAAAGTGTCGTGAGAGCGTGGGAGCGAGCGAGGGGGAAAGGGAGGGTGCTCCGGTGCAAGCGCTGTTGTTATTAGCATCTGGTGCTAGCTGCTCTAACGGAAGAAGAAGATGTTTCTACAATGATGTGGAGAGAGAGTCCTCTCCAGACAGACTAACTACAGCTCAGTGAGGTAAAGGACTCTTGAGTGATAGTTCACTTTAGTCTAAGTTATCTCAGTGGGTCTCAAACATTTTGATCACAATTTATGTAAACACATATTTCCAAGGCACTCATAATTATTGGGATAAAACAGGTTTGAAATCATTCCAATGTATACTAAACCAGACATATCGTTTTAAACTGGAGAGATAAAAAAATATGCATAACTAAAATAGTAAAATAAGATATGAATGAACAACAAAAATAAAATACGTTGCATGTATTTGTTATTGGCTATGGTAGGTTATTGGTTATGTTCACATACTTATTTAAATTATTAAAATGTAAACCGATCTTTTTCATATGGGTGTTTTAGAGTTGTACCCCCTAGATCTAGTCTCTAGTAATTCTGCTTAAAGTGCACCAGATTGAAGCATTTTACTTTAAAATGTTCAAACATTTCTTCCCGGTATGCCTGAGAGGCAGATATGCTTGTTTTTCTCAACAAGAACTGTTTTTAAATGGGGGGGGGGTTTCCTTTTAAAGTTGGACTGTTGCACTGTTGTAGCTTCAGTGGTTCTCAGGTTACAGTTACATAGCAGTGAATATAAACAGACTGATTAATGTGAATATTACTGTAAACTAACCTGTGTAAAAGTTTCTCGAATAAATGTAATTTCTTTGGTGGAAGAAGCATGTATCATTTTTTTTACCCTGCCCCTCAAAGAATCGGAATTGAGAACCGTTAAGAACCGGAATCGAAAAGTAGAATCGGAATCAGAATCGTGGAAATTCAAACGATACCCAACCCTACTCATCACACATTCAAGCCCCCAGTGTTCATGTATCATTTCAATCTAAATTCTTCACTTTCTTCTTACACATTACATTTCAGCATAGCAGTTTAGCGTCGGCTTTTCAGCATAAAGCATTCCCACTAGCAATTTCTTCAGGAATTGCATTCTCTAGTTTGTTTTAAAGCTCAATAAATAACAAAGAAGACCTTTGACCAGCACTTTTCTAATTTTGTCCGGAAGATTTCAACTTTAACAGACATGTTGACCGGCGAAAAAATATCTAACTGAAACTCTGTCGCACGGTCCCCTCGTCCCTTGGAAGAGGCGGAGAGGTGGGTGTTTCTCATCTGCTGGTGGGCTACCGGAGAGATTTACAGCAGGAGCAAACGCTTGCCTCGGGGAGGGAGAAAAAGAGCCAGAGCGTCCACAGCGGAGAATAAACAGAAAGGCAACCATGGCAACCATGCGCAGGAAGTCTTCTTCGCTGCTTTTGTGGCAGGACTACAGCGCCACTTACAGGCCTGGCATATGTAATACAGCGTCTCCAGCGCTTTCGAGCGGTCTCGTGTGAACGTTTCTGGTGCCTGTTGCGTGTGGACGGAAGACTTTTTTGATAACGATTGCGATCCGTTTGCGTTATCTTCCTCGTGTGGCTCCAGCCTTCCCTAGCAAACCCATCTGTCTCCACTGCACCTTGGCCAATAGAAGAAACGGTTCTCTCTTCTCAACATTGCCGTATATTGGTTTGGTGTATTGAAAGCTTATGAACTTGTAGGAGTTTTGCTTTTTTGAGTCAAGTCCCCTTCGATAAGATCAGTGTATTAATGAAATAAAGGTGAGCAGAGGGAGGCAGGGGTCAGCGGGGCTCACCTCAGGGATAGGGCCCTCCCCTCCAGCGTACTCCGGTCTTCGCTATGCTGCGGGCTGTCCTCGGGGGTCTGCAGGCTGCTGCTGTCCCTGTGTCTCTCCCCGGTCAGCTGGCAGTAGATGTCCAGCAGCCGCTCCGACACCACGGTCAGCTGAGGGTACCGGCCCACAAGAACCTGCAGAGAGGGGGTCAGCACATTTCTGAGTCATGCCAAACGTCTGTTATAGTGAACGTTTAAGGAATGAGGACATCATTATAATAATCAATGGAATTATAAATAAAAGTAGCCTGTTTCTATGGTTTATATGTTAGCATACATTTTTCATGTTAGATGAACTTCTACATAAAAACATCAGCTGGGAGCTTTTAAAATAATGTTCTATGGTTATTAACAATCAACATATACTGTAGGTGAGGGAAACAAGTTTCAAGATGTACATGAGAAAATCCAACCAAATCTTTTTTTATCTCACTGAATTAAGTATTGTGCAGTTACCAGTAAAAAGGGCAATCGGTAACAATATCCCCTTAGCACAATACCGCATCAGTTGCGCCACTAATGTGACAGACAAGAAGAGTATGTGACAGACAAGAATAGTCAATTCTAATGTATAACACTTAATGTGGAGAAAGAGATGTCCTGTATGGGTTGATTGTGCGTTGATCTGTTGGTAATGCATCGGGGTTCCGGTGGGCATGTAAACAAATGCATAACGCTGCGCTACACTTTGCGGCCTCACCCGGTTGCATAGCGACGCTTATTGTTTAGGTGTCTTTTAATAAGCAGGTAGTCCTATCATTAGCTAGAACTAGCTAGATCGGATCGATATGGACATAAACACGAGTAAAGTCTAATCTGACGGGGGAGAGAGATCAGCTGCTGCTGACGAGTCCTATTTTAATTACCTCTCAAACTCCCTAAACTAGTTATAGATATGTTTAGTTTTACTGTCGGGTCACTCATTACTGGATCCGCGAGCTGCATGATACTGACGGGCTGTCAGGAGAGAGAGAGAGCGCTCCGTTTATTATTCCCGTGTTATAAGTTACTGTACACTTTTGAATAATGTAGTTAATCTACTATAATTAGTTTGTTTAATATCGAATCATATCAATTTGTTTTAAAGCTCAATAAATAACAAAGAAGACCTTTGACCGGCACTTTTCTCATTTTGTCCGGAAGATTTAAACTTTAACGGACGAAAAAAATTCTATAGCTAACTTTGGTGCAAGTTTGTGCACACCTGGGAAATACCTTATGGCACGGTTCTGGACTGATTCCCACAAAGCAGTACAACATTTGGAAGGCCCGTAACCCCAGCAGAGTAAAAGTGTTTGAGTATGATTGGACGCTTCCTTCCTTCCTTCAGGGTTTGACTCTAACACTGGTTTCTCCCAAAGCTCTATCAGCTGATTCAGGACAACACCTATATGGCGTCAATGTATTCCTCTGTAAATAGCGGGCTGATAGGCAGTATGGCTGTGCAGCTGGGGGTGCATCACTCACCTTCTTCAGCTCTTCTCTGGGCATGTTCCCCATCTGCAGCTTGGTCCAGTATTTATCCAGCAGCGCAGCGTGAGAGTTCTGTGGTTTGTGCCAACTGCCCCCGCTGTAGTACATCCTGAAAACACCGGCAGAATAAAAGTCATACCATGCTTACTTTAGGCAGGGACTGGCTAGGCTTATGTCGGCTGGGTTTGAACTTGATCAAGTTCTCATTTATCACAAAACTACTTCCATCACTATTCTACAGCTGAATGCTGGTATACAGGATGTATTCAGTTATTGAGGTAAGTTTACACATACGAGGGATTTGCCTTGGTGTATATGGTGCATACATCAAACACATTTAAAGATCAAATGTAATAAAAACCACCCAAAAATAAAAACTGTTATAAGATTAGAAAATGATTTACATGAAATATAGATATACCAAAAAACTATGTACAGTATACTCAGTATTGTTATGAAAAGAGGAAAGCTGTGTAGATACTGAGAGAGGCAGCTTGTGTACAAATGAGCAAAATATTTGGCCTCATGGATGGATATTATATCCTTTCTTATCCGGAAACTGTCTACCAATTGTTCTCAACCGGCTGTAAATTGCTTGTCTCAAATTGCTAAACTGTTCATGAGCACTTTTGTGGCTTTCATCTTTTTAAACGACGCCCCGAAACAGTGCTTCCTGTTCTGCTCCATTTGTGGGTAGGTGTCAAATACAAAAACCTTACCAAAGAGGAAAAAACTAAACTCACTATCCAACCTCCAAATAGTCACATCTCTACAAACAGCTGATTCATAATGATATTCTTTTCTTACCTTCTTGTTGCAAAGAACAGAAACCCAGGAGCGACGTCGATGCAGTCCTCCCGTCCGGGAATCATCAGCTTCTTATTCTCCATCAGAGGCAGGAGCACGGAGATCTACGAGACAAATACAGTTGTGGGTTTTTTCATTCACAACAAACATCAAGTTGTTTATACGTTTTAAGATATATTGAATATATAATAACCTTCCTGTCAAATTTGACCCGTTTTGGATGTCAAACCAAGACAAACATTGCACCGTGGAAGGCGAGACAACCCAAGGGTTAAGGCCATATTTGATACAGTTATATTTGATACAGTTCTCAGATACAGTTCTCTCAACAAGTGTGAACTCACCACATCCAGAGGCGCGTGGTCGATGTCCTCCAGGAGGATCCACTGGCCTTTAGAGACAGCCTGAGTCAGCGTCCCGGGCTGCCACACAAACTTCCCTGGGATATCAGTGCAGCGGTACATCCCCAGCAGCATCTGGGACACACACACAACACACGACAGATGTTCACCTCCATCTCATCCAGATTCAACGTTAGAGCGGCACTCCATAGGTAAGAATTCATCCCTGCTATATGGGTCATGTGTTCTACAAGGTGAGACACCGGGAGGAGCCCTGTTATTTCATATTTGAACATCCATAAAGTTTGGGGACAGAGAAGCATACAACGAGCAAAATCCAAGTAGCAAAGGCAGAGACACCCTGACTTTAGCATAGCATATTGGAAAAGCACTTCATTTAGAGGTTTTTTGTTATTTAATTAACCTGTCATTTCTTGATCTGTTCATGTGCAATGTGAATTTTAACATTTAGTAGGTAAAGTTACAAATACATGGAGTAAAAAAACATGAAATGACAAGCAAGTCCTAATGTCAAGCTGGCTGCTTAGGTACTAGTACAGTACAGTTCAAATACAGACTATTTCAGTTCATCGAAATGCTGCACCTTAATGTTTATTTTATTATATTTTGCATTTATTTGAGTGAACACATTATTCACAGTTTAATAATAATAAAAAAATATATATATATATTTTATGTTTTGTGATAATTGTTTCTGCTGTACCGAAAACGTACCAAACCGAACCGTGACCTAAAAACCGAGGTACGCACCGCACCGAAATGTTTGTGAACCGTTACACCCCTATTAGACAGTGCTGAGTGTATGCAGCCTCCTGCAGTGATGTGCTTGTGCTCTTGTATGGTACAGGTAACTAATGGAATGAGAGGCTGTATTAGGGGTGGGCGATATTGAAAAATATAATATCACGATATTTTTCAAGCAGTATCACGATAGACGATATTTATCACGATATTTTTTCATGTCAGTTATTATGGTTATTTTTCAAGTTACCTTGTAGGTGGTTGTACTGTTAAGTAACACAAACTAAAATAAAAAGGAGTAACAGACCAAAATACCATTTCAAGCTGGTTTGAATTCTGCAATGAATCCCTGAATGAACAATTCAACAGGACTTTTGATATGGCTTCCTCAGTGTTCAAGTAGGTAGGCCTACACCCTACACAATAAACGTTAACACTGGTTTCTTCACCAAGTAAAGTGCACTCTCTTGCTAAATAAAATAAAATATTCAAGGCACAGTTTCTCAGTATTAAAATTCACTTTCTGTTTTAGGTAGCACTAGCAGTGATGTAACATCAATAAACATGAAAAGGAGAGTACAACATAACTAAGTAAAACATAAAACATCAATGAGGAAAAGTCAGTGCCAAACAATTAACATGCAAACTTTAGACTTGAAGTGCAATCAAAGACTTTAACATAACTGAACATCTGTTTCAAAAGGGAAAACAATATAAATACCTTATTGATAAAATAAAATATAAGCCAACAGAATCAACCAAGACAATACATGAAGTGCAATACTAGGGATGCACGATATTGGTTTTTTGAAACCGATACCGATACCGATAACTTCCTGCTTCTCAAGACCAAGACCGATACCCGATAATAATATTATATATATATATATATTAAATGTACCTGTCGTTTTTGCACACCTGGTGGTAAAAAAAAGACTAGTAGTGAGCAAATGACATGAGCATTACTACTATGAACAAAACAAAGCCAAGAACAGTTTTGACTCTTCAAAGTGACCATATTTATTTTCCCAAATAAACATAATTGAGTCAATCAGTCAATGTTTGTAGTCTTTGTCCAGCCACTGCGCCATCAGACCTAGCATGCTAACGGGGCTAACATCACTGGTCCATATGTCCATGAAGGAGTGTGCATTGCATTTGTTAATACAAATAGCAAGCGAACTATCTAACTCTGAAACTTTAAAATAGTCCCATACTACCGACGACATGTTTGTTTACTGTGCTGGCTTCACGGCTTCACGGCTGCACACCATTTACGTCACAGCCAGGCATGAGTTAGGGAGCGCTGGATTTGTGAAAAACTCCCCTCTTCCTAAACCACTAATACCACAGTACTGACAAACGGGAGGAGCCGAGTGAAAAACAAGCGCCCCTCACCCCAATCCACCCACACCGCAGTATTTTTCTCTTTTTTTTTAACCAAAAAATATATTGTATATTATCGGGGCTATTAATACTGTTATCGGGTTTATCGGGATGACGTCATAATTCCTATTATCTATATAATTATCGTGCACCACTATGCAATACTGTCTGAATCCTGACTAGACAGCTTGGTTTGTACTAACCGTTATCAGTATGTAGTTACTTCGGCATCATTTTGAAACGTGTATTACAATTCAATCACGGTCAAATAGGTTAATTTTGTCGTAGTTGGTTTTCACCACAGTATTTACATGGATATAAGCCCCGCCCCCTCTCCAGCGCGTCCTGTTTGAGTGACAGGAGTAAACACAGCTGACTGCCGCGGTGAAACTCCAGCAGTTAGAGCGATGAGAATATTCGCTTTGCATCCGTTGTGAACGCAGCATAACGCAGTTCAGAAACCACTGTTCTGACTCTTTTAAAGCAACTTGGAGATTATAACAGTATCAGGGGCATGCAGGCCATGGTGGCCGTAGGACGTACAATTATTTTCAGGGCTTCACGGCCAGACCGGCCGTCATGGCCGCCGTGAAAATCCTACCCTGGTGCACTATCACGATAGATATGATATCTCTGAAAACTTTTCAGAGAGAGACGATATTAGGTCTCCACGATATGCCTTTTCAGTGAAAAGGCATATCGTGGAGACCTAATATCGTCTCCACGATATATATCGTCATATCGCCCACCCCTAGGTTGTATACAAGTATTGAAACAAATGTATATTGTATATGTATAACTGTCACAAGCTGGCGGTAATACATACATATATATATATATATATATATATATATATATATATATATTTAGATTGTATTTATCGTAGTTTTTACAAGTTTCTTTGTTTTAAACGAATGCACGCCTGGAAGTCCCTTTGAAGTCCAAGTGTGGAACATAAGCTCCAAATATACTAGATCCAACAATTACCATTATACGTCTCCATGCTGTTGTTAATTAGACCCCCCCCCCTACTTCCTGAGTACTCCCCGCCTCAGTAAACTGTGTTTCCTGTGTGCTCTCACCTTGCTGTCGGTCTGATCCCCGAGCTGCACCTTCAGGATGTCTGTAGCTTTTGTGTGTCCTGTGACGGCAGCCATGAACTCCACCAGGGCCGTTTTTCCACAGCCAATGGGACCTTCAAGCAGCACAGGCTTCTGGGAAGCCACGGCCAGAGCCAGTCTCCTCAGATTCCGGCACGTTGAGTCCACCAGCACCAGATCCTTTTGGTTCCTCTGCAAGTAAGATCAGCATCAGGACCAAAACACCATATGATACACTTTATTGTCTCGCGAGGTCAAATCAGAAATACTACATAGTACACGATTCAAGAAAACACCATATTCCCACATGAGTTAAAGTACATGTACACAGTTTGCACTTACACAGACAATATACTGACAGTGACCCCATTGCACACATCTGGAGCTCTGGGTGGAGGATGTGGGTGGGATCAGATGTAATAATCAAACTAAAGGGTAAATACCTGTTCAGGCAGTCGAGGAGCTATCCTGGGAAGGATGACGCCGCAAACTGCCACCACGTTCTGGGAGAGGTCCTCTGACACCACCTGGCCTCTGGTGAACTTATTGGCTTTCTCCTGGCGCCACACCACTGAGCCCTGATTGGCTAACACCAGAGCTTTCTCTACCTCCAGCTGCTGGCTTTCTTCCAAAGATCTTAAGAAGTAACAAAGAAAAAGTTATAAAACCGAGACGATAGTTCAGTACCTTTATTCTCTAACATTTGGAGTTCATACTTTGACTTGTAATTGAGTTTTTTTCAGATTGTATTGTTCGTATTAAAGGGTACCTAGGAAAAACTCAAATCTGAAAACCTGTTTTACCACTTGTGGATATGGAAACTAAACTTCTAACCCATAATGCTTTGCCCTTCTTATGGTTCATTTCATACGAACTCACCGAGGCATCCCGGGTTATGTTATATATTGTTCCATTTTTCACTGGACTTGGTTGACATTTCTACTAAACAGCAAAATAACCCTAGAAATACATTACAACATCACATTATGGGGTTGTTGCAGAATACTTGAAAGTGTTTAAATTATTAAAATAAATATGTGTTGTACTGTGTAGTATTTGTTTAGTTTGATGTCTCCTTAAAAAAAAGTGTTGGCCTTTCATAAAAAAAATGCAACAGATCTCACCTTATGTAGAACATAAAATATAAGTCATATATTAAATATATATATATATTAGTATTTTCTAACACTTTATAGTGGCTGTTATCTGATATGACAAAAGAAAAAAGGAACATACTTGAGTTTCATGTGCAGGATCTCATCACTGGTCAGCACTTTCCTCTGGAAGATGGTTTTCTGATTATCAGTCATATGAGAGACCAGCGCTAAACACTGGGCTGTGTACCTGTGACACGCAACAAGAAAACACAGTAAGTCTCATCTGTAAGGTAAACAAGCAGAAAGCAAAAGAAGGCCAAGATGTTGTAGAAAAGCTGTAGAAAGTTTGAGAGTTCTTGACATTATATCTGAGCTCAGTTCAGATACCGTGATTCACATTGTACAGCTGAACGATGATTCCGCTATCAATTTATTAAAGCATCAGAAAAGGGGGCTTCACGCTTGTTTAACCGCAGAAGAAGGAATTATCATAACACGATGGAAACCCCCACATACTGTATTTATCAAGCAATGGATATCTTCCTTCCATGACCTACTGATCTCAGAGCTGTCAATCACTTCTGCTAACAATGCTAAAGGAGAAACACTGGAGGGTATAGAGAGGCGAAGTCCCTCCCCTTCCGGTGGACCTCCATGGGACCTTATTTCTGAAAAAGTATGCATTGAAGTCAATGGAGAGAGAAAGATTATCTTTAGATCCCGTTTGAATTGTGCCACGAATTACACATATGATGTTTGTCAATTTAGTCAAAAAAATAAAAATGTGTCGTAAAACTGTGAAGTAACACTTTGTGTGAAACGCTCAATGAACTACATCTCCCGTCTCGCACCACACACCAAGACGGCCGTCACGTTGGCACATTTCACTTCTTTCTTTCAGAATGAGGTGAAAAGTATTAAAAGAGGTGAAAATCACTAAGTCTGGGCATGTTGAGAGCTGTACATACACACAAGGGGAGTTAGTCGGTTCCTAAGAGCCAGCATGCGGGACCTCTCTATATAAAGAGCTGCTGATCTGGTGATTTCTCACATTCTACTGCACTGCTTTTTTTAAATTAATACTTGCAGCTTGTTAACTATACTGATGAATGTTACATACATTGTCTGTAACTGTACTGTTACCATTCTTGGACCAGGACTCTCTTGAAAAATACATTTTTAATCTTAATGAGACCTATCCTGGTTAAATAAAGGTAAAATACAAAAATAATTCAATATTTTGCTTCAGAAACCTAACACTGCCAAATAAACTCAACAAGTCAAAATGAGCATTTCTAGTTTAAGCTAGTCTACTGTTTCAGAATAAAGCTTATGGCGGTTGTAGAAGCCAACAAGAGTAACTTGGATTTTTGAAATGATCCTGTGGTTTATTCAAGTGCCATGACTGTGCGACATCGAGCTGGCATGAACAACGCCAGGACCCTCCAATGGAAAAAAGCTGCAGGAAATTCAGCCGTCAGCCAGTTTGTTATTTACAAATGTGCTTTAAATATTGTGACATGTCAAAACGTCTTCTGTCAAATAGGCCAATTGTAGAAACTTGAACCATATTTGTGAAAAATAATGTGAAATCTTCATCATATAGGTGAATGATTACAAACTATTATTATTACAACATTATAACATTATTTAGAGAATAATAACACTTAATGTTTTAGATTGACTCTGTTTAGCAAGTTCTAGGTTTCTGCAAGCTAACTAAGTGGATACTTTGGAAATGCCTCTTGTGGCCCCTGAAGACCCCCGGGACGGTACATACCCTCGCACCATGACATCACTGGTGAGCAGCTGGGACACACAGGGGCTCCAGTCCCACAGCATCCGGAACTTGGCACAGTCACTCTGGAGGAAGCGCAAGGTGGCCCCCATGAGGTCCCGCAGCTTCATCCTCCGCGGGCCGTACTGAACAGCCGACGCCTCTTCACTGGTGAAGAAGAGCCTCTGAAACACTGGGGGGGCATTGTTGAAGTACCTGGCAGCAAACCTGATGGAGAACAGTGGATTACACAGGACAGGGGATCAGCCTTTTATCATGAAATCCAATGCCAATATGTGTCTGTAGTAGGGATGGGAACGATTAATCGAATATTGGAAATTATTCAGGTATTCGAATATGAGTTATGAATATTTTTATTATAATTTTAATTTTTTATATATATATTTTTTGGAGGGGTGCCTAAATTGATTACATATGATCAAATTGAATAATTCAATGTATACGACAGTGCCATAGCTAAGTGTGTTGGGTCTAAAGGTGTGTTTTGCTCCGCTCACCGGCCCCTCACAGCGGGCAGAGCTGCAGGTGCTGATCTCTCTCTCTCTCGTCCGGTTATACTTCACTCGCGTTTATGTCCAAATCCATCAGATCTAGCTAGTTCTAGCTAATGATATGGCTGCTCCCCCTCCCTGCACGCAGATCACGCAGACTCAAACCTCATCTTATGCCCAAATTCCAGCTGAGAGGGTCTTCTCTCCAGCTGGCCTGATTGTGAACCGCCTCTCCCCTGAGTAGACATGCTCATATTGTTAAAGAAGAATGAGTATTGAATAGCTGCATTCTGTGCATAGGCCCTGTTATAGGTTGTTGATCTCTGTTGTAATAGGGTTAGGTTACCCTAACGCCTAACCCGTTATGTTGTTCGTGTATGATCCCTCTTTCATTTAAAAATCAAGTTATGTTTTAAGCATGAAAGCTGTAGGCCAGGGCTTCTCAAACTCCGGACCAAGGTCCGGATCCGGACCGAACTGCAAATCAATCCAGACCGAACCCTGTTTCCCATTATATAAAAATAAAAATAAAAATAAAAATCTGATTCTGAAATTAAAGTGGACCTATCATGCTATATTGGAAAAATATCTTGTAGGGCCATACCTATACAAAACATGTCTGTGAAGTATTTTGCTTAAAATACCAAACAGATCACCCATGCTACTGCTCATACCCCTCTTTTGCAGCCCTGTTAGAGAAACGCGGATGTTGGGTTCTTAGCTTGAAAAAAATCTGAATTCTACCGGAGATAAAGTTAAATTCTGCTGTGATAAAACGCCATCCTGTTCTAAACCACATCAAAGATTATTTCTGAAACAGTATGGAGCTCAAATGCTTTTTCTCTTGGTTTATCACAAGGAGTTCCTTTTTTTATTTCCTGCTTTTTAAACACATGTGCTCTACAGTACAGGTTAGCTCTGAGTGTTAGCGAGGCTTGCTAATGTAAACAAAGACGAGATTACGTCCAAAACACGTCAGGCATTGTTTCTGATAGCAATTTTCTGTGGGTCCGCTGACGATTTGACGTCAGATCGGCAGCAAATCTGTATCCACTCGTTGTACCCCTGTTTTTAAAAGATTTGGGTACGGAGGAAACCTGACGCTGCGCGAGTTCCCCGATGCACCGGGGACACATTTATGTATAAAATACATCACAAAGTGCATTTTGCATGATAGGTCCCCTTTAATGTATATTTTCTTGTGTCTGACGCGTTGTGAGAATGAACGTGCATATATATTTACTTGTGTGCACGAGCGTGACACGCATTGCAGACCGCAAGTTTACCTTGACTTTCTAATGCCTTTTTTGCCGAGGTTCAAGGGGGCCTCATGCATAGCGCGCCGAAACTGCTTCTTAATTTCAGTTTGGTTGCTCGGCTCGGGGGGGGGGGGGGGGGACGACTTTACTGGCATTGATCCGAACCATTGACCTTGTATAAAATTCACAAGTGGACCTTTAACAAAAAAGTTTGAGTACCCCTGCTGTAGGCCTATAGCTGTCAACTGTTCAAACTGTGATCACCAGTTCAATAAATTTGACAAATTCGACTTGGTTTTTATACTTATTTGAACATGTATTTATTTATTTTTCAAAATCAAATAAAGAATTGTTTTATTTTTCTTGTCAACATTTTTCCCAAAAATTATTTTTTATAGGATATTTACATTTCGGTTAACCGTTTCTTTGGGGGTCAAATATTCGAATATACATTTACTTTCAAATTCCCATCCCTAGTCTGTAGTATGTTTCTATACATGTCTATAGCTTAGTGAGATTGTACATTGTAGAGCAGTGGTTCTCAACTGGTGGGTCGCGAACCAAAAGTGGGTCCCGTTTCGAGTGCGTCGCAGATGTGTGAGTGAAGAAAAAAATTCTAAAAAGAAAGTCAAACTTTTATTTTGAAGGCCCGATTTTCTAACGCTGTGCATGCAGTAGGCGTTGGACTGGAAGTACCGGAGACCATAAACGGTTTTGAAAACTTCTGTCACGTGGAGTCCCAGCAGCTTCTACTGAAGCCAGTCCCCAACTCCGGGGACTTCCGGCCGGGGACTCCGGGTGGCAGTATACGCCGTGAAGTGGTTTGCGGCCTGCCAGTTAACCCAAAGCAGAAGAAGAAGTGACGTCAGCGGCTTCATTTGCGTAATCTTCCCTCAGGGAACTTATTCCGGTGTGAACGCGATCGGCTCTTTAGTTCCATGGGGGTACTAAGTGCTGGGAACTAAGTACGGCAAAGTACTTGGTGTGAAAGCGAATAATGGGAGCTATCTACCCTTACCCACAATTTAAAGTAAGTCACACAGACTATCTCCTCTTTACTCTTCTCTCTGTGTGGAGCAGCAAGTTCAGCTTCAGAACAAAGTGAAAAACAAACAATGGCATAAAATATTATTAATATGTCGGGTAGTAATAGATTTATTTATTTTCTTCTCAGAGTGTACCAGAATGCGTAGTTTATATGTTAGTATTTCTAAAAATCTCCTGGGGAGAATCCCCCCAGGAGGTTGGGTTTTCAGCATGTGTGCCTTTTTATGTTATAGTTCAGCTTTGATTCCATCATCTCATTAAACCTTTTTTAAAAGCATACTTTAGTTCTGTGAAGGGATATAAGGGATATATGCACTGTACTTCACACATATTGTATGCTGAAAAGCATATATATTACAGCACGATTTGTTGTTGAATAGAGTGGTTCAACATTTTGGGTCGCGATTTATTGACAAAGGAAAAAGTGGGTCCCGAGGCCTGACCAGTTGAGAACCACTGCTGTAGAGTATTCAATGTATTCAATATTTTCTTTATATTGTGGATTATTTAGATACTACATACTGAATTTGTGTATACTTGCTGCTAATGTAATGTAATTTATTATATTTGTATCTTATTGTATCTTTTAAATATGTTGTGTAATACTTGACAACATTTCTGCTGTGACAAAATGATTTCCCAATTTTGGGATAAATAAAGTCCAGTATAGCCTAGCTTAGCATAACAGTATAGTAGCTGCATGGCTCTGCACAAACATCACATTCTAAAAATATGTTCACCTTATTTCTTAATCTTGATGCTCTGTGATATAAACTAGTTATGATACCTTGCTGTTGTTTGTTTTTTTAAATCAGGCTTTGTAACTTTTTAAGAGAAAATTCAAGCACTTATAAACATATTTGTGTGAGTATATTCAAATGCAAGTATATTCCTAATCTTGAAATCTTAAATGTAGCATTTTCCAAACTTAAGCCCTGAAAATGTGTATTCTTGTGATAGCACGTTACATATGATTCTGTTTACTTAAAGGCAAATAGAAACATGGGAGAAGTGGTGGTAGTGATGGGTGTCAATCAGGGCCCTCATCTAATTTCACCCAATGGGCCCCATACTGATTAAACCCAGCCATGTGTCCAGCTGCAGCACCCCGAGCATCTTTGGGTGCTCTGCTGAAAAGAGGGGACATTTCTGAAGTTCATTAAAGAAAATAGGAGTGTGTTACTTACGCCTGAGCATCAGGACTGATGCCGAGCAGTTTGCTGAGGGCCACACACAGGCGCTCGTGGAGGTCATGGTTGATCCGGCCCCCAGCTTTGACCCTCACTGCGTTTCGCTCCAAAAGGTCCAACACCAGGGGCCTCAGATGTCGAGCAATCAGTAAAGTATAGTCCTTCTCCAGCAGCAGCTGAGACACACAGTCCAGAATACACTGCCTGTCCTGCTGGCTCCATATCTGAGGAGAGATCACAGAGGAAAGGTCCACATTGAGACATATTGATTGGTTGAAATAAACACATACATCAATATGTCTACT
>CALSBZ010043544.1:265835-310139 GCA_943591055.1 Gobionotothen gibberifrons | reverse complement strand
CACTTTGAATGAAGAACTTCTTGTAAGCGATGTTCGCGCTCAAAGTGAATTCTTCTTAAATAGTAGGATAGTAAAGTGGCCTGGCCATGGGGATTTAAATCAGAGTAGCAGGGTGGACATTCAAACCTGGGACATACACTTTAAATAAAACAAACACTTTTGTTATTAATTCGTTTTTACATTTTATGTTATTTTTATTTGCTTCTTTGAACTTCTACTCCTCTACAATTCAGAGGTAAATGGTGTACTTCTCCTCCACTACATGTATTTAATACCGTTAGTTACTTCACAGATGTGGATGAATGATGTGAAATCTAACCAAGTGTTAAATCAGACTTTAGTTCCACCTGGAGTAAATCCACAAGCTACCCTGCAGTATACAAAGTCATTCAAACTAGCTGCACCTTTACCAGCTTTGAGAACACTTTCATGATCAATCATTATAAAACATATCATATATATTATTCTGAAATGGACCAATCAAACAATGACTACTTTTACTGTCGCTACTTTCACTATATTTTGATGATAATACTTTTCTACTTTTACTTGAGGAACATTTTGAATGCAGGACTTTTACTGTAACAGAGTATTCCTACACTCTGGTACTTCTACTTTTACTTAAGTACAATATCTGAGTACTTCTACTTTTACTTAAGTACAATATCTGAGTACTTCTACTTTTACTTAAGTACAATATCTGAGTACTTCTCCCACCTCTGGATATAGACAGTATGCAGAATATATTGTAGCACGATGTTTCCTGACACTGGTTACAGTTACAGACCCTGAGGCGCTGGCCTGGATTCCAGACTGTGGCCCACTTCATGATTAGAACAGAGAAACACAGGGGGAACCCCACTGGCACCAACTGGCATAGATCTTCTTCTTTTTATTGATTTTCCACAATTATTTGATTCGGTTTTGTTCAAATGTTTCAGGAATAAACAGACATCAGCATGAATAAATAAAACTTTATTTTTAGTAAAGAACTACTCACAATATTGCATTCCACTCTGTTTAAAAGTAATATAATAAATTCAAACAAACAGATACAATGTGTATTAACAGAGATTAACAATACTGTCCTGTACATGAGTTGGACATGTAAACATTTTAAAAACCTTCAAACATTTCAATCACTCCCCCTCATACATAAAAAGATCATAAGTATCACATTCAGTCTTCTGATAAAAGACCCAACCTATGAGTCACACAGCTCGGTCTCCTGATGGGTGATGCTTCGAGTAGTTTCCAGTGAGCGTCCATAACTTCAGGGACTAAAACTGTCACTTCATTCAGTAACATCTGAGCGTACATCTGGAGCCTGAAGGTGGCTTAGTCTGAAGGCAGTTTTTCCTCACTGTACTGAGAGAAGCATAGGAGTAGATGCGAGATGAACTGATGAACTAGAATACCATTTTGGCAATGTATCACATCTGCAAAGGCAGAAAGGATAGCGAGTTCCGGGCTGCACTGACGACAAAGTGATACGACCAGACACCACCCAGATCTGATGATGAAGTAGTGTGGATTCATAAAAAACAAAACGTGCATCAGAAACAGTACATCTGATAATGACTTTATTTCTATTGGCCGTTCACATCAATCTATCTTGTCCATTGTGCTGAGGAAGAATCCTTTTTGTCCACTTCAATATCCAGAATGTGCAGATAGTGGTGGGATTCACAACTTTCCCCCCCACAGGGACTTGTAACAACCCTCCATTTGTTCAGTGCCGTTGTTGGTAACACAGTATGAAGAATCATTGCGATTACAGTCAGAGGGATCAAGGCTCCATCTTCTCCTGCTTCTTAAAAAGCTTCATGAGCTGGTTAAATCTGTTGGCAATCTGATAACAGGAAAACAGATAACAGTTATTGTTTGCTCAATCATCACTTCCTGCAGTCATATCACATGACACAAAACAACAGACGAACTCACCTGCGCTGATGGCTTATTGAGCTTCTCAGACAACACAGAGAAAGTCTCTCGTGAAGCTCCTTTTGTCTTCAGCGCGATGAGGATCGCTCGATCTTCATCTCTGGAAGAAGCAGAACACAGGTGATGAGTATCTTCCTCAGAGGCACTGCAACTTTAATGAAGTGTGTTATGCCAACACATTTTCCATAACTGTAATATGTTACTTGAAAGCAATAATATAAAGTTGAACCTAATATTATTTATTAAAACGTAATATTAATGCTCTGCTGACATTATCATTATGTTGACATAATACATTTAATTAAAGTAAACGTTTTTTCAGTGCATAATGTTGCAATCAAACTGTGTTGCTGATAGTATTCAAGTAATGCTTGCGGAAGTAGTATCAAAATATACTTAAAAAGATCAAAAGTAAATGGATTTAATATGGGGATGACGTTTTTTCGTAGCGTGACCTTGAATTTTGCATTGCAAGATTTTGCATAATAATGTAGAAAATAATCTCTGTCAACAAACGTTTATGATGCTTACACGTTTTGTTCAGCAGGGTAAACTCCAACACAGTACATACGTACATGTACATCTTTACTTCATATAACTGTTCCTCTGTATTGTCGTTTTGAAGGCAGAAAAGGCTTGTGATAAGCATGATTTTGAAATGTTTCTTCTTGCCAGGATTGGTCAAAAGGGCAGGGCAGAAATAATGAGGACATTCAAATGATATTGAATCTCTGAATCACTAACTCTTGGGAGAGTGGAGTGACACAATACAGAAGCAACTACTGACCTGGTCCATGCCACCACCACCTCGCCCCTCTTCCTGACCACGTTCTTGGCATAGAGGCTGCTGGGGGACAGCGCTGCGGGGGAGGCTCTGGATTCTCCGTCATCAGTCTTGCAGAGAGACTCCATCTCCTCTGAGCTTTCCTCGTCCTGCTTCCTGAGCCGCTTGGCTTTTGATTTCTCCTGGTGCTTCTTCCGTTTTCTACCCCTGTTGAGATCTCTCTGGCCTTTCTCTGGAGTTTCCTCTGCAATGGTGAGACTTCTCTCTGACTCCTCTGTTGCTTCTGTCCCGGAGTCGGACACATGTGATGCAGACTCTTGGCCTCCTTGATTTGTTTCAGAGCTTTGAGCAGGGGAGCTGTGATCCGACAGCACGGTTTCAGAGCATCTCGTCTTATTCTGAGACTTGGAGGAAAGAGCTTTGGAGGGACTTTGTTGCGTTGTCATGGATTTTTCTCCGTGGTGGGTTTGATTTGATTCATCATCAGCAGTGAGTGAGATCTCCTCTCTGCTGGTTGCCTGGTTGATGTGTCCGGAGAAGTGCTCAGAGCTTTGAGCACCTTTTTGAAAGCTGTCTGAAGGAGTGGCTTCAGTCCGATTCTTCTCTGACACTTTCAGTGAATCCTCTAATGGAGGCAAGTCTTTTTTGTGGTATGAATCTTTTGTTAGTGTTAAGCTCTCCTCTTGAGAGGGATGGATATCTGCTTTGGTGTTGGCCTGACAGATCCCAGATGGACTGTTCTCAGATGAGGCATTTGAAGGAGTATGATTCCAGGATTTGTCTGACAAAATTGCCATTTCTTGACCGTCTTTAGTTTTCACATCCTCTTGGATGTGTTGCTGGTCTTCTTCTATTAGGGTGCGACTGAAGCTGTCTTCAGTGATTGTGGTATCGGCGCCCGATGTCGCAGGACGGATCTTCACGATGAAATGATCGTTGGATTTCTCCATCACCAGCGCTTGCATGGGTAGGTCTGACTTGAAGAGGAAAGGGGTGGCGAGCACGTCGCTGCAGCTGGAATCGCAGCTGGAGTTGTCGGTGTCCAGGGCGAGATGAATGTCCTGCTCCGACGCGTCGTCCTCCTCCAGCAGAGCGTCCTCGCTGATGTGAGCGCTTATGACGCTCTCCGGAGTGGACATGAGGCGCATGCTGGATGGCTGCAGGAAGCTGAGGTGGCTGTCGGACTTGAGAGGCGATGGGATGGTGAGGGACACCGCCAGGTCTTCAGCCAGAATGGAATAGGACCTATGTGAAGATCGACTGTCTGACGGCACCTCAAACATGCAACTCTCGTCGAACAGAGCTGGATTCAAGTGGATCCGACCTTTGGAGTGTGGAGAGGACATCTTGCGAGGTGAAAGGCTGGACCACGTTGCGATAAGTTTCGAGGGAGTTCCAGATTTGTTCGGGGAGAGCAGCTTAGATGGAGAGTCATATTTAGTTGGAGTAGTGATGCTGAGGAGTCTCTCTCCGTCCTTTCTCGGTGTGCTGAGGGACCACACTGTGTTGTCTCCGGTGACGCCGCTGCTTTCCAGTAAGTCGGATCCCTGCAAGAGACACTTGAAGATCTCTCCCATCTGAGAGTCCCTCACTAGGTTGAATGTTAAACTGGAGGCTTGCTGTTCTGTGAGAAGCTCAAAGTCAGTTTTGTCCAGCATAGAACCGTTGGGAGGGACTAACAAAGAAGAAATGCTACTTTTCTCTGGAGTTGAAGGAATCTTTTTGGGAGGACAGTAGATGGAGACAGTTTGTGTATGTGTTGGATGTGGGTGAACACTGCTGTCTTTTCCCTCTTGTGTGATTCTGATATCTTTGCCTCTGCTTCCAAGGCCTGTTCTGTAAGGCACCACAGGAGAGGGCATGACTCGATTCAAGCTGGTGGGAGACGACTGTGCGTCCAGTTGGCGACATTGCTTCTTAACAGGGGGCTTCTTGTCCTCAGCCTGAGCTCTTTGGTTGCACAGGCTTTTCAGTGTCGTGTGAATGTCCTTGAACAAGAAGTCAACTTGGACATTTACAAAGTCCCACAGCCTCTGCTTCAGATCCACTGCCTGCTGTTCAAAGATGCGTTTCACAATACCATTATTCGACAGTTTGCTAAACACAGATGTAATTAATGTCTTCATGTTAGATTTCAGCTCCACTGCCTGACTGCATATCTGACCCAAATGAGCACCCTCTACAAATTCTAAAAAAGACTCCTGGAAGTTCTCCATCACTCCATAGAAGCTCTTCTTGGGAAAGGTTTTGTGGAGTTTCATGTACTTCTTTCGGATCTCAGCACGGACCACCTTGAACGTCTCCATCACTTCCTCTACAGTGGAAAAAGAAGCTTTGGTTGCTGCGGGACAAACAGTTTTAAAGCGACTCTTCGGACTTCGTGTTGATACACCTACTGTTTCTATGACTTTTTTGGATACAACACAGCTTTCGTCAGCTTTCCTCTTTAACACAGATTGAGGACTTGCATTGTTTCTGACTGGTCGCGTGGACTTTGCTGACTTCTTGTTTGCCGGAGCAGGAGAATCTGTAGCCGCCTCTTCACTCTCGCTTAATATCTCCCCTTCCTCCAGGTCGGTGTCAGAGACACTTGAAGGCGGGTCGGACACCTTGTCCACAGAGCTCTGCGTGTCATGGTTTGCAGGAGAACCCGGATATTTGTTTTCTTTGTTTACGTCCAACTTCTTTGAGGATTCCGCAACAGCTGTGCTGGAGAAGTCTGCACGGAGAGAGAAAGCAAATAGTTCATATTATAGCAACTCATAAATATTGATTGTGTAACAAGGTCCGAATAAATAAAGGATATTTATCTTGTATTCATGAGGTGCGGTACTATTAACTGAGAAGTAAGGGGTATGAGAAGTCTATTTTATAGCAGTCAACTGCTGTTCAGTCATATCAATCCACAGAAAGAAGTCCGGTCAATTTCAGCTATGGCCAGAAAAACAAAATGTTTTCATCAACCAGTTGCGATATTTGATTGTTACATTTTATATTTGTGGAAAGCACAACACTTTGGATTCATGCTGGTTAAACTGTCTCCAGAAAAGAAAAGAAAAGAAAACAAAGAAGAAACAAGTGTAAGAAAGAGGTTAGAATAGAGATCTAAAGGGAACACAGTATGTGCTCTGGCAGACTGGTAATGACCACTTGGACGAGTAAGAAAACCTCGATCAGTGCTGACGTTATTTTAAGTTCCAGTTCCAGCCTTTGGTACACAGTAGAAAATACGGTAACACTATATTAAGGTACACAAATTAACCATCAACTAGTTGTCAATTAACATGCATATTAGCAGTATATTGGCTCTTTATTAGTCATTATAAAACACTTATTAATGCCATATACTTATCATGACCATATTCTACAAGTAATAAGCCATTAGTTGAGAGTTTTTCCTCAATAACCCTCTAATTAGTGCTTATTTGTTGCAAGTAAGGAAGTTGTTGTACATGAGTTTGGGTCTTAATATGCTCTGCTCAATATGGGCCTAATAAGGCAGTAGTAGCACATAATAACACTTAACAAATATGATCTATTATTATGTAACAAGACATGGAACTATAAGTGTTAATTGTGTCTAAATAACTCAAAATTAGGTATTTATATCTAAGAACATGTTCACTATTCTAAAGTGAAGTCTTGTTCATTACCAATAAGCTAGTAGTTTGACTCTAATTAGGTATTTCTACCTAAGAACATGTTCCCTATTCTAAAGTGAAGTCTTGTTCATAACCAATAAGCTAGTAGTTTGACTCTAATGAGGTATGTATATCTAAGAACATGTTCCCTATTCTAAAGTAAAGTCTTGTTCATAACCAATAAGCTAGTAATTTGACTCTAATTGACCTGAACATGTTCCCTATTCTAAAGTGGCCTCCTCTTCACACTTTGTAAATACATTATAGCACACAACTACTGAAATTAACCTCAACAGTAAATGAACAAAGTAGGCTCACGTTGAAATATCTGTTTTATTAATGAACCACTAAAGAGAGGTTCAGACACATACCAAAACATGTCAAGTTTCTCCAAGGCTAGCGTGTATGCTAACGCTAGTGCGAATGCTAACGCGAATGCTAGCGCGAATGCTGACGCATTTCCTCATTGAGTTTAAACATCTCCAAATGTCATCACATAAACACAATACGTGTTACTAATCCTTACAGTGTAAGTGTAAGGCTTACACTTACAGTCATTGCTTTCTGACGGACTTGACCCATTTACTCTTCAGGTTGCATAGGAAAATTAGAAGCAGTGTACTGCCATGCTATTCAGTTCACTTTCTCCTACTTCCTGTACCCGGTTTCCTTTCTAACCTTCAGTACACAATTTACAAAAATATAAATGTGCAAATATGAAACATACAGTTCAATAGAGAGGCGAAGTCCCTCCCCTTCCGAGGGAGCTCATGGGACCCCGGAAGCGGAAAAATATACATTGAAGTCAATGGAGAGAGAAAGGTTATCTTTTGATCCCGTTTGAATTGTGCGACGAATGACACATATGATGTTTGTCAATCTTAAACAATCCTTTCCATGTAAAAAAAAGTCACAGTTTGTCGTAAAACTGTTGAAATATAAGACTATGAAAAATACGCAACTAGAAAGACTACAAATCCCAGAGTCGCGTAAGTGATGTCACCATTGTTTTCCTCCACTAAGAGATAGCTAAGATCAGCGCCATATAGATATCATCTATCTATATAGCTCTGGCTAAGATAAGATAACTTTAACAAGATGCCTGTGTGCTTAGTACCAGGTTGTTATCAAAGTAAAATGCACACTGAATTCAGATTATTTATCTTTCTCTCGATATGGACATAAACGCGAGTGAAATCTAATCTGACAGGACGGAGACACGCAGCTCTGCTCACCTGCAGCTGTGAACGGAGCAAAACACACACTTCAAGTCAGATCATCGCCCTTAGCTATTTTAATTACCTCTCAAACTACCTAAACTAGTTATAAATATGTTTATTTGTACTGTCGGCCGGGTCACTCATTACTGGATCAGCTGCTGCATGAGACAGACACTGACGCTGTCCGAAGAGAGGGAGGAAAAAGAGAGGCTCCGTGTATTTTATTATTATATAGAGTCGTTATTCATTTGTTTTAAAGCTCAATAAATAACAAAGAAGACCTTTGACCGGCACTTTTATAATTTTGTCCGGAAGATTTCAACTTTAATACACGTTGACTGGCGAAAAACTCTGCCCGGTTCCCGGCGTTTTGCCGTATGTGTCCTCATGGGGCCAGGGCCTTAGTTCGCAGCACTTAGTACCCAGCACTTAGTACCCAGCACTTAGTACCCCCATGGAACTAAGAGCCGATCGCGTTCACACCGGAATAAGTTCCCTGAGGGAAGATTACGCAATGAAGCCGCTGACGTCACTTCTTCTTCTGCTTTGGGTTTACTGGCATGCCGCAAACAACTACAGTATATACTGCCACCCGAAGTCCCCGGCCGGAAGTCCCCGGAGTTGGGGACTGGCTTCAGTAGAAGCTGCTGGGACTCCCAGCAGCTTCTACTGAAGCCTTCCGAGTAAATCGCCAGAACGCCGACACCTCCTCATCTCCAACACTCCCATGTTTTTTTTTGTGTTGCCATAAGTTAGTCTCTCTCCGTTATAGCGCGGGGCTAATGCTAATGCCAGCAAATACAATGGAGGCTTCAAAAAACTTTTCCGAGTTTTACGGGGCGTGGTTTGCAATTCGCGCAGCCAATAGAAATTGGAACTTTTTTCTCCCAGGAAAGTACCTGCTCTCTAGCAGGGACTGAAAAGGGGGGAAAAGTTCTCATGAACCAAGTTCTCTTTTTGGTGTGAACGCAAAATCCCAGAAACTAAACGGGAAAACTACGGCGAAAAGTACTCCGGTGTGAAAGCGCCTATAGACTTTAGTATGATTACATCTTTTGGGGTATTTATACTATTCCCAGTAAGACTTTTTGGCATCTTGAATAAATCATTTAATTTGGTTTAAAGGATCTGTCGAGATAATTATTATATTTCACCCACATACATACAGGATGGACTATCAGGATAAAAATCATTAAAAAAAATCAGCATCACATGGCAACAGGACTAAAGAATTATGAACAAACTGCGACATTCATACAAAAATGTACGTAAGATTTACGTACATCTTCTTTTTTTTTATTAGGCCAACCTTACCTTTCTGAAGGCTCTTGACATGCCCTGGCTTGCTGAGAAGGTGGATGTGGTTCCTCTTGGTGATCCTGATGGGGCTCCTCAGAGGGCTTATGGCATCAGGGATTGTCTTCAGATTGCTCAGTGTGTGCATCATGGAGTCCTCATCGTGGGGTAATGGCATCGAACTGGAAGGCTGCACTTTATTGTCACGACTCTTCGCAGGAGAGAAGATCTTCTTTGGTGTGAACAGGTGGCTGTGCCTCAGTGGCCCCGCAGGCTCCTCTGTGGTGCTGCTGACTCTGGCCACGGCGATGCAGCCAGTGGAGGAGCTGGGCTCAGCGGCGACGCTACTGCTGTCACTGCTGTCTTCGTTTCGCTGTGTTAAAACTAAAATGGCCTCAGGTAGACTAAGCCCTTCTTGTGGAAGTGATTCAAGGGTTATTGTACTGGATACAGCACTTTTAGGAACATCACAACAAGCATCTTTCTTGGGAAGGGAATCAGGAGGACACAGCCGTTGCTGACTGTCCTGAGGTAGAATTATGGGAGAAACTTCATGGAAGGCTTTGTCAGGAACTTCTACAGCTTCAGGATTTTCCGTTGTGGGAGAAGAAGCTTCATCTTCTCCCACTGAATCCACAGGGAGGCTTTTCTGTAGTGCAGATTTAGGAGATATACACTTCAGTTCTACACTTGAATCAATGGCGTCTACAATAGGAGGTATTCTTTGTGAAGAAGAATGGCCTGTGTGTCGTTTATTTGCAGCCTCCACGGGCCACACAGGGCCACAACTGGGTTTCTGGGTATGTGACACCAACTTGCTTTTGTTCTCCCGTTTTCCTGAAACATCTGCTGCTTTTACAGAAGTGCTCTCTGGTGAAGTTGCTGGGAGGTTCCTCTCGGTTTCTGGCAGTTGGCTATGAGCTGAGGAGGTTTGCGATACATTGTCTTGAAGTTGCTGATCAGCTGCAGGACTTTCACTCTGGTGTCGGTACTTTTCCTGGACATCTTTTGGATCATCACAAGACTTCTGTATCTTTTTGGCACGAGGGGTTTTCGGGGAATCCAAAGATGGTTCTGCAAAATCTTCCAACCCTGTTTCTAGTTCACTGCTGTTTACTTCATCGATCACACACATGTCCTCGATGTCAGGCTGTGAACTCTCATCATCTGGTGAGTGTTCAACTTCCTTGTTCACTGGTGTGGGGTCGCCCTGGGTGAAGGGCATGAGCGGCTTCTTGATTGGTGAAAGGGTTAGATTCAATGTTTCCATGAAACACAGTTTCCTGTTAGGACTGTTTTCCTCCCCAGAACCTTTCTCTGTGACACTTGGTTCTTCGGATGGTGTCTTTAAGGCCTCGTGTGTCTTTTCTTGACTGTCCTGACTAATGACCTCCACTTGACCTTGGTCTGATCTCACATTCTCACGTTCTCTGCCCGTCTCTGTCGGAATGCTCCTCTTAAGTGTTCTGCTGATTTTATTTTCATGTCGTCTATCCTTCTTCTTCTGACAATCCTTTGACGATCTATCCCCTCCCCGTTCTTTGGAGGACTCGCTGCGCTCTGGAGGTTGGTTTGAAGAGGACTTTTTCCGGTCCCTTGAGTCTGAATTTCTTCTCTCATCAGTAGTCTTATTTATTTTATGATCTCGACTGTGGCCCTCTTTAGAGCTGTGAGCTGCGATACGTTCAGAGTCTGATGTTTTGACTGTATCTTTTCTCCTTTCACGACCTCTTCCTTTCTTGTCATCACAGGTAATTGCACTCACTAGAGGAGGGCTTTTGACCCTGTCTGATCTGTGGTGCCCATGTCTTCGTCCTGAGTCTTTGTGAGACCTGTTTTTGTCGGGGGCAGAGCTGTCCCTGTTGGGATCTGAACCACTTCGATGTCTCTTCTCTGTTGAGTCAGACAGTTTCAGGCTTGGAAATGTTTCCTCTCTGTACTTGGACTTGTGTTTGTCTGACCTTCTATCTTGGGAGGATGAGCTGCAGCTGGATTTCTTGCTGGATCCACTGGGCTGATAAGTAGAGCTTTCACTTTCTTTTCTGTTGGGTGGAGGAGAACCGCCTGGAGGCTGATCCTCACTGGGATGTACAGTTGGTAGAGGTGGAAGAGGGGGATGAGGAATGGATGAGGGAGGAGGCAGTGGTGAAAGACTGGGGGGTGGAGGAGGCGGCTGAAAACTGGAGGGTGGAGGAGGAGGAGGCTGAAGACTGGGGGGTGGAGGAGGAGGCTGAAGACTGGAGGGTGGAGGAGGAGGAGGCTGAAGACTGGAGGGTGGAGGAGGAGGAGGAGGCTGAAGACGGGAGGGTGGAGGACGAGGTGGCCTACTCTTGGAGCTGCCTGTGGATGTCTGACTGGAGGAAATTTGATCCCGGATATCATTCCTGTGAGATTGTTGATGATGGTGACCTTTGACTGACCTGCGGAAGAAGAGTGGAAATCATTTTATATTAATCCAATCAGTAGAGAGATGTTTGTCTTCTGAAAACAGAGTTAAGGAGTCCTCTCCTGCTGATGTTCAGGTGTATATCAGTATGTAGTGTCTCTACTTTAAAGAGTCCTCTCCTGCTGATGTTCAGGTGTATATCAGTATGTAGGGGGTGTGTGAGAGAAACTCACTCTGGAGGGAACAGGGAGGGCCAGACCATTAACATTCACACAAACCTAGATAACACTCTACAGCAGGGGTGGGGAACCTCCGGCACCATTTGGTACGGCCTTCGAGGTAATTTATAAAGACACGCAAAAAAGAAAAACATTTAAGAAATCTAGACCGCAAAATAATTAAACAAGTGAGTGCCTGTTTTTTCCTGGCCAAGGTCAGGGTCCTTGAACACAACACGAGAACATGTCATCACGTGGTATACGTCTCGTCTGACAGGGGTGTCGTGCTCACGGGGAGCATCAGAACGCCGCTCTAACACTTCAGAAATCACAGTACCCATAAGGAGCCGTACACATGCTGCAGTTTCTGCGTGGCTGTGTCTTTAGTTGAAAGCCCAGTGGCGATCTGTTCATCTGTCATACTGATCATACAGTCAATAACTTTGTTGTCATTAGCATCTGGTTAGCTAGCTATGCTAACAAATATAAGAAGCTTTTTCTACACCCAGTGAGGTAAAGGCACATCTTTATATGATCATTATAGTTATAAAAAAATAAGAGAATAAAGTAAACGGGTATAAAATACTATACGACGGTAAAAAAAAGATAATAACAAGAATAGAGTTTGAAAGGAGTGATTTGTAAAATATCCATAAAGAAAAAGAAAATCTGCTTCCAGTTCTGTTTCATATGGGTGTTGAGAGATGTATCCATAGATCTCCTCATGTTGCTCTCAAAGTGCACCAGATTGATGCTTTCAACTTCAATATTTAAAAACAAATCTTAGGAGGAGGTTAGGCCCCCCCCCACTTAAATCATGTCCACATGGATAGGAAACTAAATACATTTGCACACATCTTGTGTCCATATCTTTCTGTTTTGGTGGTCATGCAACACCGTGCACGTGCATGCATGCGCGAGTCATGGTAAGATATCTGGACTAAGAGTTTGCTTTTTCTTTGCACGGCATGAAAGAAAGGCCAAATGAATGGGCTGTGATTTTAGTATTTTCAAGCAGAGGTCAATAATTTGTACGGCCCTCGGAGGATGTTGAAAAAATTGAAATGGCCCTTGAGAGGAAAAAGGTTCTCTACCCCTGCTCTACAGGAAAGGGAGACCTATAGCTTTGAGGTTTTGTAATCCAGATAACACATCTATAAAGACCTAACAGTTCCTTTAAAACAATGACTCACAATTGGTTCAGCCTCTGGATCTCAGCATCTTTTCGTATCACCTCCTGTCTGGCTGTTTGTAAAAGTGCACAAATGTTCTTTTTCAGACGGCCGTTCTCAGTGTTCAACCCTGTGTTCTGTTTCAAAGAGAGACAGAAGTTACACATCATGTTAGTGCTGATAACACTTTTGTGGAGGTAAAGTTATCAACTAATTACTGGAATAATATGAATGCAGTAGTGACACTCTGAAGAAATCGGTTAATAAAGCAGTCCAAGTCCTGTGTATGCATGAATTGCTGTATTCTGGTGAATGGCAGCGCATATTATACATTTTCAATACAACCTAGGAAATAAAGAAGGGAAATTATGCTTTGGCAATATTGTCCCGGTTCTATTCATGCCAAAAGAAATCCTATTATATTGAATTTAATAAAAATATTCAACCAAGTAAAAGCTGAAGATACACAGCAAACAACTAGTAGAATAAGTCTTATTATATAATTATTTGGTTTTCAAATTCAGACTTCTATGTCAAGCGCAATCATATTCAACCAAACAAAACCACATTTTTCAAATAGCTGAAAAAAAAGGATAACAACCGACCTGGATCTCCATCTGCTCCACCCTCCTGCGGAACTCTCTGATCTGGTTCTGAGCTGCCTGGAATCTGGACTTGAGCTGCAAACAAAGGAAAAAATAGAGACAGTTGGCAATCGGACAGCATCACTCTGCATCTCAGAACATGGGGATATTCTATAGAGTGGTGCAGTGACGCGTCCTAAAACCCGGGAGTAAGCTGCGCATGGGTTCCTTCCGGTTCCCTCGACAAAAAAGCAATGCAATTTCTCCATAGGATTTGGGAAAATAGCTCGAAATAAGGTCTGTGGTTGACACACATTTAAGAGACGGATCACGTTTTGTTTAGGGCTGTCAAGTTAACACGTTAATAATGCAATTTTTTTTCAATGCCACTAATTATTTTAACGTGCAATTAACGCATGTGTATTTGTCCTTGGCCCGCCCGTAGTTTCAGAGCCCAAAGGCTTGGCGTTGTTGTTGTTGTTAGTTGGATGGTGGGAGATTCTAGCGAGAGACATGGATACCAAACAAGGTGTTTTAAACAGCAAGCCAAGCACACAGCTGATGCTGCCAGCCCCGCTCCTGCCGCTCGCTTGCAGCAGACCACGCTTGAAAGTTTGCCGGGAGACGGTCGAGGGAACCGGAAGATACCCATGCGCAGCTTACTTCCGGGTTTTAGGACGCGTCACTGCACCACTCTATTGGTATGCTCCTTTAACACACACACACACACACACTTTTGCATGACGCCAAATAATGAAACAATTGACAATTGGCACCAGACTGTTGGTCAGAGAGGAGTCTATTGTAGCTGCTTTTCAGCCACACTTCACACATTACATGTGTAAAATGCAGCCCCTCATGAGTGGGCTCGGCAGGGGTCAAGAGGCAGAGGGTTGAAGTGGTAAACACTCTGACCTTGGATTAGCCAATTTATTTATTTATCCATTTAACTGGATTTAGAACTCACAACAAGACTTTTCTTCACACTTTACATTCTTGTTCCATTCGTTGTAATGTAAATAATATCATATTTTTAAATGGCGTTATCTGTAATATGGCCCTTCATATTGTTTATTTCACAGATAGTCTACAGATGTTTTATCTTTCACGGTTGACTTGTATATATCTTACTTTTAGTTCCGTTTTATTTTGTTATATTGTGAGATATTGATATTTTATGTTTTTTCAAACTATGTGCAATTTCGTAATAAAAAAAAAATCCCATTTTGGGATCATTAAAGAATATCTTATAATTATGGTAATGATTCTTTGACATGAACACTGTTTTATCAATGCTTTGTGCAGCTTTTTAAAATCTTCAAACTTATGTATCCATTACACAAAGTGGAAATCCTGGATCTTATTTCATTGTATCAGAGGTACCTGGAACAACATGTCCCCATCAACGCAGCCCCTTTTAAACGAAGAGCAGTTCATTATGTAATGTCAGGGGTTACAAGTGGGAGCTCAGACATGTAGAGCTTGTATTAAGATTACTAAGTATTATCTGCTTGATGACCTTTCGTGCAGCTTTGAGACCACTAGCCCAAATCAAGTTGGAACTAGAATGAATTATTTCCATTGGTCACCACGTCTGAAATCAAGAAAGCATGGATGAGCGGCCCCCTCACCTCAGAGTATGATGACTCTCTGCTCTGCTGCTCCTCTGTGACGATCTCTTCATAAAGGTCCAGTGATTCTTTCAGCCGAGAAGCATTTGGAGATGGATTCACTGTAATAAACCAAAGTAAGACAATTCATACAGTATCAATTATAAAAGCCTCAGTGTTGGACAAACAAATCTGTACTGTACTAGATACTAGTGTTGCACGGTGCACTGATACTAGAAAGGTATCGCGATACCCTGCCGTTAAAAACGTTACGATTCCTCCATTTCATTAGTATCGGTACTTTAAGAACGACATTGTTTTAATAAGAGCCGTATTTCCTGTGTGTGTTCAGCGCTCTGCTTCCACTCCCTGCAGCCTGCCAGCTCCTCTTAAGCCCCTGACACACCAAGCAAACACCAAAGAACACGTCCCGACGGAACACGACTGTTGCGTCGCCTCACGTCTCTGCGTCTTGGCCAACAGTCGCACTGGAACACACCGCAAAGACTTCAGCCGACGGCCAAGTAGCACGTACGAACTGCGCATGCGTGAGTGGCAATAACTCTCCTTACCAGCAGGCGGCGGTAGTGTGTATTCGTCATTCAAAAGAGGCAACAACCAGAAGACAGGCTGCATGATATATACAAACAACAAATAGCTACATGCTACAGCTTGAGCCAAGCAGCACAGGGATGAACTATGCCAATATGTTAACAGTATCGGTGCAGTGCCTTTTCAGTGGGGCAAGATATAGCAAATATGTGTGCCTATCCTGCTATTTGTGTTTATTCTTTTAATCACACAGCGTTAAGAACAAATTTAAATGTGCCTACATAACTGTCAGTTGCAGCCGTAGCATTATTATTGGTTTAACTAGCCTACTAAGAGTATATATTTTAAAACATTTTAAAATGACCATCTTGAACAGCTACAACATTAAAATACTTCTAGGCAGATTGTGGACAGTAACAAAGTACATTTACTTAAAGTGGACCTATCATGCCATATTTGAATAACATATTGTAGGGCCATACCTATATAAAACATGTCTGTAAAGTATTTTTTTCAAAATACCAAACAGATCATGCATTTTAGCCATTCCTCATTTCGCTCTATTTGCTCTATTCCAGCCCTGTCTTCACAAGGGCTGATTCTGTGGCAAATGAGCTGCAGCTGACCACGCCCCCCACGAGCATCATATTACCATGATGTTACCATGATGTTACCATGATGTTACCATGATGTTACCATGATGTTACCATGCTGTTACCATGCTGTTACCATGCTGTTACTACAATTCGCCTTATAGGTGGAGAGTTGGTCAAATAGGCGGAGCTCCTCGTTTCTGACGTCAGAGATATTTCAAATCTGTATCAGTCTGGATCAGCTCCGTTGCAGCCCCGTTTTTAGAGATTTGGGTATGGAGGAAAAGAGAGAGGGTTGTGTTTTCTGACACTTGGTGAGTTCCCTGACACACCAGGGACACATATTCATGTATAAAAGACGTACAAAAGTGCATTTTGCATGATAGGTCCACTTTAAGCACTGTACTGCTCTACTCCCATTCAGGCAAATAGTGTTTCGCTAAGCTGAACAGCAAATCAGAGTGATTTATTTTGCCGACAGCCTCCGCGGCTGATTCCACATTCTGATTCGATTTGGCCGCGTAAGGTGTCGGCACGGCTGAAAAGACACGACGGGGTGGGACACACCAATCTGAGTAGGGCGACAGGACGATCATCGACGGCCAGACATCTATGGACAGCCGAAATCGGCTTGGTGTGTCAGGGGCTTAAGAGACTGTGTTTGTTGTTTGAGATGATGCTGCTATTTTAGTTAATCAAAGTCAAGGTCACCTTTAATGTCAATCTTACTCAGTTTGTGTTTACAGACAGAGAGATCGAAATGACGTTTCCAACAATCCTGAATATAAAATTAATTATACAATATACAGATATGTATACAAATTAGAGGTTTCACCAACTAATCCACTAGTCGACTACCTCTACCACTAGTTGGCGCTGTAGGCCCTAGTCAACTAGTCGTGAACAAAATGGAGGCAAACGTGGGAGATGAGGATGCCGACATTGGCGCTGAGGTGGTGCAAAATGCTCCAGCAAAACACGCCTGACACTTAGGGGTCCTCATCTTATGCGCCGCACCTATGCGCTCTACAGTTTCAGTTTTAGCTCCGGCACTAAAAGTTCAGAGCGTGCTCCACTAACACCCCTCCCTTTGAACAGCTGTTTGGGCCTCATTTCGAGAGCAACAAGAAAAAACGGGTGGTGGGCACAAAACGCAAACCGCTTCCCCCGTTTAGCCAAGCTTTCCAGGAGCTACCTGGCTAGCCACCAGCACCCCAAGTGAACGGATGTTTTCCCTGGCAGGCAACACTGTCACCCGACAGCGGTCAAACCTCTTTCCCTCACATGTTGATGCTTTTGTCTTCCTTAACGCAAACCAAAAAACCTGGAAGGGTGGACATCGTTATCGAGGAGGACAGTGACGGCGAGTAAAGTGTTGCGCAATGCGTAGTGGATTTACGTTGCATTTATGTTCTTAACAGAGTTTTTGCAGTAGATTTGGTGAGTCCAGTTACTGTTTTTGATTTAATCAGCCATGTAACGGCATGTAACACAAATTAAAATGCTCCTTTGTTACAGTGTTTAACACAAAATACAGTTTTACACCTCTCTTTGTGAGTCTTTATTATGACGTAACAACTTGTGGACTAGTATTTTGAAAAACTTGTCGACTAGTAAATATAGGTAGTTGTGAAACCCCTAATACAAATAGGTATAAAATATGTATATCCTATACACAATCAACAGACACATTGATTGTGTATATAGTAGGGGTGTAACGGTATCCGTACCCGTCCCGTACCGTCACGGTTCGGACGTCACGGTTCGGCACATGCAGTCACACGGCGAATACGCCTTTTTTTTATGAGTGGGAAACAAGTCTGTCACTCAGGGCAGTATCCACTTCACTATATATAATCCAGGGGGCGGTATTGCGCCGAAAAGCCAGCCGCCCGTAAATAAGAAGAAACCACAACAAAACGAACACAATACATGAAGAAGAAAAGTTAGCAGCTATGGCGAGTTCAGATAACACACAGGAGCTAGAACCCACCTGCTTCTTTTAAATCAGCTGTGTGGGAACATTTCGGGTTCCCTGTGGACTACAATAACGATGGGGAGCGAGTTGTGGATCAGACGAGGGCGGTGTGTCGCCGTTGTTACAGCGGTGCGGTATGCTAGTGGTAACACGTCAAACATGCTCAATCACCTCCGAGTCAGTCTCAGTCCCCAGCGAGAGGGTTTTCTCGACGGCAGGTGACATAGTTACCGCCAACAGATCTGCCCTCACTACTGACAACGTAGACAAACTCATCTTTTTGAAGAAAAACTTGAAAATAGAGTAAAGCTTGAGTACCTTTAGTTAGGCATAATGGCCTCACACACTCACAAGTTAATTACACATGTTAGACATTGCTCCTAAAGGTACAGATTTTATTTAGTTTTATATTTATCATTGTATTTATTTAATATTTTGACATCAGGAGATGTTATACAGTTCTGTATTGCCTTTTATTGATTGTGATTGAAACACTTTCTTATTATTTATTTTAATATTTTCAAGACATTCTTTTTAGTTGTACAGCTTATTGAACCTTTTTGTTTGACATCAGCCATTACAAATAATATGGCCATCTGAGTGTGTGTTACTGTTTGTGGTTTGTTTTTAACTGTGTAGTACAGTTAATGATTCCAAATGTTAGAGTTCCTTATTTTCATACCAAAACTTGCACTACTGTTAAAAATAAATAACAGCAAAAAAGAATTATGCATTTGGGACTTTTTTTAGCTTTTCCTTGTTGTACCGAAACCGTACCGAACCGTGACCCCCAAACCGAGGTATGAACCGAACCGTGACTTCTGTGAACCGTTACACCCCTAGTATATAGGATATACATATTTTTTATATAAACACAAAATACGGATTCTTGTGTTAAACCTTCCTGTCGGCTCCCAGACCGTAGTCGAGGAAAACAGGGGATGACTCTCTGCAGTCTTCCAGGACCGAAGCAACAAACTTCGGGTTCAATAACCCACTTTTCAATAAGGCAGACAGGCGAGCTCTTCTTTGGGAGACCATTGCATTTATTAAGGTCTTTGTTACAGATCTAACTTTGAAGACACTCGACAGACCTATTTTGCTGCTGCTTCGTTCACTTCAAAACACATGTCACGGCTCGCTCACTCTCGCTCGCTCTACCATGCACACACACACACACGCCTCTCTTAAAGGGATAGCGATCTGACTCGGCATGACCCTAATATCATAACACTTGTCATTTGACCTTGAATGCCATTGCTTTCATTTATTTGATCTATTGTTCTCATTGTTCAAAAGTGTGTTATGAATGAAACCTTTTTCAAGGTTTGAAATAAAGCACAATAATGACGGTTTCCCCTTTTTTAAGAAAAGTATCGAAAAAGCAATTATTGCCTTGGTATCGAAACAAAAATGTTGGTATTGTGACAACACTACTAGATACTACAATATTATTGGTGATACTAATATTGGGGCATTGCAGATCTATGTCAAACAGGACTCTTACCTGCGTTGTTGTTAAAGCTGAGGTCCAGGCCATCATAGATATCCACGGAGTCTTCGTTGTCATCATGTACAAAGACTGGGGATATGAACATGCATTCATGTATGTCATCAGTTATGTTCATCTGGTGTTAACATCAAGGTGTTAATATATAAAATATTGTTTTAATACCAATTGCAGAGAAACCCCTTTCTGGGGTAACTTGTAAGGAATATATATTATTTAAAATAATTACTTCTAGGATTACTTATATTACACAAATACAATATGAAATGAATGTTAATGCAACGTTGCGTGAATGTATTGTTTTTAACTTACGGCCAGGGGCATCATTGATGTCAAAGTGATCCATTCTTCCAGGTATCACTTTGTCTCTATTCCTTAAGCAGTTCCTGAAAAAGAGAATTACAAAGTTGTTATCAGTCTATACATATGAGCCAGAACACACTAAACACAGGCTGAAGATGATCCTGTAGCAAATGGCTAATGCACACTGAAGGCAGAGGCGAGACAACAATTCAACTAGAACTGATTTAAATCCTTCCTTAATTCTCTCATCTTGCACATTGACAGTTGTGGAGGTTGCTAGAGTAGAAACATAAGCTATTGGTTCTATAATGGCAAATAGACTTGCCTTTATAGTCTTTCAACCAGTCAAAAAACGTTTAAACCACATGCCAACCATTACTCATACCCAGATACATTTACTGATGGTGGGGCTGGGGGTGTCAAACTCCCCATCAGGTTCTATTCTGCTCATTCACACACACTCACACACCAATGGCTGTTAACACCATACACCTTCAGGAGTTACTGCAGCTCCAATGGAAAATACAAACTAGCATAACTAGCAGGGTAAAACATATTATTTTTACCCTGCTAGTTTTTATTATCTCTGGTTTGGAAATATTATGTAACTGTAGGCAAAGTAAATAAGGAAAACTGCTTAATGGCTATATTTGATTTGTCAAAAGTATTAGCATCAAATATACTTAGAGTACTGAAAGTAAAAATACTTATTGTGTGTCATTTCCTATTTCAGAATCATATATATTAAAACACTGGATTATGATTATTGATGCATTTAAGTGTCCATCAAAGCGTGTTACTACTTATATTTCTTTACATACTGCTACTGGATATCTTCACCTATAATATAATATTATCATAGTTCATGTATTACTTTATGTATATGTTGTATTAGCTTATAATGTGAATATAAAAAGTAACTAGTAACATTTATGTTGGCTAAATTGTAATGGAGTAGAAGTAAAAAGTAGCATAATATACCCAAAATCTGTATATATAGGCCACTCTTACATATAATATTCACTGAAAAATGCACTAAAGTATGAGGTTAACATACTTTAGGCATTATATGTAGTGGACAAAAGGAGGCTGTGAGCCATTGTGCTGTTAGCATGGTTTAGATAAAGGTTAGCTAGAGCTCTTTTGTTCACAACGTTACTGTCCAGACAAAGGAGACTTAAAAAACAAAGCCTTTTACATAAAACAGCTAGGCAGAGAGAAAGTTAGTAGCTAACACTCCTTCCTGTCTGTAGTTTGCTTTATCTGTAACTGTCTGTCCATCGCTTTAATCGGTCGTTGACACTGTGAGCTAAAGCTAGCATTGATGTAAATATCTTTCTGTTTCAAACTCAACAGGAAATATACACTTGATTTAGGTTATGCAACACATTTTTAAGGTTATTGATGTTTGTGGTCAACTTTGGATAAGTTAAACCACTGTACTAACTTTACTGCTACCATGCATTGTGTAGGACTAAATGTACCGTTAGTGGAGAAAGTGCTCAGAAGTTAGGGATGCTAATGTAAGCAATATGCACCGGACATTTATTATTAAAAACAAAGTAACAATTAGCAAGCAGTGAATGGGTGTACTTACTCGTTGTGCTATTGTTATGTGTCCTCCTGTTGTTTACAACTGTAATGTCGCGCCAAGTCTTCATTGCACAGGAAGTAACGACAATTTCCCGCGGTCTGTCAGAGCCGGGGGAGTGTTTTTCAGGTACATCGGATTCAGAAATATTCTTCAAATCGAAGTCAAATCCTAAAGGAGGATGATTGTACAGCGACACCTCGGAGGCTCAGAGTCCCACACACCCAGCAGACATAAAGCGAGGTATTAGAAAGCGGTAGATTTCACAGTTCGCTCGAGAGAAAGTCGCTCCACCCGCGGAGAGGATTGCATTCAGTTGCACTGAACTCGAGTCGCTTTCCGGCGCGTCATCACAGCGCGTCATCACAGCAGGAGGGAATCCATCCGAATCCACCTCTTAAAGGGGCCCTATTCTGCTTTTTGGGGATTCCCTTTCCTGTTGTGTGTTCTATAGGTTTTTGTGAATGTAAATTGTCTGCAAATGCTAAGATCCCTGTGTTCCCTCTGCCTAAAACGCCTCCATTAGACTCCTTTGTTTACTTCAGTAACATAGTGACATCACTGTGTAACATTTGCGCTTCTATTGGCTAGGCTTCAACACATCGGACCTTTCCCATTTATCTAATTTCCGACTCCTCGGTCCTCCGTTAGTGACCCTGAAATCGATTTCAGCGTGCCATGTTGAAGGGTCTCAGTTGGTTTGGTTTCCTATGCTTACTTTGAATACTTGTAAATAAAACTTTTGGCCCGTAATTTTATTTCCCCATTGTAGCGACCAGAGAGGGGGGGGGGGGGGTGGGGAGGGGTTGATATATCCAGTCTCTGATAGTGTTACGTTATTATGATGAGAGTGCTCTGATACTTGTTTGATTATTAAATTGTATATGTATATATATGTGTGTGTGTGTGTATATGTCCGCATCTGTAGCCTGTTATTGTCTCATTATACCGCACTGTCAATGAATTAAAAGTAAATATATAAGTCATCATGAACACAGTTCTGTCCATCAGACAGAGGGCTGCTGTGCTTCCTGTCATCATTAATGGACGTCTCTTTAAAGCAGTGGTTCTCAAAGTGGGGGGCGCCAAGGCATGCCAGGGGGGGCGCGAGAGACCAGGAAGAAAAATGATTATTTAAAAAAAAAAAAAAATCATAATTACAAAAATTATTGATTCGAAAATAATATGATGCAGTACAGTACTATTATGTCTGGGTGTCTGTGTTTCATTAAAGCTCGGCTCTGTGTGTGTGTGGAACGAGCCATTTTGTGTGCGCGAGCGAGAGAGAGAGAGCGCACCGGTACCGGAGATCGTTGTTGTTAGCTTATGGTGCTAGCGAGCTACACTAACGGATATAAGGAGTTTTTTCAACAACAAAGTGGAGGAGAGTCCTCTCCTGTCAGACTGAGAGACTCAGTGAACTAAAGGACTCTCTCAGTTTTATCTCAGTGGGTCTCAAATGTTTTGGTCACCATTAATGTAAACAATTATTTCCGAGGCACACGTTTATATGATCATTATAGTTATAAAAAAATAAGAGAATAAATTAAAAACGGGTATGAAATACTATATGACAGTTTTTTTTTCTCTAAAGGGGGGGCCTGACAGAAAAAGTTTGAGAACCACTGCTTTAAAGTGACCGCTCAGAGGAGAGAAGTTCTCCTTTCTCTAAATGCCTGCTGCTTCCCCTCCTCTCTCCTGGGCTCCCCTCCTCGACTCCTCCGCTCGCATCTCCTGTGGGCGGGACTAAGACACGAGGATAGGACTCGAGGAGAGGAGTCGAGGAGGAGAAATTAGATAAATGGGAAAGGTCTATTGTCTGAATATCCTATGGGGTGGGACATCTCTGGGCGGTTTACCAACCACAGCAGAGCCGGCCAGCTAACCAATCAGAGCAGACTGGGGTTGTCAGGGAAACGGGGTTCTGTCACAGTCTGCTCCATCATTCACCAGTAGTTTTCCATTCACCTGTCTCACCTGTTAGCCACACCCTGTATCTCTCTCACTCTGTTGCACCCATTAGCTTCTCTGCCAGTATTTAAACCCTCACCAGACACACACCCGTTGCCAGATCGTACTTTGCATTATGCCAGTCGTTCCCGTATTACCTCCAGATTGCTCTCCCGGTTTCGACCCTGCCTGTCCCAGACCATCCTGTCTGTTTCCTGACCCTGCCTGAACTCGGATTATTCTGCCTTGCCTGCTCCCTGACCGGTTGGTACCTGCGACTCCCATCTTGCCTTCTATCTGCCGTGTTGTATACAACCAGTCTTTTGCTTACAATAAAGCTGGTTATCAACGATCCCTGGTTTTCCGTGTGTTGCACTTTGGTCTTCCGTTCGATTGTGACAGGTTCAGGGGGAGTGGCTCTACCCGTAGGATAGAAAAGGGTGTCTGACTCAGAGGTCGCGCGGCTGTGGAGAAGAACGTGTTGCCCATAATTCTGTTACTGAGTTTAGGCTAGTTAGCTAGCAGGTTTATTGTTTTGGGTGCAGTCACTTTTGCCTCCACTTGCTGTTCAAATAAATGTTGAAAGAAAAAGTAAATCTGTTTACAGTTCTGTTTCATATGGGTGTTGAGAGATGTATCCATAGATTTAGTCCCTAATTTTGCTCTCAAAGTGCACCAGATTGATGCATTTAACTTCAAAAAAATCTTCCCGGGGGAGCTTGCCCCCGGACCCCCCTAGAGGAGGTGAGGTCCACCACCTGCCCACACCCCGTTAAATTGTCTCACCCACATTGAGGATGCTTCCTACGCCCATGTTCTATTCCATGAGTCAAGTCAGGCAAATTGGGTCCAAATGTTATTGCATCAATGATCTGTTAACATTAAAATCAATAAATATATGCTGTAACTATTTTGCTCTAGGCAACTCAAGGGCTCAGGTAATGTGATTACTATATGAATAATGGTCCAAAATATTAAATGCATAGGGTTTTTTGTCAAGAAACTTTCGTTGCCGGCCGGCCGATACATGCCGCGCATTAAGTGGGCCTGTCTGTCAATTAATCCCCGGGCCACTTTTTCCTCCCAGTCCGCCCCTGTACTTAAGTACAGTACTTGAGTAAATGTACTTAGTTACCTTCAACTCTGTCTAAAACTCATAATGCAATGCTGTATGTCGTATTTTAGTTGGAATGCTGACACAGCATTCCAACTATCTGTTATGCTACGCACGAAATTCTTTATTATTCCGGCGGGTTATTTTGCGCCTCTTCTTTGAACATCGCAGAAACTCGGTTCAAACATCAAAACGTTCAGCTCGGTCGGGAATCGATGGCTATTACTTTTCTCATTCATAACTTTCATAATTCCACAGATACATCCCATAATTCATCACATTTTTAACATGGAAATCAAAGGAGAAACTCTTCAGACTTCAACAATCTTCATGCAACTTCAACTGCTAACTGTTCCTTCATACTTTCACTCAGAAACCTCATTCCAACTTTAAAATGTTACACATCTTTCTGACATTATTCGTGTAACACAACTTTTAAATCTGATTCGTACTTTTAGAGATATTAAACATTGTTCAGACCTTGGTAAAGAGGCCTTTTTCAGATTTTAGAGTGCGTGATGTCACAGCTAGAGTGGAGGACAGATTTAATTTTTCCTTCATATTTTCTTTTAAACCTGCCATAATTCCCAAACCCTACATTCCTGAGACATATTTTTTCATGACAAACGTAGGAAAACATCTTGTAGCTTGAAAGATAAAAGAGAATTAAGCAAAAATAATTAAACAAAATGCCTCTTGAGGGCATGAAGTGACAAAAACGTTCAACATAAAGCCCATTGTAAGTTCAGCCTCACCTTTCCCCACCACAGCAGCCGCACACCTTTAGTTAATCTGCCAAAAAGGCCACATCATTAACCCGAAAGTAAACAAAAAGTGCACTTCAGATGCTCAAGTTCCTTGACATGCTTCACGCTTTGAAATTTCACCGATATCTGTTACGGTTCTTCAACAAAACGTTCACATGTAAGAGGTTTATCTCTCATTCAGAACAATGAAAATGCTCTCCTCTCACTGATCACCATGGAAACCTTTGATCTCTGGACATGTCGTTAGCTCAAAGATATAAACACCTGTGTCATGGAACACGATGATGTCATAACTCCACCTGACATGCTCAGAGCAGCAGACTTCAGATAAAGGTTAATGGTCCTGCCCTCAACAGCTCTACGTCAATTATGGGGTGTCATCATATGCCATACGCATCCCTCGCCAACCTGTTAAGCGCCAAAGACCCCTTTGGCAGACCTTTTTTTCTTTTTCTCACGACACTGTGTCTCACGGCATCGTAATAGTTAAGAACCTAATGTGTGTTATACCAGATTAACGGGAAGAATCTCAGCTAACTGACGATACAAACCATTTTTACCAAAACAAAACACAAGTCTCATAAGAAGCATCTAAATGACCCCTGAGCGAAAAATGCTAACGCACTTTGGCACAGAACTCAAGATAAAGATACCCTTATTACATATCGTGGCTGCACATACAAGATATCCGATTAAAGCTCAGGTTCCACAGATTATATAGGCATAGTATCATCACTGAGTGATCCGAACTCGCGACAGGGGAAGCAAACACAGACATCACAACACGTACCTTTACGGAGCTTTTACGGAAAATCGGAGAGTAAAAGTTAGCTGCTAATGGTAGCCACCAGAGTTGTCGCAGCTTCCGGTTTTGGCTATGCGTCACTCTCACTCCTTATTTGGTAATGTGTGTGTGTATGTGGGAGTTCCCCTCGATTCCATTGGCTCTGACGGTTAGAAAGAGATGTCAATCATCAAAATCGACCAAGGGGGGCCAGAGATATGGAAAATCCACCCAAATGACCCCAGAAGTGTTTTTCTAAATTTCACTTGTTTTGCATCAATCTTGATACAGGGTACTTATTATATGTTGTGGTTTGGATTCATAAAGCTTTTAGTCTACCATCCCATCATTCAAGGGTGGTTTTGACTATAAGTAATTCTTTTTTTTTGGACGGACACAATAATTTACATTTTTTTACTGTGTTCAATCTGAATTTACTTTCAAATAAAAACATCTATATTGATTCTGACACTTGTACATCCAACTCACAGATGTAACCTTGCTTTGAGAAAAAAGATTATTAATCTAACCCTTTTAGAAGGGAAGATAGGTCATTTGTTCTGGGATTGTCATTTTCGAGCCTGAGACCTGAAAACAGGCTCGGGGCAGACGATGTCGCTATAACTCCTATGAAAATGTTCAAAAAGTGCTCAAACTTCACATGTGTGCTAACAGTCCAGCCGTGAAGACATCTATGGGACAGTTTTGAGATTTATTCAAATGTCGTTGCCATGGCAACACAATGCTCGCCATGAAACACGGTTTTCTCATAACTTCAGTGAAAATGCTCCAAACAGCCCAAAACTTCACAGGTTTGGTAACGATGCAGCCATCAACGCATCTAAGCGTATTATGGGGGGTCATCAAATGCTGTTGGCATGGCGACAGATCATTCGCCATCAAGCTAGTTCAAAAGTTCAAATATTCTGCTGCTTTTCCATGCCTTTTTACTTTCTTTTCTTCTCTCATCACACATTCAAGCCCCCAGTGTTCATGTATAATTTCAATCTAAATTATTCACTTTCTTCTTACACATTACATTTCAGCATAGCAATTCAGCGTCAGCTTTTCAGCATAAAGCATTCCCACTAGCAATTTCTTCAGGAATTGCATTCTCTAGTTATATCATGTCAGGCTGTCAAATCTGAGTCAATATTAATAGAGCAATACAGATATCTGAGAATTGTATCAGTGGTATACAAAGTAACAGTAGGCTACCTTTCCAGAATCAGAATCAGAATCCAGTCTATTGGATTGGATTTTAAATTTAAATATACAAAGAACCTTAAAAGCTAAAAAACAAAAACACTTACGACAGTGAATATATGGCAAACTACATTGTATTATATTTGAAAGTGGAGGGCTGTGACAGGTGTGCAGACATGTGCAACATGTAGTCACTAGTCAGAGAGCTGAGCTTGAACATGGCTCACTATTAAGAACAAAAAAGAACAACATGTTGTTCAAATGATGTGCATTAATGTAAAGCATAATGTTTGTGGGTTGGATAAAAAGTCAGTGTCAGTGGGGGTCCCGGGATTTTTAAATTACTGTAATGCTACATGGTGCAATACTTTATCTAGTTACTCAAATGTCAGATTTGACAGAAGAAAGTCACATGTGCTATATATCCTGACGATGACTGCATCTAATATCTCTCAAAAGGGGCTGTTTAATGTATAATGTATAAACATGCTCAACGACAGACTGTGACCCTCATCTTATCAGAGATGGCAAAAGTACACACATCCTTTACTCAAGTAGAAGTAGAGATACTCATGTTTAAAAATACTCTTGTAAAAGTAGAAGTACTGACTAAACTTCTTTACTCAAGTAAAAGTAAAGAAGTATTGGCTTTGAAAAGTACCTAAGTAAAAAGTACCCATAACTACCAGCTGTTTTAAAGAGTAACTGACCTCCTTTTTATATTAATGGAACAATAATGTCCTTGTTAGCTAATGAAGCAAACACAGATTAAAACTAAAGTAACCAGCCTGTTTTGAAAATGTAAGAAGTAGAAAGTACAGGTATTTGTCTTCAAAATGTAAGAAGTAAAAGTAAAAAGTCGTCAGAAAAATAAGTGTGGAGTAAAGTACTGATACCAGAAACATGTATACTTAAGTACAGTAACAAAGTATTTACTCCATGAACACGTAAATGTACCAGTTTGAGTGTGGTCTGAAGAGGTCCACATGTATGGAATAAGTATGGTTAACACAATACATGTCTTTATTTGTGTTGTTCTTTAAAAAGTACTCAAATATGTCAGAGCTTCGATGCACTAAATGACTGGGGATTTTTAAACTCGTTTCTGTTCTCTGAAATACATTTGATCTGTACCATTATCCTTCACCATGTCATAAATCTGTCTTTATGACACAGATATAATATGTCTTGATAGAACTGCTTATGTGCATGTTAATACATGAACAAACACAAACTGTTGAAATGGTTAAAAGCATACTTGTGCACGATTTATAAGCAGGAGAATTGAACACATTGTACGTGTCGCTGTATTGACTTTTCAGTTGGTGCTATTTTCAGTGTGCTGTCCTGGTAAAAGTATCAGGGTGAAATAACCTGAGGGCATGATGGGGGCTGCACTGGATCAATGGCTTCAAACCAGAGTCCTAGTTCGCAACAGCATGGAAACAGTGTCAGCTCCAGCGCTCAGTGAGGTCTCATCCGTTTCCAAGGGACAACAAATGAGCCCTGATGTCTCCACGAAGGAGTCTGCTGTTATATAATAGCTTTATGCTGAAGCACGTGAGACAAGGACCCTAGAAAACATGTAAGTAAAACATATTTTTTGACTTTTCACCTAATGCATGTTTGCTTTCCTGGCTCCTAAATGGTTGAATGAGCTCCCCATTGATATCAAGAGAGCGCAAAATGAAAACCCATCTGTTTCGATGTTACCTTGGCAATTTAACTCTAAATAAATATATAAATAATTTAGGCCTTGTAACTAATTCGCCTCTTAATATGGCATGATCTTGCTTGAAGTGAATATATCTGCACTTTCCTTGTTGTTTTGATTCTTTATGTTTTTTCACTTATTGTAAATTGCTTTGGATAAAAGCGTCAGCCAAAGGAAATGTAGGCCTAATGTAGAAAATGTAATGCAATGAAAAGCCTTAAAATGACTCTTTCTTCATCAACAGATAATAATAATATGACAGAAGATGGGGGATTGGAACTTATTAGGGAGTATTTTAGAAGAAGTCCACATTCATTCCACCATCGTGGGGAAGATCTGGCTCACCATCCTCTTCATTTTCCGCATGCTTGTGCTCGGCGTGGCGGCTGAGGACGTGTGGGACGACGAGCAGAGTGAGTTTGTCTGCAACACGGAGCAACCCGGCTGCAAGAACGTCTGCTACGACCAGGCCTTCCCCATCTCACTCATCCGCTACTGGGTGCTGCAGATCATCTTTGTGTCCTCGCCCTCTCTGGTCTACATGGGGCATGCTTTGTACCGTCTGAGGACCCTGGAGAAGGAGAGGCACAGGAAGAAAGCCTGCCTGAAGGCTGCGCTGGAGAGCACGGACCCCTTCCAGCAGGAGGACCATAAGAGGATCGAGCGAGAGCTCAGGAAGCTGGATGAACAGAAGAAAGTGAGGAAGGCTCCTCTGAGAGGCTCGTTGCTCCGCACATATGTTTTCCATATCTTAACCAGATCTGCGGTGGAGGTGGGTTTCATTATCGGTCAGTGTGCTCTGTACGGCATCGGCCTATCCCCTTTGTACAAATGTGAGCGGCTGCCCTGCCCCAACAGTGTGGATTGTTTTGTGTCCCGGCCAACAGAGAAGAACATTTTCATGATCTTCATGCTGGTTATTGCTGGAGTGTCTTTGTTCCTCAACCTCCTGGAGATATTCCACCTGGGGGTGAAGGAGATCAAACAGAGCCTTTATGGATACAAATATGGAGACGATGAGAGCGTGTGCCGGTCTAAGAAGAACTCCATGGTGCAGCAGGTGTGTGTGCTCACTAACTCCTCTCCGCAGAGGCTGATGCAGCTCACTCAGATGACCCGCTCTGCTGGCTCTGATGCCCAAAGGGGGAGTGTGGCCCTTGCGACCCCTCACAATAAGGAGGGCTCCAACAGCCAGCAGCCTGCACACACATACCTGCAGCAGCCCAAGGGCCACTCAGCGGACAACAGGAAGCCGTCCTGCAGCAGTGACGAGTCCAATGAAGCGCACGGCTCAGGCCGGCCCCAGTACGGCGGCCCCCGACCCACACTGATGGCCGGACACATGGAGATCCCCGCCGCCCTGAGGAATGCCCAGAGGAAGCAGAGCAGAGTGAGTAAGGAGTACAGCGACATGAGCGACTCTCCGGAGAGCGACCACTACCCCACAGCCAGGAAGTGCAGCTTCATGTCCCGGGACCTGTCGGACGGCATGCTGGCCTCCACGTCGGACAGCACCGGCTCCCAGAGCGGGGCAGACTTGGAGGCCCAGCACCTGAACCAGGGGGAGAGCCCAGCAGTGACCCCCCCACCCCCAGCCAGCGGGAGGAGGATGTCTATGGTGAGCAGAGACATGGTTTAATTAAAGTCAAAGTGTCAGTTTTTTCAGTGTGGAGCCCTTATATGAATAAAAAGTATGACTATAAATCAAAGCTGTTGGCTTTACAGATGAACCAACATAGATGACAGTGGAAAAGATCATTACATTTACCAGAGAATTATAAAATATACGATAGAATGTGAAATACAAATGAAATAGATGAAGAGAATGAGGTACAATAAAAAGACAGTAAAATCACAACAAAAACAATCAAATAAAATACCATAAAATGTAGGACTCAGGACCCAGCACTACAGGCTTTATTACAAAGAAAGGTTTTCAACACTTAACATTTTGGACACTGCCTGCCTTCCCTAGAAATGCATTTTAATAAATAGACCTGAAAAACAGGCTCGGGGCACACGATGTCGCTATAACTCCTATGAAAATGTTCAAAAAGTGCTCAAACTTCACATGTGTGCTAACAGTCCAGCCGTGAAGACATCTATGGGACAGTTTTGAGATTTATTTATTTATTTATTAAGTAGAAAAATTCAACTAAACCCCAGACTAAAAATGTATGTTTCACTCATGGAAGTTTCAAGATGCCTAAAAAAAGAACATCAAACAAATTCTATAACACATCGTCTGTGATTCCATTTGATTTATGACTGCCTCCAGCAGAGACAGAATCAATATTCAGATTCTTTACTCAAGTAAAAGTAGAAATAAGATGATTTAAAAATACTCCATTACAAGTGAATCTGATCCAGCACTTGTCAGTGACACTGAGTTGGGGGGTCAGCAGGAGTAGGTCGCCCCCTGCTGGACAGCACTGGAACATACTGCAGCACTCGACTGCTCCGTCAGAATCAGAACTCCTTCATTAGTCCAGCTGGGAAATGTTTTACAGCAAAAGTGGCATAGCACTAGCAGGTCAAAACAGGCTTGCAATAATAAAGAGCAAGCTAGCTTATTAAATATAGAGAAGAAAAACACACTGTAATAAAATACACAGCCATAAGTACACAGCCAAATGGCTCAAAAATAAGTTGCAGCATTTCAAAAAAGTGACATACTACTTATGTCACTTTAATACTTAATTATGAAAATGTATGTTTTTTTCACATAATATATTTGAAATATTGCTAAATTGTGATTGGAAGAAAGTCACATTCATTCTAATTCAGCTTCTCCCACTTCAAACAGTTGAGAGAGGAGCTCAGATGAGATCTACAAATATATGAAATCAGTATGTTAAATCACCAAAACTGAGCACGCAGAACCTATGAAAGAGGCAAGTTGGAAAAACTCAATTCTGGTGCTTATATATATTCAAGTCTGATCTAAATCTTTCTCTATGTATGACTAACATACAAAAAGTGGTTTTACAGTATTTCTTATTACCTCTCTCTCAGCTGGGCAAAAAGAGTTTGGGCAGGTACATTAAAAATAATATGATACTATTTAGAGCAGGGTAGTGGTGCCGTTCAGTGTTATGTGGCCCAAATGAGTTAAAAACAATGTACACTGAGGATCCTGGCCGAAATGTTCTTTTGCCAAACTGTATCCACCTGTTTCAAAGTTATTAACTGGAGGTCAGAAAAACAAGCGTCTGTGATTTGGATAATAACCATGTTTTTCCCAACCATCTTTTTTTCTTTTAGAGCATGATTCTGGAGCTGTCTTCAATCATGAAAAAGTAGATTGAAAATCACCGTTTTGTGACCCAGCTGGAGACATACAGAAGTTCAAAAGCGACCGAGGGATCCTGACCCCAAAGAGCACTTCAACATTTTCTTAATGTTCAATACTAATGATATCTTCAGCACCTGATACTTTTATATTGATCATTTGCAAGCCACTTGCTTAATCAAATATGAATCAAATGTATATTTGGCTTAAAGCATAATATCTCATATAATGAGACCAAAAGCCTGTTGAACAGATTGGCTATGTGACTGAAGATTGTCATTTAAGATTGTGGCATTGGCAACCACAAATGAAGAAGTGGGAACTCTCTTATCAACTGTTTATCAAACCCCATGACCCACAGGAAAAAAGGGCTCTTCAAATTCAACATGTTGTTCAACTGAGAGTCGCCTCAAATTGTTTATGAATACATCTGACAATGTTTCCGATGTCCTGTTGTTTTTCTTCTAATAAACAAAATAGTTTAGTCTGAGTGAACATATTTTGATATACTAAGTGTTTTTTATTTTTTTATTACGAGATTATAATGACAATCCCATGATTTAATTTTCATCATATTATTTTCTTTGTTAGAAATGTATGGTGGCAAACGCGCTCCGACAGCCCTTCCATTAGGAGAAGGAACAATAATGTGCCAAAACATGCAAATAAAGAAAAATCTTCACCAACCTAGACATTTCCACTGCACTGACAAACTGTTACAGTCCTGAAACAGACCAGCTCTGCCAACAGTGACAGTTGGCCAACTCCGGTCCCATCTGTGTGCGTCACTTTTTAGTGTCCCCTGGTTTCTGTTGTGCCTCTTGAAGCATTTTGTTTATGCAACAATGTTTCGTGAAGTCGGTGAATGTTGTCTAAATGCAGCAGGTGTTGTTGTCACCTTGGGGAAGATGTTTCATCATTTGTCTTGGCACATTTGTGTTTTGATATTTACAGTGTTTTTGAAACCGCAGCATGTTTCTTCTAGTGGAAGTGTTTTGGGCCGATGTAACGCACTTGCTCCTGTCAACCACCGTAGAATGGGCTTCCATAGGAAGAACTAACATTACGTGTGCAGAAACACAACTCCAGATGAATGCTAATGTTGCACCGTGTGTGTGTGTCAGGTCAATTAATGCATCTTTAATACTGACCAACATTTGTCTCATTTTTCCAAAACCACCCACAAAACACAAATCATGATATGCATGTTTCTTTATTTCATAAAGAGAAATGGTGTCTAGACAAAAGAGTCATTTATATAACACAAGCAATTGAAATGAATGAAAATGGGGTTTGCACAATACCATATTTACAATGGTTTTTAAGTCATTTTAATTAATTAGGGTCATGTAGCATTTCAAAATGATAAAGGTAAGAACTCTTAGTAGAGTGAGAAATAACAGCTATTTCAAATTGACAATTATTAACACAAAACAGTCATCTAGAAAAATGAAAACAAAAAAACAACTTGAACTACAAGCTTAAGAGCTATTACATAAAACATGATGCACCAAAATCTACTAATACAAGAATCCATATAATCTGTGTAAAAAGCATGTAGAAAAACACCTGATGCGGTTTGCTGATACAGTCATTGACCAGTTATGAGAGGTATGAAGGATTTCACAGGTAGATAAGTGTGAGGAAGTCTGCACTGGTGACTCAGGGATGGGGGCCGGGCCCCTGCATACACTCACTTCACTTGAATGTGATCTATGGCCTCTGCAAGTTCTAAGGCAAATATCGGAGGTGCACTTGTATCCATGTAATGCTGAGCCATCCCAAAAGTTGGAATAAAGACAAGGTGAGGAAACGTTGTCTCTTTCCACGACACCAAGAACCAGTCCAATTAAACCGAGCCATTTTTGCATGGCAATTGTAAACATTTTGCATTTGTATATTTTACTCAATGATCTCAGCCTGCACATTCAACCAGGATACCATTTGTTTTGTTGTTTTTTCAAGAAAGGTTGAGCAATCTGTGAGAAAGGCATGTTTTTGTTCATATTATTTGATAGAACAACCTTTGGAGTAGAAAAGCCAGTGTTTGTTTCAGAGAAGCAGCAACACAAGTTCAATTAAACAAGACAAATACACAGCAACAAGGTAGGAGCAGTTGGGCCACTTTGATGTAATAGACATAAACAACAATTGAACCTGGAGGATTCCATAAGGATCAAATTCTGAGATGTATTTGAGTTGTTCAAGCTTATTATTATATCATTTTAAAGCTGCACCAATATTTGTTATATGACAAATTGATCAAAAGAACATTGTGTATGAGGTTGCTAAACACCAACACTACCTTTCCTTCATCTTCACTGAATATTTCAGCCTCTTTTCACTTATTATTCTTGGTTTTCCAAACAGCCCATTCTGCTATCACTTCATATTGTTTCCAGAAGCAGGCAGATGTTCTAAACCAAAAAAGAGACTCATGTGCTGCTTTCAATGAACCGAATGGCTCGGATACAAAGTCAGTTAGCTGGTGAACTCTCATGAACTGGTGGAGATCAGGAACAATGAGCTAAAAGAGGGCACATCATATCAACTCCATTCATATGGTGACATGCACACAACTCCAAATGAATCATAATGTTGCTTTCTTTGCTCGCTGTGAAGGTTAGAAATGAATTGATGCAGCTTTAAGTCATGTTAACAAATCATTTAAAAGGGGCATTCATTTGATTTGAAAAAGTAAGTACTAAAGTAAAAAAGAGTGATGTGAGAGCGGGTTAAATGCGTGGCACCTGAGACACTAAAGGGTCGGTTCACCCAAATGACAAGACACATTTTGTCACTCACATCTATCAGTAACTAGCAAGGCCTATAGTTATGGTTTTATTCACCAACGTTTTGGCATTCTCTGAACAAATACTGTTCACAGCATTCAGAGTAACAGGAGAGTACTTCCTTCAGTGGTGTGAGCACCACAAAGGCAGAATGTAAAGAGACAGATATCCCAAAACATGAACCAATAAAACCAGATCTATCTGCATGACCAGTGTCCACAAGACATACAGTAAGTGACCATTTGTTTTTGTAACTTGAATGGACCCTTTAAATAAGAGTTGACATGTTGCAGAGGATGCCTGTTACTGCACTTTGACGGAGCAGTGAATCACCCGAGCTCCACGGGGTTCTAAGGTTTGCTAAGTTGAATTATCAACATTCAATAGGTAGAAGTTCTGCTATGCAAACAAAAGGATGTGATCATTGTTGTATTATTAATGTGTGAGGAGACACCCAGGGGCCTTTGTTACAATAGTTTTGCTACAACACAAACTTCACAAATACATTTTCTCCACACAGAGACATAAAGTCAGAGTCGATGCTCGCAAATGCAACACCGGGCCTCCTCAATTTAAGATTAGGCAGATGAAAAAGTACATGAATAAAAAGCGAGTTGCAAAATGTTTGCAGAAAATAAGCGTCTGTAATGTTTAGCTTTCTGCCTGGAACCTGGTACAATCTATATGGGTAGATACTGCTTTGCTGCAGTAGGCTACATATGCACAAAAGAATGAAGAAGAGCACACATTTGATAAAGGGCTGAACAAATACAAAGAAAACACACCAGCGGATGAAGGTCCTCTACTGCTGTGTATGAGTGTGTGTGTGTGTGTGTGTGTGTGTGTGTGTGTGTGTTTGGGTCTTTGTATCCGCCTTTTAAGAAATCAAAGACGGTTTTATAAAATACACTTAATTGTTTGGCTGTATAAAAAACAGTCTCACCTGAGACATTTCTTATACATCTATAATTATTTAACATCAGAGGGAGAACTTTTAAACCTTTCATTCACATTTTAAAGCCCAAATCCCAGACTTGTTTGGCCAAAAAAATAAAAAATATTTTGCAGGGATTACTATAAAAACAGTTTCTCAGTTTATTTCAAGTAAGAAAAAATCACCTTGAGTTGGATGGGTTAGTAGGTGGTGTAGCTAGCTGCTACAGGCTATCCTGGTAGCACCTATCTAGCATCTTAGTTTGACCTGCCACACATGGCTATAAGATTTAAATCTAATAACTACTACAAAGTCAGTTTAAGTAGAAAACAAATGATCGAAGGGAATATTCTTTAGAGTAAGGATAGTAAAACATCTCTCCGAATGACTCAATGAGAGATGACATTGATGTAGTGAAGCTAATGAAACATTAGCTTGCCTACAAGCTACATTAGCTCCAGTTATCTCAGGGATAGTCTCTTTGGATTGGGGCTTTAAAGAGCAATGAATACACCTTTAAATACCATTTGAATTCAACCTTGTGCTAGAGTACGGGCCTGAAAGCCTCCTCTAGTTAGGGTTAATATCAACTCTTTCTGCCTTTTTATACATAGACATTACAAAAAGATATCAGTTTAAAAGCAGACTGCTTCAGAGAAGGTAAACAGAAGAAGACAAACTAACTAGGCCTAAAGCTAGGCAGCATGCATGCACATCACAAATGAGGATGGTCAAACAAATGCACAATTAGGGCAAACGTGTTACTATCTTATATGATTGTTACTCAATCAACACACTGCTTCCACGTAGAATACGTCTGAATTTGAATTAGCTTATTCAATTCCTAAAGAAATACAAATATAAGGTCTAAAACATTAGCTTCTTTTTAGCTTTCGGATACATTTTCTTCATAAAGATATTTGTATTGTATATTTATATAAACAAGATGTTTCCTCTTGAAGTTTAAGTGCTCCAGTCTGAGACTTTGAGGAGGTCTGAAACAAAGACAAAGACCTTATTGAAGTGCTGAATGGCTCTGAGCGCTTGGGGCCAAAACAAAGTGCCTGACTGAAGTCAATATTTTTCTCTTTCTCAGGATCAATTCGATTTTCTTTTTAGTATCTGTCACTTATTTGTTGGCTGCACTTTTTGCTGTCTCCTAACATCTAACGGCAATATTGAATCAACCCAAAACACGTCTGCGAGAGTGTACACAAAGAGCATCTTAAAATACTGATAATAAAATGTCCTTCCAACAACACAAGGCAGAACTCTTTTTTCACATTTAAAGAGGAAAAGGGGGAAGAGCCTCGCGGTAAACACAACTTGAATGTCTAACTTTTATACATGCATGGGGCTAAAAATGGTACATGTGTTTTGACGCATGTGTCTGTATGTACTGCATGTGTGTGTCTTCATGTGGAGCTGATTTCCTGAGTATAGGAACGCTCACCGTGATAGGGAGCATTCGTTAGGCAGGACAGGAAACAGCAAAGCAAAGATTTTCCCTTAGCAAAAGGTGCTTGATATAACCCCGTGAAAAAGAAACGTCTAAGCCTCTACCAGTACAGAATCACGGTTACAGTCATCATGCTCCATACTATGTACATTTCTGCCAAACAAGCACTTGAAAGTCACCGTTACAACATCCAAATACAATGGTATTGCTGATGAGTGGGAAATAAAAATAGCCATCTAACCGCCTGCAAAAAACCTTTTCCTTTAAATTCAGTGCTGAGGAAGGCAAAGGAGGAATGTTTTCGGTTACAGCCTGCACACAGTTCTCCTGTACAGAATTACAAATGCCAGACGCTCAAAGACATATTTGCATATGAACATTTTAAAAAGTCAACTGCATCTTAACTCCCCGTGTACAGAAGCTGCATTCTCATTTTTTCATGAATTAGGTTGAACATTCAGAGGATTCTTTTTTTTCCTGAGTTTGAATTGCTGTGACAAAAAGGGCCACTGAGATATAGTGAGAGACGAACCACAGACAGACAGAGAGAAAGAAAAGTGAGACAGAAAGAGGTAGAGAAGATTGATAGAGACAGAGAAAGAGGAAGACAGGAACAGAGAGACACAGAGAGCTGCTGTTTAGGTCCGATGAGGTTCCACTTTGACTTGTGATGAGTGACACGTGGGGGGGGCGAGTCCCCACTGTAGAGGTTGCTGTTGGGCGAGGATAGCACCATTGTAATGTTTGGTGAGAAGTTCCCACTCTGTCGTGGTAAGAGGAGAATACCTGGAGAACAGTATTGCTGCTGTTAAGACAACTTTAGTGTCAACCGTTAAAAAAAAAAAGAAAACAGCACAAAAATACATAAATACAAACAAAGCTTGTTTTTCAGTGAACACTGGCAGAGGCTGACTGTCTCAGCAACCCTGAGAGTGGGTTTGTCAGAAGAGTCAAATTAAATAATAAAAAAAACATCAAAATCAACAACACAGAGAACCACCACTAATTAGCGCAGTCCTTCCTCGGCTGCTCATCAGTTGTACATTTGTCAGTCATTTCCTGGCAGAAATCCACCGTTACCGCCTGGTTGGATTTGACCAGCCCTGACTCATCGTACAGGCCGGCGTCCTGGCTGTCTGTTTCTCTGTCCGGCCCGTTTCTGACCACCGAGTCGGGCTCGCTATCTGCAGCCCCGGGCGATCCGTGGAAGCTGGGCTCCGGCGTGGCAGAGCCAGAGTGGGTGGTGAGGTCGATGCTGGTGGTGTTGGGGGGGGTGTCGGTGGAGTTGGCGGGCCGCAGCACGGGGCAGTAGTGGTTGAGAGACTGGACCTGCTCAGGGCTCAGCTGCACGTCGCGGCACACCTCCTGGGACAGGCAGGAGAAGTTCTCCCACAGCTCCCCCATACACGCCTTCAGCTGGTTCCTCTCCGTCAGCAGCTTCCCCTTCTCACACACCTGCACACACACACAGTTGGGATTTGTACAATAGGGTTTAGTTCATTCAGGAAAAAGCCTATTAGCATGAGCTTATGTGCTTTGGTTTCTGGGCAGAACCTCCAAAATAATATCTCTTAAGTGCTTTCCCTCTAAACAAAAACCCACCAACACCTACTAACATCTGAATGTTCTCTTCAAAATAACTCATTATGTCATTGTCTTTCAAAACAACTACTCATATAAAGCTTTTCTGATCCGCTGGAGCTATCAACAGGATTCAACAGTTTTGTATTGTCTTTCAAAACTGTACTGAAAACACTTACTCATCCTCTTTTTGTATTTTTCTTCAACATAAATGCTTTCACTGTCATAGGTCAGTCACATCCTCTCCTAATAAACCCAATAATCTTTACTCTAAAACATGAATTTCTATTAATGATCAACCCTACCATCTTGCATGTATTCCACTAAAGGTGAGAGCTGAGAGAATGGAACCCATCTGAGATCAGTGAATAGTATTTCATCACATCATCATGTCCTTTTCTCTGCTCAGGTGGTGTAATTGACGTGGTGTTTGATGGACAGATAACAGGAAGTGACAGTGAGGTGGAAACTGATGACTCACCAGTTTTCTGATCTCACACTCCAGGTTCATGATGCAGTCGAGCTTCCTCTTGCGGCAGCGCTGAGCCGCGATGCGATTCTTACTCCGCCGCCTCACGTCATGGATAAACTCCAGCTGCTCCGAGGACAGTTTGTGCATTTTCACCAACATTTGGAAGTCGTTCCGTGGAAGATTTGTGATTTGATCTACAGGGAAAGGCAGCTTTACCTGAAGAGAAAGAGAAAGAACAGACATTATGCATACCATTTTTATTTTGTATTTATTGAGCATCAATAAGGTTGGACGGAAGTTGCCCATAATGTACAAAATACAAAGTTCATCTTTCTTTGATGGAGTCTGAAATGTGCCGCTAGGATCATTACAGACAGATGGCAGTGTTTCATCCATTAACACATTTATGAACGCAATACATATTTGTATAATAACATTAAGAATGCATTTTCTCATTTAATGATAAGAAAACCCTGACATTTGCCAACCTTTAAATGGGATGTAAGATGATGCTCTGAAACAACAAAGCCCACAGGATAGTGAGGCAGAAGTCACTCACACACTCTCCAACAGAGACAACTGAAATATGTGGGCTCCACTATTCTATATCCACTATACAGAATCACTTTCAAATCATTCATACCCCAATCGTATTACTCAGATCTTGTACTTAAGTAAAAGTAGAAGTACCAGAGTGTAGAAATATACTCTGTTACAGTAAAGGTCCTGCAATCAAAAGGTTACTCAAGTAAAAGTAAAAAAGTATTAGCATCAAAATATACTTAAAGTACCAAAAGTAAAAGTAGTCATTGTGCAGATTGGTCCATTTCAGAATAATATATATGATATGTTTAATAATTATTGATCATTAAAGTGTTCTCAAAGCTGGTAAAGGTTTTTATAGTACTTTATTTACTGCTGGGTAGCATATGAATGTAATCCAGGTCTAACTAAATGTATTACATAAATATGAGTAAAAGTACAAAATATACCTCTGAATTGTAATTGAGTAGAAGTACAAAGTAGCACAAAATGAAAATACTCAAGTACAAACCCCTCAAAATTGTACTGAAGAACAGTAGTTGAGTACATCTACTTAGTTATTTGACACCACTGAGTGTGACCCAGGTGAGTCAATGCATCATTTGTGCCTCTCACTGTCTGACGGCTACTACACTTGACCACAAGGTGGCATGAGAGTACTGCTGCACAGGCCTCACAGAGCAGGACGCGCTCTCCGCCTTAAACTAAACATGTAACACTCTGCAGCAGAGGGGAAAAGGTGATCCAAGAGAAAAGACCCTCCCCATCTGCACCTGGAAACGTGCCAGTGCCACAGATTGAGGGGGCAGTGACATGTCAAACTGATCCAAATCAACGTCAGGTGAATTCTGCAGGCATGAATATCTACACCGGCACCTAACAGCAGACCTCCTGCACAGCAGAACAACATAATTGGTGGAATAAATGCAGCTGTGATTTGGCAGCGCAAATGAAAATCAGAAATCCATGTGGTATTTCTTCACTGATAGGACAGCACATCAAGACTGTATGTGTTGATTCTCTTCTCTCAATTTGGAGAGCAACACTGAGTCTGCCTCTCTCCCTCAGGTGATGGCAAACCTTATGATAAGCACATCACCGGCACATCCATCCCAGCGGTATCTGTGAGCACCAGGGATGTGTAGCTGCAGGCAGCCAGAGGAGCAGAGCAGGCATAACAAAGAGCCAGAGGAAGACAGCCGGAGAGCCTGGCAGAGATGAGAGGAGCTGCTCATCTTTCTGCTCTCGCTTTCCCTTTCCCTTTCCCTGTGGCTGCCTCTCAGGAGCACAGGAAGTCAAACAAAGGAGGAAGAGAGGAGGAAGAGGAGCAGGAAGCACGCCCATAGTACCTGGCTGCTTGGGCCAGGACAGATCCTCCCTGTAGACTTGTACCTGCTCACATGACCACAACAAACTGAAACATTGACTTGAATGAAATGTATTATGTCAACATATTTCACATAACTGTATGAGGTTAGTTGGAAGCAATTATGTTAAGTTGAACCTATTTAAACTGAAAATTGGCTTCAACTAACCTAATTATGTAAAATCTGTTGACATAATACATTTCATTAAAGTCAATGTTTTTTATTTTCAGTATACATGCAGAGGCTGCAGCAGAGGGGGCTCGGCTCTGTTTCTCCACCAGATGCTACACAGATGCTGAAGTATCACCTGGTATAGGCGTCGCACCAAGGGGACGAAGCAAGGTGCCACTCATGACAGAATTGAAATGGCTCCTCATTGAAGAGCAGACCAAGATGTCAATCTATCCCTGGGAGAGAAAATGTCTTGAGTTCCCTCATTAGAAGTGCAGCCCTGTGAGCCGCCAGGAGCCCCGCGTCTCATCTCAGCCTGACATCTGCATGCAGACAAATGAATAAATAATGACCCGAGCTTTCAAGGCCACATCGGCTCTCACTACTTTGCCAGGACAATGACAGCTCCAGGCTCAAAGACAGGAGCAGGGAAAGCTTTCAAACATCAGGACAGGCTGCCAGCTTCATGTAACGCAGAGGAGAAGATGACTCTGTAGCTGGTGCCCCATAATGCTCAGACCTGAGAGCTGCCCCTCTGCAGGGCCTGATGGGACCTTTGGCGAAACCAGGCCATAACATACTAGAAGGAGACGCTGCGACCTTGTGGTGGTTTCTTTCTCCTCTTCCTCCACCAGTCACCGGGACGCAGGGGACGACTACATTAAGCCGCTTTACCACGAGATCCCAGTGCAGCGCCCGGCTGATATAAGTCTGCTTCAACACTGGTCATGAATTCACTCCAAGCTGTCCTGGAATTACAGACAGTTCTTCTTCCAACCAGTCACTTTTTCTCTCTGGGTCATTTTGTACAAATGGGGTACAGAGGCAAAAGTATAGGCTAGTCTGAAATCAACCCCCCCTTTGAACTATAAGAAAGAATCAATGTTTGTGCGTCTCAAATTCTGGCTAAATACTATTTATGTAACCAAAGAATTCTGTCCAAAGGGTGAGATGAAGATTTCCACCTGCTGAAGATATTATGTGTGTTCTGGTTTATTACAGTCTTTCTGACTGAACTGTTTATGAATGTTTTACACATTGGAAACAGTGTTTTATCAGTGGTCTTTAGAAGAGTTGGTTGTGTCTTTTTTTTAATCAAATCCTGTCATATTTTTAGCTTAAAATCAACTTCTAATTGTAGATGTCTGGACTGGTTAAGTAGCATCGATTTGCTGCTGACACAGTTGGGTCTGAGTACAACTTGCCCTTATCTCTTCCAATCTGAAATGAGATCTTATCGTGTTATATGAGGTTTACAATTTCACACATTTGTGTTTCATGCCACCTCTGTAATTCACCATGTTACATATCACGTGCTTGTAAATGGGATTACAAAGAAGAAACACACACTCAAACAAACCCTAAATCAGATCATAGACTGGAGAGGTTTGCTAGCTGTCTTGTCCTGGGGGTTAAAGTCATCATCTGCAGCGTCTTCAGATAAATGACTGCTCTCTTGCTAAAGAATGTCATCCTGAATAACATCAACCTGTACTAGGTTCATACAAGGCTTTATTTATGTAAGTGTCATGTAGAGATTTCAATAGAAGAATCACTAATGCTTCTCATTTGACCAACAGCAGCATTTGCAGTAGAAGAAATGTGTATTTAACGAGAGAGAAGTGTCAAACTTGATCAACAACAACACAACGAATTTGACTCACTGTTTGATTAGTGATTTCTGGAAATGCAATACCACAGAGTAGAAGCTGCCGAGCTGTGGTGACGTAATCAACATCACACAGTGTCTGTGCCCCAGTTGGCCCTGGGGGGCCCACATACTGTACAGAGTGCTTAGTATCCCGTGGAGTCTCACACTAAACACACTCTCCTCTTCTCAAATAAGAGGGTAACTGCATTTACCCTTCCTTTTTAAATGCATTGAGCTATTTAAAAAGGGAAAACAGATACATATAGATTTCAAAGTGAAATGCTTGGGTAAACAGAACTCCTCTGATCAATTGGAACAAGTAAGGCCTTTTGTGTTAAGTACATTATAATATGTAATGCACTTAAATACATATTTTAGAAATGAATGGGCAAACATCCCTTTAGTGTTTGGATCATTCTCCTTCTGCACTCCCTTGCTCTTGTCTGTAATAGCTACTGAACACAAGTCTACTTTAGGTTCACTTATCGTCACATATTTGATTTGATGCCATGTGTTCTTATTAACTATACTTACAAATCATATTTCCTATATTTAGAGACATTTCTTTTTATGGTGATACTACAAGTTGTGTTATATTGCTTACAAAATGAGTGCTTGTAGTACAAGGGGCAAATCATTTGAGAAAGTCACATTACCATTTGACATGACTAAAGAACTTACAGGCTACATCATATGTAGAGTAGAGCAAAGGTCCTTTGGCATTGTGCAATGTTTGCACAACTGATATCAAGGTCTGCGCACTTCCTGTCAAACACTACTCTATTTCATGTTTTGCCTGCTAAAAAAACCACAATGTGCTGATGAATCAGGACTACTTCCTCATTCCTCCCTCTCGCTCTGAGATCAATATTTCCTCCGCTGTGGCCAGACGAGACGCTAGAATGAGCTCAACGCTTACGCTGCACCAGGAGCTGTGGAGCTCCGAGAGACAGAAGGAGGGAGACCCTCTGAACTACAAATGTAGCAAAAGTACTACAAGTGCAGGAGCCATTAAGTTAGTGTACTGACTCTGTGATGTCTGTTACACACTGATTTATTTCTGAAGTCTGGTAACATTAGCAACCATAGCCTATTGCAGGGGTTCCCAAAGTGGGGGTCGGGGGG